>JAVGVS010000101.1:1118761-1169298 GCA_032718565.1 Distichodus sexfasciatus | reverse complement strand
GGTTCACAATGACAAATAATCACTCACTTTCACTTAAAATTTAGTTTCACTTTTGAAATCACTTTTAAACATTATTTCATTTAATTTATTTTTTAAAACATTTCCAGACGATTTGGGGATCTTTATGAATAAAGAATTTATTGCAGATACAGTAACTAAAAAATAATAGAGACCTAACTGTCACGGTCCCACCTAGACGGGACCGTGCCAGCATGAACCCAGGTTTGGTGTCTGTGTGTTTGTTTCCTGTCTCCTGGGTTCACTTCTGGTGTGGTGTGTCTGTGGTGTGTGTGTGTTTGCTCCTCATGTCTCTTCGGGTTAGCCTTAGCTGTCTATGTTAGCTTGCTCCTCACTTCTGGGTTTTGAGTCCACACTTCGTGTGCCCTCCCGAGTAGTTCACTCTCTGTTTAGAGCACACCTACTTCCTGGTATGTTGTATGCACTGCGTGTTCCCTACCTAGTAGGTTAGGATCTGTGTAGAACACTCCCGCGCTTATTATTGAGTTCAGCTGTGTCTCATTCTGCTTTGAGTTCTGGGATTGGTGAGAGCACTCGTTTGCTAAGTTCTGTGGTCTTATTTAAGTCAGTTTAACCCAAGTGTCTCTGAGTCTGTCTCCCTCATACTTGTGTGTGGTTGTTCCTGTCGTGATGTATTTTGGATATCCTGGACCCTTCCTGCACTGCTCCCCGATTTTGGACCTTGGACCCTTCCTGGTTTCCCCTGTTTTGGACATTGGATCCTTTTGATTCTGGTTTGGTTTTTGTTCCCTTTTTTGATAACCCTTTTGTCTCCTCTCCCTCACGTCCTTCTCCTGTGTTTTCCCCTAGGCTCGTGACTCCCAGTGTGTTTTCCCCAGTTGGCCAGACCACCTCGGAAGGCTATTTGAGTCTGGGTCTTTGGCAATCCACCGCCCGAGTCTTCAAGTGCAAGAACCTCACGTGTTCCGGTTACTCTGGGAGGTTTTCCCTCTGTGGCCAGACGGTTCTGGAGACTAGAGTCTGGGCCATTGCAGTTTTGCCTCCCGAGTCGTTAAGTGTGAGGATTGCACAGGTTCCGGGTTACTCGGGGAGGTTGCCCTTTGTGCATTCTACAGCTACAACTGGGAGCACGGGCCTCACCTTTCCTTTGATGCTTTGTGTGTTTTGGACTTGTTTTTCCCCATTGTGTTTACCTGCCCTTAATAAACTCCTTCACATTCGCCTACACCAACATTAACCTCAGGTTGATTAACAGTACTTTGCTAATACATTGCGTCCCTAACATCATATGTACACATCTTACAGTATAGTGTGTGAAACGGACTTGCTAGGAAAATACACATTACATTTTAGTTGTAAATTGATAGTTGTTGTGAAGTTAAATGGTCTGCTGCTGTAAACATCTGCAGTAAATGACTCTCTCTACAGCTATACGCTCACAAATAGTTAGACTGTGTGGAAATCACCACACCCAGAAATCCCACTAACACACAATTATTTGTAAACTTTCTGCACAATTATTGAACATTGAACACTGCTGTACATGTCACTGATCACTTTTTCTAACTGACTGTATCTGCACAAATGATTGAAAGTATTGCACAGACTCTAGTTCTCCACTGCTGGAACAATACCCGCACAAACTAGATCAGACTTGAATATTAGCTCAGACTTTACCTGTGGGTTCAATACCACATCCTAATTGTCTCTCTTTCTACTTCTACTTTAAAGTGTATATTTTATATTCTATTTATATATTGTTTATTCTTTGTGCCTTATGTGTTCTTTGTTCTTTGTACTGTTAAAACTGGAGCCATGTCTTGTCTCTCTGGGTGCTTGTGCAGTATATAGCAGAAATGACAAAGTTTAATTTGACCTTTGACTAACGGGTAAGAAGAAGAAAAATGACTCCCACCCACTCCCATACACACAGAGACACACAGTGGGCTGCAGATTCCTGCTCAGTAAAAATGGTGGTTCTATATTTACAATGAGTTAGGGTTAGGGTTAGGTTTGACATGCCAGTTCCTGATAATGTACACTACCAGTAAATTGTTGTCATTCCATGTTTTTTTCCTATGTTGTATTATTTTCCACCCTGTAGATTAATACTGAGGACATCTAAACTATAATGGAATTATGCAGAAAACAAAAAATGTTAAATATGTTTTATAATTTGGTTTCTTCAAAGTAGAGACCTATTGTTATAATGACAGCTTTGTCACACTTAGCATTCTCTGAATAAGATTCACGATTTTATTCATTAATAGGTGTGCCTTGTCAGGAGTTAATTTTTGGAATTTCTTGCTTTTTAAGGTGTACCCTTAAAAGGAGACCATCAGTTGTGTTGTGCTGAGGCAGGGTTATTATACAGGGAATAGTCCTATTCAACTACTGCTCTACCCCATGTCATGGCAAGATAAACTTAACTAGGTAAAGAGAAACAACGCTCTGTCTTTACTTTAAGACACTGAAGTTCAGTCAGTCCAGAAAATGTCAAGAACTTTGAATGTATTCTCAAGCACAGTCACGAAAACCATCAAACGCTATGATGAAACTAGCTCTCACGAGGAAAGGAAGACCAAGAGTTGCTGAGGATAAGTTCATTAGAGTTACCAGCCTCAGAAACCGCACATGAACAGCACCTCAGATTAGAGCCCACATTAATGTTTCACAGAGTTCTAGCAGCAGACACATCTCAACATTAACTGTTCAGAGGAGACTGCGTAAACTAGGCCTTCATGTCTGAATTGCTGCATAGAAGCCACTAGTGAGGAAGAAGAACTAGAGGAGTATTGCTCGGGCCAAGAAACACAAGGAATGGACGTCAGAGCAGTCTGTTGACCGAATTCAAACGGTTAAATTTAAAAGATATTATTATTATTATTAGTAGTAGTAGTAGTAATTAAAGCCGTGTTAATCGTTGTGAGATACTGGTGATTATGATTGTGTGTTAGTCCTTGCCGTCGTGCAACTATGTGGTTGACCTACCCATGACCTGTATGATTTTTATGTAGTTCTTTCAAATAAATTATTCAAGCTGTGGTGTCTCTGCCTGTACGTGACATAAGAAGTCAAGCGTGATTTGTGGAATGGTTATGTATCATAGTGCCCGACAATCAGAAATATTGTTTGCATCAGAATGAATGGCATTAAAAGGACATTCACCATATGCCCATGTCTGTGTCGCTTGGCTCAGCCAACAGCAGCAGCATAAAGGGACAGACATAAAACGACATTTTAGAGAATGCCATCAGCAGACTTCTGCCAACACCAGCAGCAGTGTTGGCTCAGTAGACCAGTGTGAACCGGTCGTTTGGTTCCAGGGGTGGCATTTTAACACTACATGTTTTTTTTTCCAATTTCACTTTGTCAATTTTACCGTCTAACTCAGCTCAGGAACACAAGGAGGCTGTCTGGAGTTTGTAGCAGGAGACTGGCTTAGTTTTCAATCACATATTAACCAGTCCTCTCTTTGTCTGTCTGCTCTAATAAGAACACGCACCTGCTGTAGCCTCCTTCCACACAAACAATGCGTCCTCACCCATGATTAACGCACATCGTCGTTCCCCGCTAGCTTCTTATCTGGGCCGTGCTGACTCCCTCAAGGTTGCAGGTGCTTGAGATTTGTGGTAGCGGCCGCGACCACAGCTCCTCTACATTCCTTCAGTGTGTGCTAAAGGGAAAGAGAGAGAGAGCATTGTAGCCTAGCTGTGAAAATTGAGTATAAATAACACTTGAACAGGCGGTCCGGTGCTTCATCTATTGTATAACTGTAACACACTGGCTGAATGGGAAAGTGGGGACGCAGATGGGACACCTCCTCCCCACTTTGCCATTTTTCCCATCATCATTTTTTGCAACACACTCTTTGTGATGTTTTTACCTCAATTCGTTATTTAAATTGAAACTGCTACGAGTCTAAAAATGCAACATTTAAAGAACATGCTGACCATTTTCATCTGTTCTTTTTATTAAGAGCACATCATTTGTCCACAGTGCTCTCTCTCTCACACATACAAACACACACCGGAGTCTTCAGCATGTTTTCGACATAAGCTCCTGCATTCTTGGTTTTCTTTGATCACTGGTGATTTGTTCTTCTCCCAAAGCTCTGGTTTGTAGGCTTTAAACAGAGATTAACCGATTTATCACAAGTGACATCTGAGTGGATATACTATAGTTAGTTCCGTAAAGTCGATAGAAAAGTCGATCAAGAGACAAACCTGAAATCATTGATCTTTCGTCATGCAGAAGGGAATAGACACGAGAACTTTCTGTTGAAGGTGAGGGTAGAGGGAATGTCTTCTTTTAATCAATTCCGTGTAAAAACATGCAAAAGTCCTGTTTAATATTCCCTGTGGTATTCTGTGTCGTGACTTCTGTGTGGTAAAAAAAAAGAAGCAAAAAATCTCAGTGTTAGAGTGTGGCAACAAAAACAACAAAAATTAAAAAAAATCACATCAAAGCAATTGGAGTTGATTCTGACACCAGTCATACAGTGAGGTTCATAGAAGATGAAATTTTCATGGGCTGTCCCTTGCCTCTCATTTGCATTCAAATTTCTTCCTCCATCTGAGCTGCTCTGACAGTTCAAAATACGCAGTTAAAAGCAACTCGTTCAACCCAGACTTTTGGGAGGAACAGCTAAATTGTAGCCGTGTACCTAAGTCAATCCTGCATATTTTATGATTTACCCAATTTTACTTGTAGGATATATATTAGTTTCAGAATAGTAATGATAAACTTCTAACAGTAGGTTAAAACATTTCTCTTTATGCATTAAACTCTTCATAGATGAATCCAGAAAAGCATTTTAGTCCACAGCATTTTAACACAGCCTCATTTGATGGTTACTGTTGTGTGTCAAGCTGTTTGGCACCAAATTAAACTCTTTTTAGTGACAGTCTCCTGTTCCCTAAAAGGATAACATGCTGTCAGTAAAGGGAATTTTAAAATTCAGAAAGTAAGCATAACTAAAGATGCAAATCAAGAAACTAAAAAACCTACAAAAACCAACCAATCAAGACGGAATACAATACAAAGACACAGGTTAAATTCATGAAACACAGATGCCAACAAAAACCCAGTAGATCCTTGTGGTTGGATTTAATTTAACTAAGGTAAGGCATCATACACTTTTGCAGAAATAATACTTGAAGTGCATGATGCAGACCGTAAAAGAAGATCACAACATACTTTTTTGCTACAACAAAAAAGTTTATTTTCATCAATCAACAAAATGCAGTGAATGAACAAAGAGAAATCTAAATCAAATCAATATGTGGTGTGACCACCCTTTGCCTTCAAAACAGCATCAGTTCTTCTAGGTACACTTGCACACAGTTTTTGAAGGAACTCGGCTGGTAGGTTGTTCCAAACATCTTGGAGAACTAACCACAGATCTATAATCCTATAATCCTACAAAATAATATAATGACTATAATCCTACAAAATAATATAATGACTAGAAAATAATATAATGACTATAATCCTACAAAATAATATAATGACTACAAAATAATATAATGACTATAATCCTACAAAACCCCTGACTTTGTGCAAGTGAACCTATAAGAATTGATGCTGGTTTGAAGGCAAAAGGTAGTAACACCAAATATTGATTTGATTTAGATTTTTCTTTTGTTCGCTCACTTTGCATTTTCTAAATTGATAAAAATAAACAATCATTATTTATATTTCTGAAAGCATTCTTTGTTTACAGCATTTTTTCACACCTGCCTAAAACTTTTGCACAGTACTGTATGTTATATACGGGTCGGCTGTGGGGACTTTCTGTGTGGAGTTGGCATGCTCTCTCTGTGTTTGCGGGGGTTTCCTCTAGGTGCTCTGGTTTCTTTCCACAGTTCAAAAGTGTGCAATATAGTTTACTTGGCGACTCTAAATTGGCCCTGTAAGGTGTGAATGTGTGTGTGATTGTGTGTGCCCTGAGGTGTGTTGGTACCTGGTCAGGGTTGTTCCCCGCCTTGTGCCCGTAAATTCCCCGCCACCCCAGTAGGGATTAAGCAGTTCAGATAAAGAATGAATATGTATATGTGTATGTCTGTTTTTAGTTGTTTACCAAATATTTATCCGAAGCTCTCTCTCTCTCTCTCTCTCTCTCTCTCTCACCCTCTCAGCACCAAGCTAGCTCTGCCTAAGTAGGTGAAATAACATTGCCAAATAACATTCACCAGATCGAAGCAGAGCATCAAGAGGATAGACATTTCCACACTCCAGTCTGGTGGAAAGAGAGCCTTGTGTATGAATCAGTTATTCTGCACTAGCAAAGCAGAGACTTGTAGCCGGCAGTGTGTGTGGGTGTGAGTGTGTGTGTGTGAGTATGTGAGTGTGTGTGTGTGTGTGTGTGAGTGTGTGTGGCCATGTATTTATTGCATTGTGGGGACCTTTTTTGTCCCCTAAAATCACTTTTATCTGTTTTTTTGGGTTTTGTGGGGACATTTGAGAGGTCCACATGAGGAGAAATGACTTTATAGAAAATGTGCTTGTTTTATTTGAGAAACTAAAAGAGGTAAAAGATGTAGGTGTAGGTGTAAAATTATGTACTTTACTCATTATGGGAGCGTGTGGAAGGACCACACAAAGATAGTAATAAATAGACTCTGTGTGTGTGTGTGTGTGTGTGTTCTCCTCACTTGGTGTATAGGCGTGGAGCCTTTGAATAACACAATGACAAAGGAGTTACACACATTTAAAACCAATTTCAGGTAAAGACGCATTGTATTTTTATGATTACATGCTTTTAAGAGCACTCCCGTAATTCCTTTTGTTGAGGGGCGAACTAAAAGCTTTCAAATGTTATATTAAGTTAGAGCACTTTGTTTAAAATAATAGAGGTTCAAACACTTCTGGTGTCAACTTTATAAAACAGTTTGATAAACTGTCTGACTGATGTTCTCTATAAAGAGATTTCCACTATGAAAGACCTGAAGTTGGCTGATGTTACATTTTAAAGTGAATGCAATTATCAAACTCTAAAAAGGTTTTGTTCTTTTGGATGTTTGATCATTTAAAAAAAAAACAATTATACAATCGCTAACATTACAACACTACAATCAACTGTAAATTCAACTAATGTTGACGAAACAAAGACAAATTCACAAAGTTTCTGAAAACCTTTTTCTGGTAATTCCTAGTTAGTCGGAAGCTGCCCTTTATTTTTTAAAATGTTGACTTTTTTGTTAATTAAATAAAACCAGCAGTGTGACAAAATGAGATTCATGCTCCAGATATTACTACTCATTAAGCATTCTCTCATTTCAGTTGGTAGCGTAATGGTGGGGCGTTTGTCCTGTGATCAGAAGATCGCCAATTTGAATCCCAGAGCAGTAAAGGTACCACTAAAGTACTCATGAGCAAGGTACCGTCCCCAATGACCTTCGTAGGAGTGACATTATAAATAGGGTTAATTACTATCACATCATCAGCTGAAAAGAAAAACTCTCAGCCCTTTAGGACTGTAAACATGATCTTCCATAAAGTGAGGGCACATCGGCCCATTAGCCAAAGAGAAGCCTTAAAATGATGATTTTTCTCCAGTTCATTTTTAATGATTATCCAGCAGTAGGGAGAAAATGGGCACTCAGAGGGCAGTCAGGGGAGCTGGCAGGAGGTAACATCATTCCTCAAAATGGAAAATCATTGTTAAATGATTAGATAAATCATGTTTTGCTCAATTTAGAGAAAGGAACGTATAGGTTTAAATGTGTTATGTAGTGTAGCAAATATCTTCTATAGTAAAAACATAACATTAATAGAATTATTGTATAAAGATGTAGAGCCTTGAGCCATTTCAACATTTTTACCATCACTACCCTGAGAAAATGGATAACCTCCTACAAATGGATTCCGATGGATCTCACAAAAATACTGAATTAAAGGTTCTCATCTGTGTTCTAGAAATGTTTATATAATATGGTCTACCACAAGTGATAATTGAAAAAATTTGATTAGCAGAAAGATAAAATAGCATACAGGGAAGAGAAGCTGACATGAATTCATCCTTATAATTAATGTAATTTTTATAATTCTTATGTAATTCAATAATTTATTTTATGTATTTCACACAACAGATGGATATACTTGTGAAGCATCTCAGGGGACATGGGTTTAAAATGGTTTTTGAATTGCAAAGTTTCTAGTTTGGGTCATTTGATTGATTAATGAATGAGAATGTACAGAATAAAAAAAGAATCAAAATGCTGCAGCTCTGTCACATTTCGGGGAAGGAGAGGACGCAAGTCGCAGGAGGGTTTCTTCCCATATTTTATCAGTGCATAAGTGGAGGGAAGGGGATCAGGAGGGGTCAGGCAGAGGAACAGGCACACAAGACAGAGACGAAGACACAGACTAAGATATTCACTAAACAGATACTACTGCTGGGTCTGAGGAGGGACCAGGAACCAGGACCAGATGGGAACAGAACCGGGAAGCGCCACGGGAACCAACAGCAGAACAGGGACCGGGAACAGGAACCGAAGGGGGGACTGCAACCGGAACTAAGGGGAGACAGGACCAGGAACAGATAAGGGAACCCGACCTAAACTAACCTGACCCTAAACCTAAGCTAACAGCTAGTGCTAATGCTACTGCTAAAGGGTAAGGGTCAACAGGGAGTGGCTATGTTTAAGCTAACTATGCTAATGCTATGCTAACTCTAAGGCTAATGCTAACCCTACGCTAACTCTAATGCTAACACACTACCAGACACTAACAAAGAGCACAAGACAAAGACAGACTTCACCAGGACCCCAAGCAGCCAGCAGACTGGGGCATGGGCAGCGTCTCAGGGCTTGAGTGTGGCCTCTGTGGACGCGTAGGGATTGTGAGGGTGCACGGACAAGACAAGGGCAAATAACCAAACTTATATAAGGGAACAAACACATGACCTTAAATGAGACACTCAAGGGATAACCAATAGATTAACTACACTGATTAACTAAACTACGACGGAGGGACAGAACACAACCAATGAGAAACCAGGACGACTTCACTAAGGGGAAGGACTAACTCAACGGGCCAAATTAAGAACACTAACAAGACAAACATGAAACAACTGTGAACCAGGAACCCGGGGAAACACCATAATTAGTCTCTTTGGTGGCCTCTGGTGGCCGCCGGGGCCAACTGTCCTGGGGGAGACCTGACAAATGTACTCTACACATGAAATCTTCCTTGAAAAAATGTACTGATTTGTGTTTAGTTTATTTTAATTTACAGCCAGTTGTCAACTACAGCTGTAAACCTAACCCTAACTGCTGGTCAACTTCAAAATATATGGACTGTATCATAATGCATTTTAGACTTTAAACCATTTCAGGCCTAAGCTTCGGGAATGTTCTTTACCTGGACACCTTTACATTTTACAGAGTCCCTCATGCGTTTTTTTCACCATCACAATTTTTCCCATGTCCCCTGCGGGGCTCCCTATATGTTTATGTAATTTAAAACAGTAAATCTTTTTAAAACTACTTTTCAATTTGATGACTTCTCCCACCTGCTTTTCTTAAAATGGCTGATGCTATGTCCTTGGGAAGTACCTTATGACGCCCCCATGTCTTCTGTGAAACATTAAGCAATTAGCCTAGCCCACCACTTACTTTATGCCTCTAACAGCATTCGCCTTCAGAGGAGCGTCATCAACATGCTCAGACACAAGGAAGGCTGAGGCGACTACTACAAAGTGATTTTACACTGAAAATGTGTTTAGCATAAATTCCGCTCTGCCACCGTGTGTAGTCCTGCCAGCCGTCACACACACCGCAGCTTCAAAGCAACATCCTGAGACAAGCCAAGAGCTCCACGTGCACCCAAGGAGCCTCCTGCTTCAAACATGCAAGTAAAGAAAGGGAAAGACACAGACGCGACACAGCTTAGCCCAGCCTATCCTAACACGGCTCAAGAGCTTACAGGACGCTAAAGAGAGGCAGCAATGCGAAAAGGGGGAGGAAAATGCCTTTTTCAATATT
The DNA here is from genome assembly GCA_032718565.1 of Distichodus sexfasciatus. NCBI lineage: Eukaryota > Metazoa > Chordata > Actinopteri > Characiformes > Distichodontidae > Distichodus > Distichodus sexfasciatus. The sequence continues at coordinate 1,159,330 of JAVGVS010000101.1, read as the reverse complement.
TAATGCTTTTGGAAACATAATTCAGCCCGTCCTCTGAAATGAGCCAGACGTATGTGGCCGTGCACATAATGAACGACATAATTGGTAGTTCTGCTCACCCAGCTTTCCAACTTCCCCCTCTAAGGCCCATTTCGGTCCCATTGATCTGAGCGCTTACATAATCGATATTCAGCAGCATGCTCTCTGGCCAGAGCTGTGGAATAGCAGGAGGCTTGTTTAGAGGGAGCGTGCAGAGACGGGGTCTGCATTGGATGGCCTTGAGATGTTCAGACAGCACTAGCGGAGGCGGTGCGTAGCGTGGGAAGTGGGCCTTCTCCTATAAAGAAGCTGGCTTCTCTGAGCATGCTGCTAGTTTGCAGTTTCTCACTTTAACCCCAAGTGCTGCCTCTCTTGGACTACTGCAGCCCACTCTAAACTGAAATAGCACATCAAACCTAGAGCACAACCACCTTTTAACTAACTTAACCAGTTAGACCTATTCTGTTAGCACCTGACAAATGCTGTTTATCAACCAGACCAGGTATAATCGTGATGTTGATAACATGCTGTCTGTGCTTATATCTGTGTTTCTTTTGTAAGCTAATTTGTTATATATTGCAAACTCTTACTGGTGTAGCTTATTGTGTCCATGGATATTGATTGTGTAACTCCTAGAAATAGGATTAAAATCTTAAGGGGTCTTTTCTCCTAAAATAAAGGTGTAAAACTCACAGGTTCGGGATTTAAAGAGTGCTTAGAGGTGCTTAGAAGACCATTGTAATTTTGTATAGAATGACAAAAACAGTGTGATTTTTGAATAAAACAAACACAATTTTTCACATCTTTGCATTATTCATATTACATAATTTAATAAATGACAGGATTTTTGAAGAGATTGAATTCTTGTATTGCTCTTATCACATAAATAAGGTGTGTGGATTTAGTGAAAGTACATTTATATACAGTGTGTTTTCAATGTACAATATATGACTCATTTGTGTAGTTTGCCATTGGTATTTATTTTTACTTGCTGTATTTCTCCATCTGGTTCATTTTGCTTTGATGTGCTGCACCAGCATTTGTCTCTCTTTAAATCAGTCTCTAATGTTATGTATGTTTTCTGTGTTGTTAGTTTTTCTGTACTGTGCTTTTGGGCTCTGTATTTGACTTGATTATTTTCACTGGGGCAGTGTTGGTGTAATGATTAAGGAAATGATCCCGTGATCAGATATACCAGACCATTAAAGGTACTACTGAGGTACTCACGAGCAAGGCACCGTCTCCAAGCCGGGATCCCCAGGTGCTGCCCGTCAGCTGCCCACGGCTCCTTCATGGGTGGGTCAGATGGAGCACTGTGGAGTATTCACAATGACCAACTCACTTTAGTTCACTTTAATTGTAATTCTTCAGGTTGGTGTTTCAGTTCAGTTATTTTTAGGGCATTGACCTGTGGCTTGGTTCTTTGTTTCTTCATGGTTATGTGGACACTTCTCTTATCCCTCACAATTACATCAACAGTGGCAGAGATTCAACAAGTTCATTGAAACAGTCTATACAGAAAAGTTATTATGATGTTTACGGTCTCTCTTGGGAGAAATCTGCATTGGACATTCAAGAGAACTTAGCATCACACATATATAATTTCCAATCTCAACATTAACAAGTCAGAATCACAGTTTTTGATGATTTTTCAATACTGTGAATCTCCAGTTGCTTCATATCCTTAATGTGCTGTAGTAGTTTGAAGGTTTTGATGACTGGAGAGGTTGAGTACAGTCAACTTATTGGCATGTCCAAGAAAGCCGTCTGATATGCAGAGTTGGGAAGTATTGAAGTACAAATACTTGGCTACTGTACTTAAGTAGAATTTTCGGGTATCTGTACTTTACTTGACTATTTATATTTGTGTTTTAACTTTCAACTTTTGCTATGTCCAGTCAGCTTTGCCCTAAAATGCTGGTTTTGTCCTCCACAAGGGTACTTTATTCTTTTATATAGTTTATAGTATGTTGTATTTTTTACTTTTACTAGGGTCTTTTTAAACACGTATCTTTACTTCTACTTGAGTGAAGAATGCGTGTACTTTTGACACCTTTGCTGATATGCCACAAGAATGAGGCAGAAGACAAGGTTGGTGATCATGCCTGAAGTTGTCATTAGTAGACAGTTGGTAGCGTAACAGTTAGTGAGTTGACTTTGTGAATGGAAGGTTGCTGGTTCAAGTCCTGAACCTGCAAAGGTGCCACTGAGGTACTCATGAGCAAGGTACTGTCCCCATGCAGTGCTCTCCGAGTGCTGAGTTCTTCACAAATGGGTCAAATGCAGAGGTGACGTTTTGTTGTAGTGCACTGTGTGCTGTGATCCGCTGTTGTGTGTTCACAATACTCACTCACTTAAATTCATTACAAAATGGACACAATGTGCTCTTAAAAGGATCAGCAAAAGTGCTTGGGTATGTTGTGGATCAAGATCAATTAGATTTAAGGGACCAAAGTTTGCCGAGAAAATATCCCCCATACTATTAGATCACCAGCAGCAAACTAGTATTGAGCTGTTTTCTTTACCAAACCATATTCTGACCTGACCATCTCAATATTGTAGTGGAAATTGAGACTCATCCAACAAGTCATAGTTTTCTTCCATTGTCAAATTCCATTAAATTTTGAAGAACCTTTGCCCACTGTGGCCCCATTTTCCTCCACTCAGCTGACAGGAGGAGCATCAGGAGTGGTCCTTTGCTGCTGTAGCCCATCTCCTTTATGATTTAACATGTGTTCAGAGATGTTCTTGGTTGAAACAAGTGGATACTTCAGTTAATGTTGATCAGCCGGAAACAGTCTAGAGATTTTTGATTTCTATCAACAAGGCATTTTGTTTAGGGAGCCGTTTTTAATTTTTTTTTCTGTGAACTCTTAAGGTGGTTGAACATGAACATTCCAGTAGATCATTGCTTTCTGAAATACCTCTCTACCAACTATCACGTCATTTTGAAAGTCACTTAACTACCCTTCTGATGCTTGCTTTGAACATCATATAATTTTAACCATGTCTACATGACTACATTGACTTTCTGCCAACAGATTTGGCAAGATGATGAACAGGTGTACTGTTGAACAGTTTTGTACTTCTGCATGTTTCATAATTTTTCAAGAAGCAATTTTTAATAATTTAGATGAATGGCATCTTGTGAATATCTGACAGATATGATTTGTGTGATCTACGCAGTGTTTTTAGTGTCGTTTCCTGCATGACTCCAGGCACAGAGCAGTGAAGTCCTTTATTCATTATTAAGGCTTGTCATATTATCTGACTGAAGCTAAGTGAAGTGGAAAAAGTCCTCTGCCTGTCACTCTTCCATGAGGCTATGTGGGTTTGAGTTAACTCTTCATGTAATTAACCCAGTGGTGTGGTGGTACTCCTCTAATTAACTCCTAGTGGTTGGGAAGACAACTCCTCACTGAGAGAAATGGGAGTTGGGACTAAACTGCAAACAGCTGCTTGCCAAGACATTTTTCAACTGTGGTTAAAAGCCTCATCTTGTCTTTGATGAGATTCTGTCACCTAAGATTTAATCAACATGATCGAATTATAAAGGAGGAAAAAAGAAAAAGTGAGAAATAGATACAGACAGACAGGAAAGGGGGAAAGAGACAAATGTTTCAGTTTACCAAGAATAGAGATAAAAACAAGCCTCATCTTTGTTTCACCAGCATGCTTTTTGTTCTGTCTTTCTGGGGATTAATTGGACTTGATTCTCAAAAAGAGAGGGAGAAAATCACTAAAAAATAAATTACAAACGCTGCCACTTTCCTTTCCCCATCTGTCTTACTCCAGCAAGCGAATGAGTCCCAAGCTCTCTCTCTCTCTCTCTCTCACACACACACACACACATTTCTCTCAACAATATTTTGTAGCTCCCATCCATCAGTCAGTCACACTATCAGCACAATGATATAAATTGTTCTATCTATCTATCTATCTATCTATCTATCTATCTATCTATCTATCTATCTATCTATCTATCTATCTATATATATATATATGATTTATATTGTTACCTACAAAAGAGCAGAGCAAGTTGCCTCTAGGAAAGACAAGCTGTTAACTGTGTTCTTATGTGAAATGAAAAACTGAGATGGATAGTATGACAAACAGAGAATAGTAAATATTCTATATATTCTATATAAAAGTAAATATTATCTATCTGGTATATGCTATAACAACACCAAAACGGGTCATACAAAAATGTGTTTTGCTACACTGGCCATTAAATTTGCATCCAGATCCGATGGAAATAGTAACATCTAAATGATCAACATCAGTCCATTTCCACTGGGGAATTCCTCTAGCAGTGCTATCCCATTTCCAGCATTTCTCGCTTTTCCTCACCGCTCAGTGAGATGCAAAAAGCTGTCTATAAAACAAAAGCACTCTTATCAGTTCCCCACTTCCATCCAGATCTCCATATCAGGGCGCAAAAGGCAATGCAGTGATAAGCAGTCAGCATTACCCTCATCGTGTGCCAACTGTTAAATGCTTTTTCTCATCAGTAGATGTCCCGAGTGTAACTCTAAAAAGACTGTTGTTCATCCAAGCCTATAAGAGAGCCAACTGGCCGGAGGAGTGCGGAGTTTAGGGAATCCCTGGGTGCCATCTCTCTTCTGTGCCCGTCTGAATGGAAAAACAAAAGTTAAAGCCAAAAAAACCCTGAGAGAGGCTTCTTAATCGTGCAGACCAAGCTGGAGATGGGTATATGAGGGAGCTAACTGATGCAGACAGAATATGCAGAACACTTTAACTATAGCACTCTTTTTTCTAAGGAGATTAAATTCCCCTTGAAGACATGATTAAAAAAGAGAGCAAAAAATACAGTTATACTGCTTTGAATTTTTATAAACGGTACACAAGGGAGACAATCAAAAAGTTAAGCAGAGTACAACTTTTCTATACCTGAAGTCAGATTTCAGTTATTGTGAAATTAATACAATGCCCATATTTAAACAGTATATATTATTGAACAAAGAGCAAAAAAGATTAAAAAGCACAGCCATCAGTCATGGCCCTCAGAATTGCTGCACACATTTCGCTATTTCTTGTGTTGACATTTCAGCCAGTCTTCCAGCGCCGCTTGTAGATAGATCTAGAATAGAGGGAGAGAGAGGAAATATGTCTCCATTAAGATATGAGGAGGGCACAAAGCCTCAGAACGGCTGTACTTCTTCTAAAGACAGAGCTCTGTCCTCTTAGGTAAATCTTACCGTAAAATCCATCTCTCTGCACAACAAAATGACATCAAAGCAGGGATTGAATTGGACATCAAAGTTTTCCTTCATCTTTCCCAGGTTCCTCTATGCAGCAGCCAGGACTGGGAGTCACCATTTCAGACTTCCGCCTAACCATCTGCTTCCGCCACGCGACATGTGCAAGGTTCTCGAGCCGTTTAGCCCTATAAAATTATGTTCAATTAAAGCCACTTTAAGAAGTTTTGCTTGGATTTCCTACGCTTGTTTCTCAAAGCGCTTTGAACTTTGGGTGTCAGTTCACACTGAGTAACTTCCTGACAGGATTCCTCAATGCCTGTGAAGAACAGAGACAACCTGCAGTCCATTTCAAAAACCGTGCTGAAGAGACAGTTAACTTAAGTATCAAAGAGATAATTGTGAAAGCAGAAACTTCAATAGGAGCGCAGTCTGTTTCTCTCTTTTATCGACATGCGATCTATGCTGGACCTCTCGTTACAAACCAGCACTCTGTGGCTTGAAAAGAAAATACATTCACTCAGAATATGGTGAACACAATGGCGTTATGAAGGACAGAATTTCAGCTTTTCAGGCACCAACCAAGCATGGTAGATCATTTTACTCTTCTGTGCCACGCCCACCATCCTTTGACCTTCTTTTTGCAGAAGCAGACATTAGCAAGTGTTGATCTGGGTCAAGATGATAGCAACGTTGGGACGGATAATACTGCTTAAATCTTACACATACACACATTCACATCAAAGCTTGCTTAGCTGGTCTAATGATGACAGAATCATAAGAATAGGTTTGGGGACAGATTAGTTTAAGCGTTTCTTGCTGTTTCATTCATAAGAAATCCAAAAAGAATCTTTCATTGCAGTTGCATCAAATATAATATGAGATTGAGAGTTTGAATGTTCAGTGATATCAGGTATAATTACTGACAAATAAGAAATGAAATATATTTTTGTATTAGAGTAGATCATATTGGGGCAGCAGAGTATTTTCTTTATTACTGCCAAAATTCATTTGCAAGGCATTTGGTTAAATATCTGAAGAAATAAAATATTACACACATTTTTTAGTGCAGGTGCTATGTGACTGTTAAGATTCTGAAAACTTTTGCAAGGCTATGCGCTAGTCAAATGAATATGTGACCTCATGCATAGCTTGAAAAAAGTTAACTTGTACAAATGTCATTTTACAGAAATGTTCAATGTGTTCTTGACCTGAAATCTTGCATAAGAATTTCTTCTGGCTGTCAAACATGAATATAATTTAAAAAAAAATACATGAACATAGAGCAAGACGACCTTGTCACCAAGGCATGATTTATTGTGAACAATGAAAAGTATGTGAAAACAACTATGATAAGAATTTAACACAATATACAATGCATGACTGCTAGTTAAAGCTTTTGTGTTCAAGTCATGGAAGGTCATCAAAAGAATATGAGCACAATATTCACACCTGTTCTTCAATTACTGAGGAAGGTCTTATCAAAGATCTGGATTAAGATTAGCATTCAGGAAAGGTCACATGTCGTGCTCTCCACGGTGTTAGCAAGCTTCATGACAGTGTAATTTCCTTCTCAGGTTCAACAAACTGGCATTTTGAAAGACCTACGTGATAATAGCATCTATGTTAATCTTTCATTGTGTTATAGAAGTCTGGCTTAATCCTCTGCACCAGTTAGGCCGGCTGCAGGGAAATTTGCTGCAGAAAATTGACATTCATTACCCAAACAAAAGCTCTTTTGAGTAAGACAATAACATTATTGTCGCTTGCCCTCACCATTGTTCGATTTCTACTCTGTCACAGGGACACTCCGTCCTGTCTGAAAGTGCTTTTTGGTCTCAATCTGACTTCAGCAGCCATGCGTAACCCTTGAAAGTCAATATTTATTGACAATGAGAAGTTTACATACAGTTAAGGGATTTTAAAATCCATTATGTCATTTAGGAAATGGCAAGTCGGCTTGCAAGTCATTATAGAATTGCATTTTGGATCGCTGTAATGTTTATAGTAGTTTACTCAGTAGCCCCATTGTTCATTTGTATTTTTAGAGACAATGAAATGCCTACCACCACGGCCACTAATGATTTCACACCGTTATCACCACAACAAATACAAAGAGGACAAATGAGGATCTCATTACTGTAACAACTTTTGCTAATCTTCTGTAATAAGATGACAAACTCTCAAGCTGTTTTTTGCGAGCTGGAATATTTAACAGCCCACCAGGCAGGGGTGTGAACTGCAGGGTCTCCCCGTCTCGGCATGTGAAGGTCACCCGCTGATCCGGGGCTAATCCTGGAGGAAAGGCTGCTCTTCGCCGTGGCCCGCAACACGCCAATCCCGTTATAGGCCCTCTCGTTCTCCGAGCAATTTACCTCTGATTAAGCAGTTCATCTCCGGGGCCGCTTCTGAGCCTCGCTTCTCCCGGAGCGGACGCGGCTAAGTCCTGTTGCTTTGAATGCGCCTCCAGAGGGGTATTATCTGCAGGAGGAAGCCCCTGCGCAGGGGAGAAAGGCCAGATTTGCCGGCTTATCTTTGCTCTCTTCCCTGTTCCTGCCGGGCTTGAGACAACTGAAGCAGGTTGAGAAGCCCTCAAGAAAACACAGGCGATTAAACTCGGGCCCAATCAATTTGTCCACTTTTGCAGACGGAAACCCCCCTAAGGGCAGAAGATACCTTTTACCTTCTCTGCAGCAACGTGCATTACTGTATGCCCTGTGATTTAAACTGAATTGTGAAAACGATGTAAGGTGCATATCAATAAAAGTATAAACATGAGCATGATTTTCTTCCCCATGTTTAAACATTTTGCTATACCTACAGAATGAGCTGCAGAACTTAATGTATTCAGCGGGATTACTGATATCTCTCTTGAAGGTAGGGAGAGTTATACACTGAAGATGCCAAAAACATTGACACACGGTGCAGTATATAAGGTCAGTGTACAAAAATGTAATCACCAGTGTTAAATTAACTCCTTACAGAGTTCAACGTGTGGTCTGAAAATGAACTAATGAACTTGGTTCATTTGACTCTGCTGCTTTTATCAAACATACTGCATACATTATTTGCAGTTTTTATGCAGCAACTGAAATATAAATACCGCACATACTGGCATGCACCTTGACAGCACAGAACCCTGAATCTGAGCACAATTCAGTGGACAGGGACTTCGAAGCCGGCTTTTCTAGGTTTCATCCAAGCCTAGAACAGCTTGGAGACTGGAGACTGAGTTATCAGTGGTGCGACATGTGTCCTCCCCCTGCAAGCTGTTCAATAAAGCGAGAGTGAAAAGTATTGGTTCTTCATAGGCGTGGAGTCATTGCCCCGTGGGATCAAGGCATGATACCACTAGATCTCGGCACCGTTTGCATCAACCAGCTGCCGGCCCGCCAACTTCAATCTTTATGACAAGCGATGGCACGGATCTTAAAAAGTGTCTCGGTACATGTGCACACACATACGCACACACACATTTGAGGAAGAAGTGTTTTATTCTCAACATCGACATAGAGAATCTCCTCACATATACAGACAGGTAGACAGACAAACATTAGATGAAGTTAAACAGCAGAGAATGGGTTAGTTTCCAAATTCCCACATTAAAACACCATTTAGTGCATCGTAGGTTCGTTTCCAAGACATCATTCTTATGAGCATAAAATGTTGGAGCACTTCCATCACCTCCATCTTGACATCCTCCCCATGGTCGCTGCACTACACCCCATATTTAACAGATTTTTCAGAGTTGTGGTGAGAACCAAACCAGTTTTCCCAAACCAAAGGCTTTTGAGGCCATTTAAGGGACCACGATGAAGTCATGCCAGTTGTAGCAACACTTCTATCAACACTAACACCTTTGGGAATTCTTCTCACAGTACCAGAGTCAGTGCTTCAGTGATGTTCTGCCTTATTATTTGGTAAAGACAGAAATAATAGTGCAAGTTCCATGTGGTCTGGAAATACATTCCTGCCCTTTTCCTATCACATCTCCAATTGTCCATTAACCAGCACAGACCACAGAGATGGTCACAGACATGAACACTAAGCAGCAACAACGATTTAACAAACCAACATATCCTGCTTTTCTTCTACTGATTTTACAATGGTGCATTTTTTGTGCTTTACAAAGTGTTTTAAGATCAATGGATTGTTATGAGAAAAGCGGACAGCAATCCCACCCCTGGCATCAGACAAGTGCCTGCAAAATATTACAGCAACAGCTGAGCGCAGATTTAATATTTATAAATGTTCCCTATAAAGCAAAACTATTGCAGCGGAGCAAAAGGAATTTCCAATACAGGTTCAAATCCCTTAAGTGTGTGTCAGCAATATGCCGTTTCACAGTGAAATGAAAAGCACAGAGTGGAGCTCAAGCAAGGAACACAGTGGCAAGAAGAATGCAAAAAAGGTGTCAAAAAAGGAGGCTGCTCCCTTTGTCACCAAACACGAAAGCCCTTCACATTACAAAGGCTTGGCTGTGCCCTCCTCTTTCACTCCCTTACTGTGTGTTTGTGTATGTGGGTGTGTGTGTGGGTGTGTGTGTGGGTGTGTATGTGGGTGTGTGTGTGTGTGTGTGTGTGGGTGTGTGTGTGTGTTTGTGTATGTGGGTGTGTATGTGGGTGTGTGTGTGGGTGTGTGTGTGGGTGTGTGTGTGTGTGTTTGTGTATGTGGGTGTGTATGTGGGTGTGTGTGTGGGTGTGTGTGTGGGTGTGTGTTTGTGTATGTGGGTGTGTATGTGGGTGTGTGTGTGGGTGTGTGTGTGGGTGTGTGTGTGTGTTTGTGTATGTGGGTGTGGGTGTGTGTGTGTTTGTGTATGTGGGTGTGTATGTGGGTGTGTGTGTGGGAGTGTGTGTGTGTGCGCGCGCGCGTGTGTGTGTGTGTAATGAACGTGGCACCTGATTCTCCACACTGTAATCTGCAGCAAAGCGGAGTAGCCACGCACATGGCCTATAGTCCTGTATGAAGGACATCAAAGGCTGCAACGCTAATTTTATGATTATGAAAGCAATATGGTAAGAGCTGCAGTCCGCCATATGAAAATCAATATGTTTCGTTTCCTTGCCGTGCAGCATCGCTCATTATGTCACACGCTGGGAGGGTTTCAGACTTAAATGTGCTTACTGGAGCTGGAGCACAGACATGAACAATGGCAGGACTCCAAAGGCGACTATGTCCCAGTCAGATACTTTCTGAAGTCTAAAATGCCAAATCAAAAATAGTTTTAATTCACAGTTTTATAATCATTTGTTTAGTTAGAAGCAGGGCTACAAGTTTCATCACAATACAATATTATATTGGTTCAGTCCAGAGGGACGTTGCAATATGTATGATGTCTGGTGGATGTTTTGATTTTGGATAGATGCATTGGACTTGATGTACACTGCTGGCTAAAATAAATAAGGCAAACACAGTTTATTACATATTTTTAAATTATTTTTCAATAATATTATACATTATTTTTGAGGTTAGCTAGGATGAAGGACGAGACCAGGGCAGGATTTCCCCCACACATTTCCTCAGTTAAGCATCAGCATGCAGAACTTAACCTAGAAGATGTTCACTGCTGCAGTTTGAGAAATTAAACCCAGTCCAAAAGCAAACTCTGTGCTTGCTGACAGCACAAATGTCTCTGCACTGTTTAGATTACAAACACAAATGAGCAGTACATTTTGCCTTAGTACACCCAGCACGTTCCTAACAATACTGACTGGAAATGACTGTGTGCTATTGTGTAAATGTGTAATGTTCATTGGAATAGAACATTGTCTGCAACAGAAAACCTCAAAATACTCTACAAAGACCAAATGGTTGTCTACACGTGCTGGGAAATGTAGATATTACTTTAAAATTTGATGAAAAGCAGAAATTTAAAGTGGATTTTACACTAAACACTAACCAGTTCATGTTTGAAAGAATGCAACATTTTTAAAAAGCCAATTTGTACTAATGTCATTTAAATATACAATGTAGTTGTCAATGGTAGAAGAAATGTTTCCCCAGATGATAATTGGTGATGAAGTCATAAAGTAAACATCTATATACACATACACCAGTCATACGAACATTATGACCCCTGACAGGTAAATAACATTGGTTACCTGGATACAATAGCACAGTCTACACATTTAATTACTTATTTCTTGCAGATCAGAGCAAGATCAAAACAGGTTGGTAGGCTGTATGTATTATAGTTTTAAAGATCTTTAAGTTGCATTTAAAAATGTTTTATTTCGTATTTTAAAGAAAACACCAACTTCTGTGACTTGCTATCACTGTTAAAATCCCAGCAGAAGTAAAAGCGCTCAACCACGTTCAGCCTCTCCGAGGATGCATTGACCAAATTGAGGTTCAGAGCCCTGACCTGACAGCGGAGGCTGAGCAGCACAAATGACGATGCCAATACAGGTACCTATTGTGTTGCATGGCTCATAGGCCCCGTATCCATCTAGTTCAGCTAGTTATTGATCTCCCTTAAACAAAGTTAACCGCACAAGAAGAAGGCCGGACTCAGAGGCTCAGACACTTTTCACTGCCATTTATTACAGCATGTAAGTTCAAGTTAGCATGCTGGCCACAGCTACTAATCAGTACTAACAGGCTCAAACAGATCGATTGAATCCTCTTGTTCAAACAACCTGATACAAAATAAAGTGGGGCAACGTGCTTGCAAACAGAGAGCATTAAAATGCAGAGTCTGTAAGCATTTTAAAGTGAAGTTTCACCTTTGTGTAAAGTGAAGACAAAACAGTGCATATTCATGCTTTAAATCAACATTTCTGCAGAGCAAAAGCCAAAATCTCAACTCAGAATGAGAACGAATGTCAATACAGTGGTTAAAATAGAAGTCCACAGGCCTGGCAGGGGTTTGGATTTTTGGCTCACTGACTGGAGTCTGTTCCTTGAAGGCCGGAATTGATATTTGTCAGATTTTTGTGCTCTTGAGTGCTTGAATCGAAGGTAACTGGACTTCTTTTTGCTTACTGAAGAGGCTTGATGTCTCATCTGAAAGGTTTCGTCAGCTCTGCTGGCTTCAATTCAAGCACTCAAAACGTCCAAGTTCTGGACAAATGAGAACCTACACAGACATTCAAATCTTTGTGGTTTTGTCATGTTATTTGGTTTAGAATGTATTTGAATAATTAAAGAGTGAAATAACTTGCTTTTGGCTACCAAGGCTAGAGTTAGGCGTAGGTGTATTATGTTGATTATATGGGAAAATTGTGTGTGTGTGTGTGTTGTGAGGACAGAAAGAGAAATCTGTCATGGGAAGCAGTTGCACCTGTGACTCAACAGGCTTGTTGCAATCCCCACAGCAGGGCATAGAGAAGGCTGGTGAGAGCCGACATCTGTACGACCACAGGACCACCGTACTCCAGATCTGCCCGAGACAACTCTGTCAGCAGCCAAGAACATCTAAATATTCATACAACTGAGTGAAAATGTGGCATGCCAGATTAGAAGAGTGTATGTTTGGCAGTATTGTAAGGCGATAGGAAATCTCACCTCTTTGCAATATTAAAATAAAGAATAAATCAAGGATAAATCAAGGACATTGCAAACTCACCTGCGGTCTCAGAATCTACACAACAAAGGCCTGCCAGATGAGAGTGACCTTTTAAAACTAATCTTTCTAAATGAATGGGAAAAATATTTTAGGGAAAATCTTTCTCTTTAATGATTTTTAATCCGGACATAAGGACAGGTTCTGACCTTTTTACATGTACCTTTTCTACTCCATAAGCCTTAAATCCCTTATACACAGACAAAGTCACTGTGTCCACAGGTTGTTTTACTCCTCCTGCACCAGCACCACCGTATACCACTAATGAGCTGGTGTCAACAAAGGGAACAAGCTAATTAGAAAAGTAGCTGTTGTGGTATACCGATTGGAACAAAAAGCCATAGATGCTGACCTGGATTCGGCTGAGTGCTGACAACCTCAAGAGTGGAATACAACTCAATCAGGCCTCCAGACGTCAGAGCATGCGGTTGGGAGATGCATTTAGTGAGCTAAAAGTTCTTAATTTTGTTGAAAGCAAAACATTTCAAGGGATGTGTGATGGTGTGTGGGAGGAGTATACCAACCCCCAGCTCTCTCTCCCTCTCTAACACTCTCTCATTTGTTAGGATCAACTGGAAGATTTTGCCCAGCCCCCCTCCCTTAACATGTAAATCTGTTTGAGGAAGATCAAACGCAGAGTTGATTTTGCCCCTCGGTCCACACCAGTTAACTCCATATCTGAATTCGAAACGTTGCTGCAACCCTCCGAGAATGAACAGAGGACTTTTCTAAACACACAGCTGCGTCCTATCTCTCTTTCTTCTATCTCTCAAGACCATGAATTCTCCACAGGAAACCTCAAAAAATGTTTATCTCCAAATAGAAACCAATGAGTTTCCACATTAAAACCAGTTTTGTTGGTCGGTGAGATAGTGATTTACGCAATGTCTAACTTCTGCCGCTCCTTCCATTTTGCATGCGTTTCAGAGGTGACACTTTTTCCCCTCAGGAGTCTTTGAAATGAGGTGGTATCATATTTAATGATTAATTATGAATGGAGTGCACTATTGAGCATACCAGGCAAAGCTCTGTGATATATTTCACTTACAGGGTGTGTCTGCACTGGGAGCAACGTGGACTAATGGTTGCTGAAGAATGAGGTATGAAGTCGTTTTATTAGGTGCCTGTCCAGGATAATTTACATCTCCGTTGCGCAAAGTTTTGCCACGCTAACCTGCCATTGCTCAAAAAATTTACAGCATGTCATTAAAAAGTCTGTAACAAAGTGGCTTTAAAGAGGAAAGCTGAGTACTAATGCATAAAAGGCAAGGGAGGACCTGTCGGTGTGTATTTTAATGTATTTTCTCAGAATGTGGTGGCTTGGCTGTTGTAGTGATGAGAGTAAACGATAAGTGGCTAATACACTTTCGGTCTCTGTTTTGTCACAGTCTGATATAAGGGCAGGTCTTTAGATTTGAGACATAATTCCATCAGTCCCACAGAATCAGGTTAAACATGTCATTCATTTTACACTGCAAAGGCTGAACAGGAGTGATTTAATAACAGTTCCTCCCTCCTTATATTTCACCCCTACTTTCTACGGCTCCATGCCAATTTATTAATTGGCATGAAATGAAACTTATATAGCCTAAAGGTAGCTTAGCTGTAGTCCCACTAATGTTCCCAGTCTGTGTAAATGTTAGATTCAGCTGCTGATTTTTTATAAATCTACTTTTTACATGTACACTGAAGATAAGAAGCATATGTCTTTATAAAGTTAGTGTAGTCCTGTGATCAAGGTTTATTTTGACCTCATCCTTCTGGTACACTGTTCTGAAAATTATTTGCACATTACAGTCTAACTTTTTGCTTTATGCTGAAGCGTATGATGATTCTGTAGCACCAGCTTATGTAATTATTTTCTCTAAGTTACTGTGAATTCTCAAATGTGATACGTTCACCCATGTACTGATTGTCTGGCTGGCTTCTTTACTTACTCCTACAGTATTTCTTTTATTTGTAATATTCCAAGTGGTAGATTTTGCAGTGCTGTGATTTTAACTTTCACTTGATTGAGTCTCATCTTGACGTCATCAACTGTCAGCTTGGCGGATCGCAGAATGATAATAAGCAGGAGGCAGGAGCAGGGTTGACTTAAACAAAAAGAGGTTTATTACCGAAAGAAACAAAAGAACCTGAATCTAAAAAAGAACATCGTTACACTAAATGCACAAATCAGATAACAACCAGCACAGACAAGACCTCCACTCTGCACAATGGTAGCTAGAACAAAGACAATGGGCAGAGACAGGGCTTAAATACATACAAACATTGGAGAAGGATATTAGGGTGATCTAGACTGAACAAGGAGAGAGAAGATGAGAAACGTTGCCATCTTGAGGCCAACCTGGGGACCGCAGGGGTGGTGCTGAGCATTACACCTTGTTTTTTAATCATATTAATATTTCTAGTTTTCTTTAGTTTCTTTTCATTTCATCTCAAAAGCATGCTTGAAGGCAAACTCCAATGTCTGCAGTCTGGCACACAATTAGAAGATGCTGGAGCATGTGAGTAATTACACAACTGACATCCATCTGAGATACACTTGGGATCTTGGGGATAAAGCATGATCTTTTTCACACCAAATCAGTGCACAAAAAGAGATAAATAACGTTTATACATTACACAGGACTTTCTTAAATTCTCTCTCTGCCAATCACTGGCGCTTTCTGATGCATCATCTCTGTCAGAATTGCCTAAAAATTGACCAGTTTCCTGTCTGCCACCACATTCTACCTTACTTTCTTTATCAAGGCCACTGTAGTGGAGTTCTGAGAAAATCTACTTAAGTCTTCTAATTATTGTTTCTATGAAACTTCAGGCTCATTTTTCCTGTCCCCTTTGAAAAATATGTATTTCCAGCCTTCATCCAGTAAAAATGTGCAAGAAGTTAACAAGTAAGAAGTAGAGTAATTCTGCAGGATTACATCCACCTCATGAACACCATTTAATGTTAAATCTGGTCTTGTTTTGAATTTCAGCTCCATGTTTCAGACTTCATTCAGACTTCCTTGATCAGTAAAGTCATAGCCATCTAAAGACTCAGCTGTCTTTTTAGATTATTATGGCTCATACCTCCTGAATATTGTCTAGTCTATGAAAATCCACATGAAATAGATGTCAGGCTAAGACAGGACAAGACACAAGACAGTGTGTGACATGTTCAGATATAAGGCGATGCATGAAATAAAATATAAAAAAACAAAGAATTTAATGCATATATAAACATTGTGTGATTATGCAGCATACAGTTTATGAAAGTTTTATTGCTTTATTTTGTCATATATTCTGTAACTGTGTCTCATTTTTTGTTGCGCTGCTGTACATTCTGTGTAAAGCCTTACATAAAGTCAGGTAACTACTACTACACTGAATTCCTCAGCATCTCATTCATTGCAATATTGCCTTTGTGATGATACACTGTAGTTATTATTGGGGCAACAGCACACTGTAGGCTGCTAGACAGAAAAAAATGAATAAACACAAAAGAAAATTCTGCAGATGGTTCATGGTACATTCATCCTAAACGTGCTTGACAACGGTAGTAACCTGAATGTCACAGCTCAGATTCACTACATGCAGAGAAAATATGCTTGGGAAAAAATCACACTCACCACCCATTTCAATAATGAATGAGGGTCCTCTCTTGACCTTTCTCCTGGGGAAAGAGTGAGTGGTGATGTATGGTGCCCCCGCAGGGAAAATGCAGTGCAGTCTACCAAGTCCGAGTCATGGCACCAAGAGGAACTGATGAAAAGCTGAGTGCTGAAATGACCATGTCTTTTGGCAAGTGTGGCAAAAATGGCATAGTCAGCTTTTGTGTCTGCAAGTGTGACAAAAATCATGTGATCAGCTTTCGTCTTCAGGCTGATGAATAACAGCTGAGAGACTTCAACACACAAGGATGGAAGCAAGACAAAGAAAGAAAGGAGGAACTACTAGATGTATAAACCAGAAAGTCTTGCCATATTTTTATTATTCGACCCACTAAGCTTTAAGCAATTGCAAAATGATTCCTTAATCACTCATTACACTTCATCTGTATTGAATTCCTGCTCCAATGTGCCTGCTTTGCGTAGTGGAGTCCAATTAATCCAGGACCTTGACTCGGGTCCACAGAGACAGCAAGTCTGGCTAATGCGATTAATGGCGCTGTAGGTGTAGTCTGGCACTGAAAGAGGGTGAGGGGCAGCCACAACCAGCTCCTTCTGCCACAGGATACCTTATCTGCACACTTCAAAACCCCATCCAGCCAAGTGACGGGGACCTGAGTCACTTTGAAGCACTGGGATGTGAAACCTGACAGAGATGGCGGCCATTTTTGTGCTGTAACACTTCGTAAGGGTTGCGAATATGCTGCACAGCACTTACGTCAATGGTAAATGGAGTTCCGGTCAGAGTAGTTAGGGCATGTGCTGACCCAAAGTAAAAATGCACGGCCAGTACATTGTTTTTTCTGTTGCTGACAGCTAAAGTAATGCAGTAATTCCCCCGCCCCCCCCCCCCCCCGTAGCTGCTTTAACGCCAAACTCCAGCCCTGGCTTATTGGCTATATTGGTTTAAAGGTGATGATCTTAAATCATTTCAAAAACATTTTGCACAGTGTGTTCTTGCTCAAGAATTGTAACTAACAAAGCCACTAACTTTTATATACACATTTACATTTATGGCATTTAGAAGGCTGCAACTTGCTCATGGGTCCCACAGCAAGAAAGCCACATCTATTGCTCTGTAATCTGATATCCTGCAACTAAACCACCATCTTCACCGCTTTCCCATAATTCCATAATGGTCATAGTTTCACTTTTTAAATAATGCAGATTCACTTTCATTTCTGTCCAAAGGTGTGGTATTTCCATAAAGCTTCTAACCATCACTTGTTTATTCCCATTAACTGCCAAGGGCACCACCATCCATAAATTTCTCCAACAGCGTCCTCCTGGCTCATTTTACCACCTGCACCACTAAGACCAGCATTTTATAATTAAAAGGTGGAGGGAAAAAAACATTCCATTAAGGTGGTGCACATGGTGTGCTCTGGAATTCCCTCTTCACAGATCTAAAAGGGTCAATTACAAGACGCACAGCGCCAAGCACGAACCAGCTCACCATTAGCAGCCTGGCACCATCTGTTCTAGTTGCAGGGAGACCGCGTGGCCCAGCACCGTAAATTTCAGCCGCAGGGTTTGAAGGGTAACTTGGCTGAACTTGGCTCGCTCTGCCATGAGACGTTATTGTGAGAAATGGACATAGACTCGAAGGTCTGTGGCAAAATGAGCGCCGCTCTATGAAGCAAGACTAGAGAAGCCTGGGATAAGCCACGACAGAGCAAGCAGAGAGATGATATGTCAAGCTTTTGGAGAAGCTACTCAACACACCCTTAGGTCTTTGACTCCATACCACAGTTGCTATCTCTGTGAATTGCAGGTTGAAGATTGGCCATTTCTTTCAGTCTGCCAAGAGCTCTAGTAAGTGCTACAACACTGCTTCAACAGAATTGTCTCATAGGATGTGAAAGCGTTCTGAAAGATTATTTCCCCCCAACTGTTGTGTTCTTGCTGGTATGTTCAGAAATTAGGACAAAGCTGAGGTATACCAGCCTTGTAACACTGAATAAAAGCATCTCAAGCTAAAATACTATAGTAAAGATTGGAGAAAAATACATTTATCAACATCCACTCCGAGCTCCTTTTTGGCAAAGTGCTGTGTGCCTCTTTAATACCTCTATTTCAGTTACTTCCCTTTTCACTTTGCCCACTAGTTCAGAGAACCAATAAATAAATAAATAAGTAAACAGGTTAAAGTATTTGTTCATCAGCACTGGAGAGTGTGTGCAGTGCTGGCCCTGAATACTGAGTAGCAGCTCTGCTTTTAGGCATTAGCTTTTTTCCCCTGAGCCTCCCACCATCGCAAAAGAGTTGGACTTTATTCATTCAAAGCCGCCCACCAAGCTAAAGAGTTCCAAATGGGGAGAATTACAGAATCAATATTGCGATTAGCAAAAGCCTTGTAGCCATTGTGTGTTGTTGGCAATCCATCCTATCAGTGCTGAAGCACCAGGGATAGTGCCCGTGCTAAGGAGAGATGGCTGGAGTCTCATAGAGGCTTAATAACACGGCTCATAGAAACTCTGAACACTTCACTGTGATGAAAGTGGCCTTTTGGGGTTTGTGGTACAGCACTCGGATGATTTCCTGATGATTTGGTCATCTGAATAATTAATTTAATGCAGATATCTAAAAAATAATAGGAAATAATAGTAAAAAGGTGGTGGTGGTCTCTAAGACAGAAGCAGTTGAAAATCCCTGGATTATATCATAATGACATTGCTTGGTGATTTTCTGACTTCTGACATAAAAATGATAGTTAAAAAGAACATGCCGGTAGTAACTATGGCTGATCGATCTGAGAGTCATGCCCAATCTGCGTGCAATGTGAAGTCATGTAGAAAAAGTGATGGGATGCATCAAGATATCACTGAGATTGAGATGTGGTATCAAATTGAATCGTTGACCTGATAATCATAATAGAAATGAATAGTGAGACCAGTGAAGATTCACACCTCTGTAACAGAGGACACTATGGATTTACCTTGATGACAACCATGTTTATTCAAAGCACGAACACTCCAGAACACAGAGCAAAGTCATCTCTTAGAACGTTACTCGATTTAGACAAAACTTCCGCCTCAGACATAAAAATAAGTCTGTCCCTTCAGCATACAACAGCTCATACACTTGGCATTAGTTATTTCTTGTTGCTATGTAATATAACTACATTAAATGGCCAAGTTTTGTTCTCACAAATCTAAACTTTCAGAATTGATGGGTCAGAAAAACACTGGCGTCACAAAGGTCAAACATGCACTGCAACAAACTGAGGAAAAACACGTTGAAAGACAAGTCAAGCAGTACCTAAAAGGAGTTAATCCCCCCTTTAAAGTCGTGTGGCCGTGTCTTCACGCTCAAGGCCGACTCGGCCACGGACCCTGACTCACCCCGACTGCTCCGACTGCGCGCGGCTGCTGGAATTCATTATTGTGTTCCATTACACGGCTGCGCGCTCCCGGCCGGCTGAGGGGATGAGAGGACCAATCAATACAGTCAGTATCTGCCGCTTCTAATCTCTGTCGCTTGTGTCAGTGCTGCTATCTGTAATAGATCTCTGGGATTATAGAAATTCTTAAGACACTGCGCCGGGCACTTCAGGCTCTCTGGGGCCGGGCTGACGGTTGGGTGCTGAAGCTGGCTTTATGCCTTTGCCCAGTGTGTGTGAGAGGAATGCAAGCGAGGGGTTAGCTGAGGAAGTAAGGAGGGAGCGAGGAATGGAAGCAAGGCGTGAGGAAGGAAGAGAGGTGAAGGGAGAATAGGGAAGGAAAAGGGATAAGCGTAGTGTGGGGGCAGGCAAGCAGGAGCCCATGTAATTTCTCTAATCCTCGTGGCATTTATACTTCCACCAGCAGATAATGAAAATGAAAAATAAAAAAATGGCGGTGGGGGGGAAACTTCACAAGCTGCAGGTTTTAATCTGTTGCACGCTTAAATTCTTTTCCCTTCCGGACGCGAGCGGGCAAATGCTGAGTCAGTGAAGGCCTTTTTGGGGAAGGGGCTTATTTAGTTTTCCTGTGCGCAGGTTGCAGAAAGGTGCTGTGGGAATGAACTGTGATAACTAAAGCATAAGGAATGGAAATGGAAACAGTTTGTGGCGTAGCTGTGCGGCAGAACAATGCGGATAATAGGCTGGTTTTTGTGATTGTGTGGAAATAGTGTAGGTCTAAATGAAGCGTTAGGCCTGGAGATCTGCCCGTCTTAGAGTAATGCATGAATCAGTTTGGGGACTATTGTATATTATAGATTAAATCACTTTTCTATCGTGTCTAACAGGATTAGTGCAAAATCTTTGATAAGAATATGGTTTCCAAAGGCAGAAAGAGGTGTGTAAAATGTAAAATGTTATCTGTTGGTTTTAGATACTTTAGATACCAAAATATTAACAATACATGAATGAAGCTGTTATTTACCGTGATCAAACCTTAATAGGAGATTATTAGGAAATATACCAATGTAACTGTAATATTATCATGTATAAAGTCCTAATTGCTACATATTTATTAAGTTTAAAGCTTAATGCAATCAGCCACTAATCAGTCTCGTTGATATTCATCACGTTGTATCTTCCAATAAATAATGTTGCTAAACCATAAACATTTTAGTATAAAAGTAATTCTAGCTCCTACTGCACTAGCAGAAAAGAATCTTATAATTGAATTAGGGAGCACATTTCAGCATTAAGCAACATTTAGATTAATTGATTTTACCAACAATAAAGTCATCAGGTCCAGAGCCAGCATTGTTGATGTTTTAGGGAGCCTTTTGAAGACTGTATTTTCAATCACGTCTATTCCACATATTTATTTCCCACTCTGTAAGTCTGCACCCAGCATTATTACTCAATAAAAAATAATGGCTGCTGAAAATAAATAACTCAAATTACTCAAAATACATTAATAACTCATCGAAATTAGAGGCAATTAAAATGCAGAGCAGGCGAGTTCGTGGAAGGCCGGCTTAGGAGAGGCGGCCTCTTTGAGGAGGAGATTAGTTTAAAACAGAATTGCAGGGAGTAAAGTGGTACACAAAGCTCTTGACTCCCTGTCTGCCACCCTGACACGAGCCAAACCTGTCCCTTTGCCTAAGCCCACTGCAATTAACCCCACAACCCACTAAGAGCCAGCCAGTCACATAAGCATGCAACAGTTCAAAAGTCAGCCCCATCATCCCTGTCTCAAGCAGGATGTCCACAGCTTCTGCTTCTGATAATGACTTAAGCAGCAAAACCCTAGACTGGTAATGCTTCGGCGCGCCTCACTATGAGAGAGCATTATTTTAAAAGGCCTGTTGTTGTCATTCTCAGGGCGTGTGTTCACGTAATAATAAAATGTTCAAAGATTACTGAATGCATCAGGAATGTGTTCCGGTCATTGGTTTTCCAAAGCTAACTGAGGTGAAATCACAAAAAAATGTTCTTCATTGACATCTGGCATTGAGCTGGTAAAAGACTTTGTTGTCTTTGTGAAATTGATGTAATGCAGCATTTAGCCAAGGAGCTGCGTGCACCTGTTAATCAAGCACGGTCACATATGAGACTATACACTCAGAAGCCCAAGGACAAAAAAATAAATAGCTTAAAAATACAAAAACAAGTCAGTAAGAGTCTCATCGAAGCACAATAAAGCGACCGAAATAAATCGGTGAGTTTATCGTGCAACATCTTCACAGCACAGCCCACGGCGAGGACGGTTCTCACTTCAGCTTCGGCCGTATTTAAAGACGACCTTACCCAAGTCGCTGACACCACGCCTGATAGGATGTTTTTTTCAAACTGTTAGTGAATGTATTTTAGTGAAAGTGAATACCTTAAATGCTGGCCGGGTGCCAAAAGCTTGTCTCCCGCCCCTGCAAAATGAACAGGTGCTCCATGACGAACACGTCCCAGGCATCCAACTAAATGTACGCAGATCGTTAGCAGATGCTGTTGACACGGCACATGGAAAGCTGACAGGGCGTCGACACGTCTCGGGTCAGTGACGAAGAGTGCAGGTAAGAGAGGAAGGGGGCAAAAAGGTGGCACGCTTGCTTTCTTTTTCTTTTTCTGCTTCTTGGATCCACTAACCCCCCACCGCCCCCTGGCTTCGGTGCTGTCGTGGCACAATGTGACTATCTGTTCCTGTGCAGCTGTCGAAATTCATTCACCATGGCTACCGGCTGCCTGGGGGCCTGCGGGACATTGTACTTGGCCGAACTTGGTGGAGAGGGAACGTTCGGTGCGCCAGCAACACGGCACGACAAAATGAGGAGCGAGTGAGTTTGTGCATCTCTTTTTTTGTTGTTATTGCGTGCCATGCTGGTATAGACTTTACTGCTGGGGGCAAAGGTCCATGAGTCCCACAGGCCCTGTTAGTTTCTGCATTCAGTTAGTTGCTGGCTCTCATCCTAAAGGATGTGAATATTTTATGGGGAAGAGGAGTTTGATGCGTTTCATTCTGGCAAGAGTCGAGAGCCACGTGTCAGTGCAAAACCTTTAGCATAATGAAAGGCCAGTGTCTTGGTTACGCTGCCTGGGTTTAACATGGTTAGACTGGTGTTTAGGCTGCATATGCTTGTGTCACAGGCACAAACATCAAATGGTCAGATTAGAGGCAGGATTACATGGTGATATATCCCTATAGGCTTTGCAGACTGCTGAGCATGTCTGCCGCCTTCCAGCCAAATTCGCAGAAGGGGAAACAAATATTTATTCGTTTTCTTCCACTCGATCCTCTCTCGCCGCTTCCCTTTGTAGCAGCTCGGGATGAAATAATCGCCTAATGCCATCCTGTCTGCTCCCTGTCACATTAGTCCTGGCATAAACAGCGCTATTGACAGAGCCATTTTTAATGAAAGCCGGCGAAAAGAGGAAGCGAGGTGACAGTAATTGTTCTAATTTGGAGCGGATCGATGGCTTTGGCAGTGCACAAATCACGCAGGCACGCCGGCAAACAAAAAGCAGCCTGTCAGGACGGACTCACAAACACCCATTCAGAACAGTTGGCACAGCGCAGCACTGGCCAAGGTGGCAAACCATGATTTCCTGTTCTCTTTTCAGACAGGTTGGCAGTTGTAGAATCACAAAGAGCAAGGCCGTCCCATCACTTAGGACGCCTGCCTTGGCAGCTCGTCATGTGACGAGGGGGTCAGGGCGGCTGGCAGGTCCATTTTGAGTCAACAGTGTCATCTGCACCACTTAACAAAAAAAAACTCTGGAACACAGCATTCTTTATTAAGTGCTTTAAAAACATCTCATTATGGTGTTTTGTGCATCTGTCACGAATGCAAGCGAGTATTGGTTTGCAATTCGAAAATCATCAAGTTTTTTGGGCCATCAAACGAAAGTGACGCACTGCAAAGTGTGCGCAATGGATTAGGTCTCATTAGTCTCACTTTCTTGGATTTGTTTCAGTGCGTTTTCAGCACCACCAAGCTTGTTGCATATTCTGTAAAGCACATATGGTGTTGTATTAAAAATGTTGAATTAAATCCAAAGTTGCGGAGCCCTTCTCGGCCCAGCGCAGCAAAACAACTTAATGTCACTCACTAATCCAGTTGCAGGTGTTCACAAAGTGAGCTTCAATTACGCAAAATTGGGTTTCACACATTTATTCTAATTAGTTTAGGATCTCTCCAGGTAAATGTGCTTACCTGTGCAAGAAGAAAACACAGTTAGATTTTATTTAAATGTCAAGAGAGGAGCTTTGAAGAGATGTAATGTAGAAAAATAAATTTACATTTAATATGACCAAGTAAATCAACACGGCACTAAATCGCGTTTGGGCCTTAGTTCCGGGATGCCCACATCAACATTCTGATGGAACCTGACACAAGGACCTCACGGGGTGAAGCCTGCATCTCTGATTATATGGAGAGAGCAATTAGGTTTGCAGTTCCTGAGCTAGTTTTAATCACAGGGAGATCTGGGTCTCTGTCAGGCAGCTACACATTATAATGGCATCGCACCCGTCATGCAGGCTAAAGGGCCAAATGACTTCCTATATGGACCTGTCAAAACTCTTTGTCTGTCGCTGCAACTGGGTTGTGGGAATAGACAAAGTCTGCACATGGTTTTGCTTTATGTATAATATATTTAATTTAAAGGTCAGTTATGCGCCAACATACAACAGACACCAAATTAATAACAGCATAATTAGCATAATTAATTAGGATAAATAGTAGTGTACGGTTTACCAATCACTCTAGGTATAACAGTCACGTATTCCCATACTCTCCTACTATACATTTCCTTTATTTACAGTTACATTTGCCATATTTGGCTGATGCTTTGCTACAGAGCAATATAAATCACTGTTTGACACCACTGATCAGCTGTTGATATTTTGTACAGTTCTTTAAAGTTCTAATAAAAAAAGGCAAATATTATGCAAACACGTGATGAATTTAATAAATAAAATATGCAGTACGTTATTTTTGAAATGCTTATGTAATGAAAAATGCATAAAGAATCTTTAAAAATATGTTTTCAATCTATTAACCAGCATTCTGGGAGAATATGCTAAACTCAGAATATGCTAAACATGTTTTCATGGGATACAGCTAGTTACTGGGATTAGAACAGCACTGTAAATTGCTAACAGCAGCTATTACTGAGCTTTAGGGAGAGAATAATTGTTCATTATGTTTATTTCACTTCAAAATGGCTTAGGATTGAAGAGGTCAACAATGGCACTAATCACACATTATATGCTCAGCAGTCTGACAAACTGATGTATGTAATGTACATAAATGTGGGCAAGATATATTTCCAAAGACAAAGTCAAGTACCTCCATAGTGTATGAAGCATTTTCCCCAGTCCTCCACTGACGAAAAGAAATAAAAGAAATCAAGAGCATGCGAAGAGGGCTGAATTAGCAGTTAAGAGTAAATCTGCACTGGCAGGGCTTAATCAATAGCTACAGCAAATGTGTTTGTTTTGGGGAAGCCATCAAGTAGGGTTGTGATTAATTCTGTACTTAATTACAACACCCGCTTTCTGGGCTCACTAGTTTGCCTATTTTCAAACTTTGCACTTCCCTGAAAAAAAACAATTGATAAACATGTTAATATGCAATTCCTGCATCGAGAATGAGGCTTACTAACAAGCTTTCTTTGCAGAGTTTGTAATTGGCAGAGAGACAAACGTTGGCAGGACAAAAGCAACAGAAAAGCAGTTGCCTACTCGTCCAATCCTGATAAAGCGGTGTTACAAGGTGGCAGGCAAGGTTAAACCCGTGAAAGAGACGGAGTAGATTTAGATAGTTCTGCCTGCCCCAAGAGGTAAGTCTATACAAAGAGAGTGCGAGAGAGAAATGATCAAATTGCTGACAGCAGTCTGTTCTCCACCTACTCTTGGTATTTGACTTTTCCTTACCCAGAAGCAGTGTAATACAGCAGAGTCACTGGGGATATAAGGCATTCAATACTCAGCACTCGGTTTGCTCTGAGAAGCTGGTAGTAAATAACTTTACTAATGTATATCATTAAACTTTACTAATTATATTCACTAAATTATATTCATTTATGTCATACATACATTAGCACTTTTTGTCACGGATTCCCCAGGACTTCAGTTTGGCGGTCACCAGGGGCCGCTATTGGGGTGTTTTTGTTTTGATTGTGAAAGTCAGAAAGTGAGTGATTATTTGTCATTGTGAACACTCCACAACACAGCACACAACGCACCACAACCACATGTCACCTCTGCATTTGACCCATCCGTTAAGGAGCAGAGGGCAGCTAACAAGGGCAGTGCCCAGGGAGCAGGGTTTGGGGACGGTACCTTGCTCACAAGTTCCTCAGTGGTACCGGTCCTGGATTTGAACCTGCGACATTCTGATCACAGGGCAAACACCTGACCGTTACACCACCAACTGCCCTGTGTGATGAGCGCTTGGTTTTGCCCCCTCATTTTACCTGATTTACTCCACCTGGTTTCACTTTGCTTTGTGTGCTCATTGGTTAATTATTCTGCTCATTCTTTAGCTCTGACTATTGATAGCCCGGCCTTTGTCAGTTTGCTTTGTCAGTCCACCGCTATCGTTACCCTGCTTTAGCGTGTGCTGTATTATTTGTTTCAGTAAAGAGATTATCTGAGTTTGTTGGCCATTGTGCCTCCTGTTTGTTTATTCTGAATAAGATCAGGATTGTGAGTTGTGACTCCTTACTGCCACCACGCTAAGCCTCATGACACATTTGCACATTTCATATTTACATACATTTACCTCGTATCAGATGCCCTCCAGAGAGACCTCCACCCCCAGTTTACAGGGATAGTCTTCCTGGAGCACCTTGAGGTTGAGGGTGTTGGTACAGCAGTGTTGAGGGACAGCTCTTATGAGATTTGAACCCCCATGTTTGAGGTCACCCACAGGGTTGTAGTTATACAAACCCCTGCACCACCACTAAACAGGAATTACTTGGTTGATGTCTTGGTTGCCAAAACTAGCACGTCCATACTGTGAAATTTGTCAGTGAAAATGCAATACAAATATTCATGACAACACTACATTTTATCGTTTAAGTTATTCTGTCTCACTTAAATGTCCATTTCCAGCATATTTTTACATGACAGCAGCAGAAGGGGAAACTCAATCTAGACTGTACAGCACACTCTTCTTTCATCAGCATGGCCCAGGAAATTTTAAATGAGGGATACGGAAGAGGCCCATCAAAGGGATTTGATCCCATCATTGTGTGAACTGACAATTGAACCTCAGGGCAGCCACCACAATCTAAATACCCTGAAAATCAACAACCCATCCACTCAATGCTAAATGATTAATTATAGGAAAAGAAATGGACTCCTGCTGCTTTGTGTTAAATGTTTTGTACTCCAGCTTGTAAACCACTGACTCCAAAATTGCCTTTCAATATGGACACTCCAAAGAACTGGTCGGCAAACACAGGAGGTTCTGTCCATCTGTCTACTCCACTAGCAGCTGGATGCAAGAATTCCTTTTGAAACATTGCCTTCTAAAATGGGTTCCCAAGTGGCACACAAGTGGAAAGAGGGTTGTTTGCTGTCAGTGAGATGAAGGGTTCAAATTTCAGAAGGCCACCTGCGTCTGTTGCTGCCAGTGCAACAGAAAGCAACAGTTGAGGTTGCTCTGCAGTCAGTCCATAGGGGTGATTGGTGATTGCTGCCTCATGTCTATATAATAAGTTTGCATCATTGCAGCATCTACACACAAACACGTTCTTTTGTATGACAGCGATCCGAGTTTGTAACAGCTCGGAAATGGGTTTCATGTGTGCCCTGAGATATTCTTTGCCAATGACCATAAAGACCTCTAGGAATCTTGCACTGTCTGAAAATGATGTCCTGAAACTCTCCTAATATAATCCACTCTCTCTCACAGCTACTGTTCCTTTTCTGTACATACTCATTAGTCAAAGTCAAAAATCAAAGTAAACTTTATTGTTACCTCTGCTATATACAAGTATACAGAGAGACAGCAGCGGTTTGAAGTGACAATACTGTACAATCTGTAAACATAAACATTTTCCTGAGACAGTTTCAGTGCAACATGAACGAGATGTAACATGAATGAGATTAC
This sequence comes from Distichodus sexfasciatus, assembly GCA_032718565.1. NCBI lineage: Eukaryota > Metazoa > Chordata > Actinopteri > Characiformes > Distichodontidae > Distichodus > Distichodus sexfasciatus. The sequence continues at coordinate 1,131,383 of JAVGVS010000101.1, read as the reverse complement.
TACCAACTACCACGCCTAAAAGAATTTACAGTAACTTCATATCATTGGCATTGTCATATTTCCCAAGGCAGCAAGTGTAATGATCAGTTCCCTGACAGAATATAAAACCAATACTGCTAAATGTTGCAATGTGGCTTTTCCTATGTCACAGGTATGAAGAAAATGAGCCGTATTTTGCAGACAAGTTCCAGGCTCAGTCGTGACTTGGTGTCTTTTTCCAGTTGGTCAGTTGTGCACAGTTCATCTGCTTAGAGACAAAATGTTCTCAGGCCTCAATGAGGTAAGATTTATTCCGTTTATTCGATAAAAGAAAGGTGCAGCGTGGACAGATAACATGATCAACACTGCTACAATCCATCCCACTATAACATTAAGCTTTAGTCAACCGCAGGAAGGCACTATATACAATGTGGTTTATGCAATATCTTTTTCTCAATTTCTTTCTTTTTAATGGAAAAAACTTTGCTTTCTTATGAAATATTCTGTCAACTAGGCTGCTTATATTCCAAAAACATACCAAACTGCTCCATTATTTACACTGTGCAGTGCTGTGTAGAGGTGGTTTATTTTGTGTCATATTTGCCAGAACATTTTTTACTTTATTCTGACATTGTTTTCTTTAATCGATTGTAAAGCATGATAACAATAATTAAAAACCACGCAAACTAAATTGCTATCATTTTGCAGGTCCTGGTAATGAGGCCCTTGCCAATGTCAAACATTAAAAATGGGCTTTAAAAGAAAGTCATCAAAATGCTGCCACAGGTCACTGTCACCACACCCTCCTGCTTAAAAAACATATTTTAAGCAGAAAATAGATTTTGGTTTAACAAGCACAGGAAGCAAGTTTGTTTACAGTCAGTTTACCTGAAGTGCCTGGATCTCAGATGCTTATCACACTGGTGCAATCTCTGAGTTTACACAGGCTGCTGAAGAGGTGGTGGACTGTAGTCCTCGGATCAGGAGTGATGTGGTTTTAGAACTGCACAGCCTGTATGTGTAGGTAGCTATGTTTGGTTGTCATACACACTTCTAGATATGCACCTGGACATATCTTTGATATTATATTTACATTAACTCTAAAACTCCACATTAAAATAGATCTGTAAAATAGCTAATGAATAAAAATTAGAAATCAAGACAGAAAACTAAGTAAAGCTAAAAAAAAATGATAAAACCTTAACAAAACTGATACATTAGCGCTTGAATAAAGTATGGTGGCTTCTGCAGAAACCATGTGTTACGTATCAGGGAGGATTATAAGATCTGATATGCTATAAGATATGCTAGATATGCAGTCTGAACATACCACAAAGACTATTTTCTGCCTTTATAGATAATGAAGTGTTGTGCAATAACAGTTAGTCATGCGTCAGGGTCCATGGAGATGATGAAGTTAGAGGCAGATAAAGTTCACACAGATCACCGCAGTTGCCTCTTAACACCGGGGATGTATTTACACAAATATATTAAACATGTGCTATTGCGGGAACTAATTTTCTAACAATAGCAGAGATCACAGTGGTAAGATGAAGACATAATGCAAGGCTGTGAGGATATTTAAAGACTTTTTGCCATGAGAATAACCGTATTTTTACTTTCCAAGCATGAAATCATCAGATTCAGATTACAGACTGCACCCAAGCCAAGCCCTAGCAGGGTTATACTGCGTGATAACGTCATGTTGTAATATTCCCACTCATTGTCCGTGAATTTGCATTCCCCAGCTTTTTGATGACAGCATGATGTTGGACAAATTCTACTATTCAGCCGCACCATTCTAAATCCACCTCCTACACAGACTGCAATTATTAGAGGAACCCTTTGGCTGACTGAGAGAGCACACTGTGGCCTCTTCAGGTAACAATTTGTACTGAGAATTCTCATGTATGTACGAAAAGACCTGAGTACTGCTGGGTACGCAGTCTTATAACAGGGCGCATAACAAAATTGTTGAAGACGGGTGATGTCAAGACAACATTATGAAGTTTTCTAGATCGCTCAAGAACATCATATGGGCTACAGCAACACATAATCATTTCTATGCATTTTAGGATAATACTTCTCTTGACTGACCCTAAGCACACAGGTGGTACAGTGGTTAAGATGCTCACGTCTGGACAAAGAGGTCATGGGTTCAAATCCTACCTCTAGCACTACCATCATTCGGCCTCTGAACAAGACCATTAACCCCAAGTTACTCTCAAGGGGACTGTTCCTGAAATTAGGAAATGGAAGTCACTCTGGAAGAGAGTTTGCTAAATGCTGTTAATATGAATAAAAGCTGTTTTAATGCTCTGACTGTGTATTGCAATTGCAGACCTGGCTGTGACATGATGATGTGTTGTTATTGTCCATCTCTGACAGTCACAGGTGGAATAGACTGACTTCAGAAACAAATCTAACTTAGCTCAAGATGCAAAAAATTATGTGTGATGTTATGGTAACCACCAATGAGAACCACGGGGAGTTTGTTAAAAGTTACCAGCTCTTATAAGCTTTCAAGAATTGTAGAAGGCATCTTTGCGTTTAAAATAAATTAAAGGTGTGCTACAGGAGCACCCATATCCTTTAGTTATCCTTTTATTTTGAATATGACTTTTAGTTTGATAGGTTGTGAGAGGGCTTTGAGGTTAATATGGCTGCTGCTGACCTTTGACCCCTAGAGACAGAGAACAAAGGAGTTTAGTTTGGAAGACATTACAGGCATAGGGTTTTTTTACAGCTACATTTAGTTTATTTTTGAACTCTTTATTAGACTTTGTACCTTTTTCAACGACCTTGCTAACTATTCTCTGGATTCCTTTGGAGTATTCTTTATTTGTCCACTCATCTACCTGTTTACCACCCCGCCTGCCCACATGCCCGCCTGCCCACCCGCTTATTTTCTTGCTTGACCTCCATCCATCCAACCATTCATCCACACTTCTAAAAAGGTGCAATTTAATTTTATTTGGATAGCTTGTTCAAGTAGGCCTGCAATTAATGTTAACTTTGAGCTGCATTGAGATGTATGAAAGGTGCTATTTAAATCAAAATTAGTATTATTAAATTAGTATTATTAATGTCTAAACTAGACTGGTCATTTAAACTATATAACTTTGAAAATACGTCACAAAAAGAATTGTTAGCTACATTAGCAACTCAAGCAGACTTTTTGGCAAGGAAATCGCAGCATGAAATGTATTTTTTGAGGCCAAACTTTTCCACCTGTGCTGACAGGTTCAGTTAGACTTGCTGCTGTAATACCGCTACGAGCGTCACTGTTCTGCCCATGGACTGGAGAGAGTGATGACCCACAAAAACAGAACAGAAGTCCCAGTGGTAAGCAGGCCATTTTCCCGGCATTTATGAAGTGAGCCGTCAAATTGCAAAGCTTGCACAGAAAGCACAGTAAAGCTAGTTTCAACAACAAACAGGTTTAGTCCTAATTTTAAAGCTTGAAAAAATTAAACTGTAAAAACTGAAAGCAGATGCTTTCAAATAATGTTTCCGGTATGGTGTGCAATGCATTTACCACTATGATTATTATTATCATTTACAAGTGTTTGCGTTCATAATGTTAATAACTTAATTATGGGAAAGCTATGTTTGGATATTAACAATACACACGTTGCTAGATGACCCCTCCATAAAAGAGTTCCTGGTTAACTGTTAAAAGTTTGTTCACTGTTGGGTCTTTATATATTCTGTATGTAAATGTGACATTGTTCTTTTTAAAAATATGATTCTGGGTGAGTAACATTCTAGATTTAAATTCCTACACATGCAGAGATATTCTGTGTTGTCAAGAAACTGCCTTTTGTTCTGTCACTTGACATCACAGCAATTCAAAATGATTACTATGATTGTTCAGTCAAGATTAATTTCCTTTTTTACATTTTTGGTTCACTTTAGAGAAAAAGAGGAAAAGTCTTTGACTCACTCTATAACCTTTTATGATGAGACAAACTGGGATATTTCTCTGTATTACATCTTGCTACATGATGACACTGCCTTCCTTTTGAACAGGTTACCATGGCACTTCAGGGAACCTATAATCCATCATTAATTACAGTAGCTTTTGAATGGCATGTGTATGTTAAAATACGTCATATACATGGCACACGTTTAACGCCGGCCGATCTAAATTGCAATCCTCTTCTCTTGACTGCTACTAAAAAATGTACACAATTTTGTACTGCTGCTATATATTTGTACAATATCTTTGTCTCTCGTTCTAGTTTAAAGTTTTACATTTATATTGTGCTTCTAGTTCAAAGTTTATATTTTATATTCTATTTATATATTTTATTGTTCCTTATTTGTTGCTTGTTCTTTGTTGTTTGCACTGTTAAAGCTGGAACCACGTCGTCTCGTCTCTCTGTATCTCAGAGATGACAATAAAGTTTACTTTGACGTCCCAATACAGTAGGACGCACACACCCGCACACACACACACACCCCACCGCACACACACCCCTGCACACACACCCGCACACACACACACACACACACACACACCCCACCGCACACACACACCACTACCACTTTACAATAAGACTCCTCTTATAAAGGGTTGATTGATTAGGATTTATAAACAGGTTAATTATGTCGAATACACCTTTCATGTCACTAATAAGCAGTGATAAACAAGTTTCACTATTTGGCGAGATCTTAGATCTCACCAGTTGCTCAGCTTATCTGGTCTCCTCGTCTCAGGCAGAATGTTAAACTGTCAACTTTATCAGCTATTTGTTAATAGTAATACCATCAAAACAATAAATTGAACTATGCTCAAGTGGCATTGTTCGTCCTTATTAGCTGATTTTAACTTTTCAATGGGTGACTAGATATCAGTTTCTGCCAAACCAACCCTAGCGTTTGAGATGAAGATTCCTCATCCATTGTGACGTTTCATGGCATTTTCATCGGTAATTTTTGATGAGTTACTGACATTTATATCTGGCAAAGGGGGGCCTTATTATAACGTGTGAAACACATCTTGCCAAATAGCGAGCCTGCATCTGCTTATAAATGCTATAAAAACTACAACCTAATTAATGACCTGATTATAAATCACTGTTAACCATATATAAGGGGAGTCTTGTGGTACCCACACACCTTTATTGTAATTTACTGTACATTTTTGGGTGACAGTCTATATTTATACATCCATGTGCACATTATTCCATGAAAGCACTACAGCAGTCACCACTAGGCCTAATGAATTTTTAATCAGATCTGTTTCGATGGCTAGGCAGCCCTGATAAATGCAGCTTGGACCATTGCTCTAGAAGTCATTCTTGAAGTCCAAATATATACCTGCAGGCTACAACTTCTCTCAATGTGCAAAATGCAGTGTTATTCATCTGTTAGCATTAAAGTTCACTATGGCAGCTCAGCATGCTCTCAGAAATTTTTCTTTTTCTGTATATGTTCTGTCTGAAGGTCCCTGTTCACCGTGCAGGTTTGTACAAAAGCAACACTGCTTCAAGGCCCATCTATTGGACAAAAGCAAGATTTTATGTAAATTTTAGAAAATATGTTGTTTATATGCTGTCTGTCTGTCTATCTATAATTAGTGCAACTACTCAGTACCTCCACCCAAACTGACATTCCTGGCCTTTCATAAGCACTTGTGTCTTTTTAGGAGAATAAACAATGAAAGTGTGCACATCAACACAAAACCTTACACCCAAAAACTCCCGGCTAAGCGACAAGAGCTTTTCTAAAAACCAAGCATGATCGATGACACAAAGAAACCCAAAGGATATTGCCGTTTTTTTCCCCTCAGTACTGCACTCACTTTTTCTCCCCAAGGCCCGCCTCCAAAACCACTTGCCATAAATAGTGACAAGCGTTCATTTGTTTGCTTGCTTTTCCCTCCTGTTCTGACACGGCCGTTCTTTTCCGTCTTTCCATCCTTCCCGAGGAGAGGGCGACGAGTTTGCATTTGAGTTTATGTGGTGACAAGGCTGCATTCATCATATAATAAACCGATGCAAGCTGCTGCGAAACAGCTTAAATGGAAGTCATCCTCGCAGCCCACAGCGTGGAGGTGAGCAGCCGGCGTTCAGGGCTCGCGTCGGGCTGCCAGCAATTTAAGCTGAAAGTAAAGGTAATGTTTTATTATTAGCCCGCTAGCTGTGGAGTGTTTTCTCAGAGTTTAGGACAAACATGCTGACCTTGCCTTGCTACTTTATGATAAAGGCAGCAGCATCAACGAGCTCTTGCGTACCAGCCAGGGCCTAGTAAAATCTTGGGGTTGAAGAGAAGGTGACTTCAGTTTGAATTACAGAGAGATAAGAAACGTCAGGAATAAGAGGAATGGACAGCACAGACACACACACACACATATATGCATACACAAATCAGGGTTTATTCAAGCAGTACAGCACGATTATTTTTATTTCATGTACTTGTTTCTCCTCGCCACTTTTGCCTCATCAATTTTAACATTCACTAATACACTCCTGCCCCCTAGTGGTATCAAAAAGATTGACACATGGAGTCTACTGTTATGTTCAGCTTTTGATTTTAAATGAAAGCATGTTCAGTGGTTAATTGATATCAATCATTATATAGAAATATTCTTAATAAAATGTCTTTACATCGATCATGGCTAATTGACTAAAGACAAATTGTCAACACAAAATAAAACTTAAACTGTTTGTAATAAAAATTGGGGAAAGTGTGCAGCTCATGCCTGTAAAACAGTTTAAAAGCTACCTTAAAATATGTTTATTTCCATAATCATCATTTCGTACAGTAATTCTGAGAAATTTGAGTACAACGTCCATCACACTTAATTATTAATCCAGGTTCCTGATGTCATAATTGGCCAAATTGGTGGCATTTGACCAGGCAGCATTTCGAGCTCCATCCATCTCTGTTGCCAAGGTGTTGCCTGACGTGAGGGTGTGGTTTTCTCCACCAATTGTAGCAGAACACTCAGGACACTTGCTCTTCTCCATGGCACCCCCACAGTCTCCGATGGCATAAACGTGGCCGTTACGGCACTTAAACCAGTGGCCTAAATTCATTCTCATTGCCTTGACGATCATCACTCTCTCCTCATCAGTAACACCCAGGCCGGTAGATGGGAGCTTGGAATTGAGTTCCTTAAAAATCTCCTTTACTTCAAGCTCGTCAAACTCCGTGAAGGGCTTTGTGTTCTCCAGGATCTCTGTTGCTCGTTTCACTACAGTGCTGACCTCATCCACCAGCGCTTTGTTCTGGGCTTTATGGATGCGAACTTTGAGATCTGTTAGAAAGGAGAGCCTCTTGCATTCACGCTCTGCATCTGAAATCTGCTGTTCGGAGAATCTCTGAGAATAACTAGTCAGAAAGTCGATGCAGTCCCTGGTTCGGGAACGTTCATTTTGCATCTTTACCAGCTCACCCAGACTATCAAGGAATGACATCAAGTACTCCTGATGCCGAAGGTCCTGGAGAGAGAGACCCGACCCCATCAGTCTTTCCAAGATGTTTGTATACTCTCGAGGAAGATTCTTCTTCAGGTTGTTTTTTGTCTTTAAAAGCTGCAGGAGCACAGCCTGCTTCTCCTTAATGTCAGTCTGCAGACCGCTAATCTGCTCCTTCACCTTCTCGATCTCGCCCAGGCTGCGGTTGATATGTGTACCATAGCGCATATTCCGGCGAATGGGAGTGCGACATTTGGGACACTCTTTTAGCCGGATGGCTCGCTGATCCAGATCGGCTCCCTCATTCACGTCCATGCTAATGTATCTGTCCATGGCAGTGGCTTCAAACACGTGCTCACAGTCCTCCAGCTGGACAAAGCAAGCGTCCGGATCGTCTTCAGTGCCGAAGAAGATCTCGGCCACTTCATCATGGTTACACAGGCGGCACTTGTTCGGGCAGGGGTCCCCACAAAGCCCTATGCAGGGATGCCCACAGGGCAAGAGTTTTTTGCATTTCTCCAGACATGGCGGACGGTCACACGGCTCATGGCAGAGTTTTGTGCAGCTATAATGAGGACACTTCCACTCACAGGGCTCAACACAAGGGACACAAGGCATTCCACATTTCTTCTCACACTTACTATGGATGCAGCGATTCTGACAAGACATAGTACAGGGTGGACACTCCCTTGTGCAAGGCACACGGCAGAGATGTGAGCAGGTTAAAGGACGCTCACATTTTTTGGCGCATGCTTTGTGGAGCCGGCCCTCGTAGCATTCGCCACAAGTTCCTGAGCATGGATGACCACATTTTAGGATAACTCCACATTTGGTCCGGCATCGCGGTTTGCTGAAAAGTTCGGTCGCAATGCTACATTTTTCTTCCTGGGTGTGTCCACATTTTAGTACCACAGGAACTTTTACCATGCAGTTATCACAGGCGTCGCCACATTTATTCTGGCACTGGTGTCCACATCTAAGCATCTTCTGGCAAGGCACTTGGCAAACAAATGTTTTAGGGTCTTGATGGCAAGGGATCATCTGGTTATGCTGGCACTGAGGGATGACCTTTTCCACACGTACATAGCATTTCCCACAAACCTCATGGCATCGACGAGGGCATTTGTGCCCAAGCTCACACAGTACTTTAGGACAGGCTTTATTGCAGACATATTTTTTGTGTTCAGGATCGTATGGGTGGCACATGCGAATGCACACATGGCCACATTCCAGCCGGAACTCGCAGGGCTTGTTGCAGCCACCTTCTGGGACCTTCTTAAAGTCGAGAGCACGAGACACCAGGGTTTTGGTTTCTGGATGGTTTTGGCAGCTCAGCGCTAGAGCAGGGCCCACCTGATCTTTCTCTCTGAGAGTGTGAAGTATGTTGCTCCAGAGTTTCACCTTGCTAAACATATCTGTGTTCCCAAGGCAGTACAGTCCCTTCTTGGCCCGAGAAAGTGCGACGCAAACGCGATTTGCTATCTGCAGGAAACCCACCTTGCCCTGAGGGTTGCTGCGCACCAGAGACAGTATAACGATGTCATTCTCCTCACCTTGGTACTTGTCGACAACGCAAACTTTGACCCCCATAAACTCTTTGGAGGGCATGAGTTTTCGTAAGCAGAAGAGCTGTCCTGTGTAAGTGGTGAGGATAGTGATCTGAGAAGGCTTATAATCCTGACGCAGAAAGTAGCGACACAGTTCCACCACAAAACCTGCCTCCTGACTATTCTGATGACTCCGGCCATCCTGGATAGTTTCCTCAGGGAACTTGTGGTCCAGGAAGTAAATGTTTGTAAGAACCCCCTACAGGTTATAAAAAGGAGCAAATGAATAATGCATTGCTACTGACAAATCAAAATGTCATGCTACAAATGCAATCATGGTAATGCTCTGTATTTTACCTTTACATTCTCATACTCTAGCACAGAAGGATGGTTCTCCAGCTCGGAGTAGATGTGAGGAGTCAAAAGACGTGCAATATCTGGCCTCATACGATGCTACACAAACAATTCACAAATGAAAAATTAAATAACAATCAGAACATCATTTGGTCAGCTTGCATGTCCATGTCCAGTATGTCCCAAACCTGCAATTTTGTAATAATTCTACAAAATAAAATGAACTGTACAAAAGCTTATGCACAATAAAATATTCTGAAAAGGTCTGCCGCTATATTACTTCCCAAGCATCTCTGGTATCCCAAGCAACATGGGGTGATAAATGCAAAAATAACACTTTTCTGCAATGTTTAACTAGATTATACTGAAAAATAAACAAATATGATTATGTCTGGATTAATAAACATACCTGGTACTTTAGTCGGACAAAAGGGAAATCCATAGAAACAAGCCGTTCAAACATGGACACATCCAGGTTGAAATTTTTGGCCAGGTCATAAACAGTGGCACTGGGTCTCAGCTGCAAACCAACAAGCAAGATAAATAACATTTTAACATAAAACTTTACATTTACACACTTGTTAGCAATGTTTCCTTATATGAAGGGGCAGTTGGTAGCATAACGGTTAGGGAGTTCGTTCTGCCCCCAGCACCGCTCCCCAGGCGCTGCCCACTGCTCCTTCATGGATGGGTCAAATGCAGAGGTCAGATTGTGTGTTGTGGTGTGTTCACAATGACAATCACTCACCCACTCACTGTGCACTGTTAAATACTAGGATGAAAGCATAAGAGCATGCTGTTGCTCCCGGCGACGGTGGTGGTCTAGTGGTAGGATGCTCACCTCTGGACCAAGAGGTCATGGATTCAAATCCTACTCCAGCACTACCATCATTAGGTACCAGAGCAAGACCCTTAACCCCAAGTTGCTGCAGGGAGACTGTCTCTGTACACCTTAATCTGGTTTGCCAAAATGTTTTGATATGTTTTGATATACCAGTTTAAAATGCGGCTCAGGCTTCTCATGGCGACGGCTGTGAAAATGGCTAGTGGGCAAAACCTGTTAGTGTGTTCACAGAAAAAGCTGGCTACTTTAGATAACAACTAATGTTGATTTTAATTCTTTTAATTCTTTGTAACTGTAAATCTGCATTCCTACTGCATCTCTTCTTTTGTGTGATTTCAATGTCTTGCCTAATATTAGTCATAAAGGTAGACATTAAAGAATGAGGAGGTGGGTTCAAACTTCTGATTGCTGAGTCACATTATATTTTAACAACTAGAGTGATGAGTCAGTGTAGTGCAAAATATCCATGTTTTCACTTATGTCCATCTGCTGGTCGTACCTGTTGATGGTCTCCAATCAGAATGAGGTGCTGACAGTCTTGACTAAGTGTGGCAATAGTGTGTGCCTCCAATACTTCTGCAGCTTCCTCCACCACCACCAGTCTCGGCCGGAGCAACTGCAGGGTCTGCCGGTATTTTGCTGCCCCAGTAGTGGTCATGCCAATGACTTTGGCATGCTGGAGCACACACAGTTCCTCCCGACGACGGACTTCGACTAGGCGCTCGGCCGCACTCTGGTAGAGCTGCTCAGCCAGGAGAGTTTTCGCACGAATCTCGTTCTGGTACCGTTGCACCCAGAGACTTCATAGAAAAGCAGAAAAATGGAGGGAATGAAGTATACAGTTCCAAAGAGAAGAATAATCAAGAGTTGTGACTTTAATTTGTATTTTACTCAGAACTTATCTAAATGTAAGGATATGTGTCTGTATATACGGGCAGATCTTATGGGTGAGTTGTGCCGTCTAGTGGTGAAATAATCATCTGCACATACGTCAGGACGAGTCTCTGTTTACGTTGTGTTGTCTTGGTGTATAATTACCGGTAGAGTTTCCATCTCTCTCTGATATCAAGTTTCCAGACATTCCGTATACGTAACTCTTCTGCTTTACTCATGACTGTTTTGTTTCTCAGCTGATCTTTGACCATCTTCTTCATATTCCTCTTCTGATGACGCTGCACCTAAACACACAAATGGCAGGCTTTCACACATGCACACACCTCTCACAGTACATCAGCCTCTTCTACAGTTGTTAAGTAACTACTGCATCAAAAAAAATTAACTTGTCTTTCATTCTGAAGAAATGCACTCACTGAGTGATCATTTAAATATATATGATATATCATCCGTGAGGGCGGCACAGCGGCGCAGTGGTTGGCGCTGCCGCCTCACAGCGAGAAGATCCTGGGTTTGAGTCTGTGTTGCTTTCCTCATGTTTGCATGGGTTTCCTCCCACAGTCTAAAAGCATGCACTGTAGGTTCATTGGCAACTCTAAATTGGCACCCGTGTGAGTGTGTGTACCCTGTGGTGTGTTGGCACCTGCCCAGGGTTGTTCCCCGCCTTGTGCCCGGTTCCCCCACGACCCCGGTTGGGACTAAGCAGTTCAGGTAATGAATGAATGGTGTTTTGTATTGTGAAGTCAAGGGGAGAGCGTTCATGTCCACACTGATTTCAAAAGCAACCCTACACACGGAACATGCTGAAAGAAAATCCACTGCCTTATCGTCGCTCGTTGTCATTCTGTTGCCACGCACAGTCGTAACCACATTTATCTGACTACAAAGACAAAATAGACGAGATGTTAGCTGGTAGACAGTCTATAGCAACACTGTAGAATAGTGGTGGTGGTCTAGTGGTTAGGGAACTCGCCCCTGGAACAAGAGCTTGTGGGTTCAAATCCTACCTCCAGCACTACCACCACTAGGTCCCTGAGCGAGACCGTTAACCCAAGCTGCTCCAGGGAGACGGTCCCTGAAATTAATACATGGAAGTCGCGCTGGGCAAGTGTCTGCTAAATGCAATGAATGTAAATATTCGGGCTCGTATCACATTTCAGTATCACTTTACAATGAGTCAAGAATATTCATGGCGAGATGCATCTCTGCCTCCTGCCCACCGCATGGGCGATCGTGAAAGTCACTCATCTTTTGGTCACCGACACAGGAATTCCAGTTTCACTCAGACCTATAAACAAATCTGGTCAAAACTAACCGAAAACTGACTAAATGTATCTGGCGACAGATATTGAATTCTACATCAAAACTAGTTTCAAGGTGAGTGTTCGAGCAACATTCTTGGAGAATGCTTTCCCTCGAGTCTTACCTCCCATCCCTCATTATCTGCTCCCCCCTCAGCCTGGTCTTGTAGCGGTCCTTGTTCCTGCCTCTGAGGAGGGTTCTCCTCATCCTCGTCCAGATCCATAGCCAGAAAAGCGTTAGCCAGTTCTGCCAGGTTCCTCTCGTCCCTCTTGCGG
>JAVGVS010000101.1:1041261-1116261 GCA_032718565.1 Distichodus sexfasciatus | reverse complement strand
GTAGATATGGTTGACCTCGCCATAGGCCCGCTGTAGGTGTGCTGGAAGGTCTTTGTTGAATTTTTGAGACCTGGTCAGCTCTCGCAGGGAGAACTTCTTCAGGATCTCACTGTTACTGCGCCCTCCAACCCTCACAATGCCCTTTGGCAAGAACCTATGGATACCTGAGAGAAACATAACTTTCTCATTCCAAAGCATGAATTATAATTTGCTGAGCTCAGTCTCATGGTAAAATAATAAATTGTAATGTGAGTTTACGTTCAGTAGGGTAAATCAACCTGACTGTACCTTCCAAAAACTGGTCAAGGGCATGATTGGTGTAGCAGACCACTAGCATAGGAGTATTGTTCGACCACAGCTTACTGTTCTCAAGCAGAGCCTGAGCAATCTTCAGTCCCACATGTGTCTTTCCTGTACCGAGTAAAACACTGGTGTCACTATTTGTTTTTATTAAGACATAATACACACTCTGGCTCGTCGTTAGCTGGATTAGCTGGGTCGGTGGTGCTAGTTTAGGCAGCACCTGATGGTTTGTTTGAAGATATTGATAAAGAATTCTTAATTAATGAGCATTTGCATTTCTCTACCTGTTCCTGGTGGTCCTTGTATAATAGCCAGTTCCTTGGTGAGGGCCAGTTTAAGGGCTTTGAGTTGACTCTCATCCAGGCCTAACTGCTCCTCGGTGGGCCAGGCATTAGGGTGAAGGGGATTAAAGAGTCTCATACTGTCCCGCTGGCCGTTTGCCGCAATGCAGGAAAGATCATATGCGTTTGATGTCCCTGAAAGGTAGGCTGGATGGTGGACATCTGGGTTACAATGCACTATATACCTAAAAAGGAACGAAACCGTGTTAATGTAGGTGTGTTTGGTTTGTTGTGACATGTCAGTCATGTGGTCATGATGGATATAAAATCTTCAAACTGGGCATTGGTTGATAAACCCCAACAGGCACTCACGTGCACGCCGCTTCTTTGCATACCTTTGAAAGGGAAGATTGTCTGCTTCTTGCTCCTGAAGTCCCTCCAGGACGTAACGGTACGCCTCAAAGTATGCGGTGGTCTCCACCATCACGAAGGTGTGTGAAGTTTCTACCCTGAGTAGTTTGGCTCGACTCTCACTGGAGAAGCTCAGCTGGACTTTGCCTTCTTTCAGCATTTTGGGATCCCTATCGGACACCGTTGCGAAGAGGAAAGTTTTAAAGTTGTCTCTAGACAGGCAGACCAAGGAACCATAAAGCAGTCGTTTGGAATTCTCCCAACGAACAAACTGTGAATTGACATAAAAAATCATTATTGAAGGCAAACTAAGCTCACTTGAATGGCATTTTACAAAGATAACAAGGGGTGTCATCTGACCTTAAGTGGACGTGAGTCGAACTGCACTATGTAGGCCATGCCTGTCGCAGTACAGAGTGGCATGACCAGTTGGGTGTCAAAGTAGACTCTGATGTCATCATATTGCTTCTTTCTCACATGAGCACCATCAAGACTCATGTCTTCTTGACTTTGAAGCAGCTCTCTGATGCCATCACGTAAAGGTCTCACAAAGTCCTCCCTCAGGAGCCGAAAATGCGTGTCCAGGTAGACGTGGGCACTGGGGTAGCTTTGCGATATGATGTTGGGTCTCAGGATTGGCTTCTGGTCTTTGTGGAATTCCTCAGGAGTTGGGTAAATGGTCATGTTCTTGTAGGCCCCATCCACTAGCTGGGCATCGTCGTTGCCAATCAGGACGTCGTAGTTGTCCGAACGCAAGGTACCGTCTCTAGCTTTCTCTTGGAGATGGTCCACCAGTTGCTGTATTTTTATTAGATTCTCATCAATTTTGTCAGGAATGTCTACCCCAGATGCTCGCAGTTGGTTGACCACTGGATTTAAAAGAGTCACCAACATGGAGATGGAGCGGACAGAGCTGGAGGGAAACCTACTTACTATATCAAACATGATAGTGATAATATTTTTCAGATGCAGAGGGTACTCCTCTTGTCGAGCAGGGCTGCGATCAATCATTATTCCAGTCACATATTGAGGAAGGACAGTCTGAAAGAAGTTGGAGTCCTTGACACCCTGAGCTAGATGGAGCACTATGCTGCGGTCATTCTTGGCCTGAAATGCCTTGCAGAGAACCTGGCAAAGCAAGTGTACGAGGTCCTGCCTCATGGTTCTCTCCTCCAGCAGTGTCTGAAGACGTGTACTAGAAGACAGCGTAATGGCCACTACGGAAGCATCTTGGTCCAGCAGTTCCTCCAGGGTTTTGTACCCCAGTTTGCGTATCTCAGGGGTACCATCTCTGCCATTCCCTCTCCCATGGCCCCCTCTCCCCCTTTGGGCCACTCCTCCACCTCTTCCCCTTGATCCTGCTCCCCCCCCATCTCTCTCCTTTGAGGCATCAGGCCTTTGGTTGCCCCTGCTTCCATCTCTCCTCCCACCTCTGCCTCGTCCATCTCCTCCATGAACTCCTCCCATTGCGCACCTTCCTGTGCCACCTCCGGCTGTGCCTGCTCCTCCTCTTTTCCCAGCTGCTGCTGCCCCTGCACCTCCCCTTTTACCATGGTCACCTAGTCTTCCACTACCACCACCACTACTACATCGCCCTCTTTCCTGGCTGGGTCCCAAATTCTCCTGTCTTTGACCAGACTCTGGAACAATGAAATAAGTAAAAGATTATGATTATTTTTAGGTCTTATTTTAACCTGGCCCAACAGAACACAGCACATTTTCCATGCAGATGGCATTCTCGCAGATGACACCGCACACGGATTGGGGCCTGTGTGTGGCTGTGTGGGGTGTGTGTGTGTGGGGTGTGTGGCTGTGTGGGGTGTGTGTGTGTGTGTGTGAGAGAGTGACAGACCTCTTCTTGCATGATCTCTTCTGCCTCGTCTTGACTCCCGTCGTTCTCTGTTTGGGTTCTCCATGCTTTAACTGACCAGTGGAGCCCTAAAAGGATTTTTGTTTGTTATTATGCAAACATTTTGATCCAGATAGTCCACCAATAAACAATTTAGCACACAAATAAAAACATGTAAATAACGATGTTGTGGCAAACTGACTTTGTATCAAGTACCCATGTCACTGGTCTTGGACGTTTAATAAATGAAATGAAAACATTTTAAAACACGATTTAAGTAGTGAGACTGCACGTCATGGGCACCCTGCATTACCGCCGCGGGCCACCAGGGGGCAGCAGAATACCGGTTAAAATCCCTGATCCACAGCGCCCTCTCACGGCCTGATCTGCGCGCGCGTGTGGAAACGTCTGTACTGCTTCCGGTTGTGTGTGACTTGTATACTGACATCCGGTGGAACCTGCCCGATTGGCGAGAGCATGCGCACAAATTTACACTTTAAATTACCTTCCGAGTTATAAACAGTGACCGACTGGGACTAAAAGCAGCCCTGGGCTTCCTCCCCTGCACTTCTCGGGCTCCCTGTTCGTTTTGCTGTACAGCTGTTAGCGCCCCCTGCTGTCGCCGGCTCTTAGACCCGCTGCAGCTCAGGTATTGAACAGGGCAGACCGACAGACGTGGACCGGGCGACACTGCTGGACTTTTCCAGAACGCACAGAGTGCCAGTCCACCCCTGGTTATGAATGTCATAGAAATACACTCAATAAAGTGGCAGGAACATCCTGAATGAACTAGGTATTATAGCGCAGACTGTATTCTAAAATGTGAGGTTGAACTCCACTGAAACAAATACACACACGAATGTTAGAAAAATGCTTTACTCTTGTTTTTGAAATTACAATATTACCATGAAATACAAGTTAGCCTGGGTTGACTAAAATTATCCGTTGATATTTTATTTATTTAATAAATCATTAATAGTATTGATTAATGGAGTTGCCTGTAACGACATTTAAGACGGCTATTAGAGCAAAAAATCCCTACGTTTTGTTTGTTTGTTATAATGCACTGTTGATATTTACGGTCGCATTTAAAATCTAACATTTAACGCCATTTTTTTTGCTTGTTTAGCTTAATACTTGTTTTTTTTGTTATTGTTTTTTCATTTTCAGGCGTATGGCACACCTTTGTTCTCCGCTGCATTTTGGTTTGAACGTTACAGGAAAAAACACGTCAGAAGAGTGAGCACTGGGAGATGATGGCGAACTGCCAGGTTAAATTACGCAAAGAAAACACATGGGACTTTATAAAACACGCTGCCGCATCGCACGGTGCTGTGGTGAAATGAAAGTGTGATACTGAGAGCGGCCTACAGGGGGGTCAGACTCGCTCCACCACATCAGATGAAATACCCAGCAGATGTGCAGAATCACACCTGCCGCACCAACTCTGCGTATCATCATAAAACACTGAAGAAATGCCAACTGTCTTACTGTCGAAGACACACTGTGCGCCACACAAACTAGCACTACACAAAAACCTATACAAAAAGAATACTGATCTATAAAAAGAAAACTGATAGGAAATAATGACACGCCGGAATTATGACGACTACCTGTAATCTTATCAACATGAATAAACTGTTATTGATAACTTACTACAGTTCCAGTAAACAACCGCCTCTCGCCGCGTTTAACGCTTCCCGTCCCCGAGGAGCTGATTTTCCACGCAGTGACACGCGTTCCGTGGACGGCAGGTTGAGTTTGGTGTGAGAGCCGCTGTATGTCCTGATAAGAAAGCGCTGAGGGCGCGCGGTACCGAGCTGTGACACGGCGCCGGTGTGGAGCTCACCGCCTCACTCCAGCTCGGTCTTCTACCGCGAACACGCCGGCAGCTGAGCGCTTTAACACCGCTTAAGTTTCGTTTTCGGAAGTGAATCAGATGTGAGTGAGTCATAATCGAAACTCGCGAAACTGACGGGAAACAGCGTCGCCTTACAGCAGCAAACACCCGCAGCTGATCCACACCGCACCGGCACATCCATTCAAGAGGCAGCATCGCACGGCAGTACATTCATAAGCCACGGATTATATACGCGTTACATCCGAGGAGGACGCGTACACCCCTCTTTACCATGTTACACACCAGGGCCCTAAGACTGCACCGATGCGAAGTTTAATGAGCTGCTGAAGAGCAGCTGCATTGTGTTACTTCCATTCTGGTTATAATAGAAAGTTATTTGGTATTACACTGCAAGCAATAATTAACATCATTCTTTCCATTTCCTACTTTGGATTAAATTTGATGAAGTTTTAAATGAAGGAAAACGTATGTATTTTTGTGACCAGAGCCAGAGAGGTCAGTCAGCAGGGTAGAGATCATTAATAATATAGAAGGCAATATACGTGACCCGACCTGCTGTAATGAGTGGGAAGTCGGTGTTCTATTCATTTAGATACGGGCCGATTGTGTTGAAAAACATCACAAAAATATCGGTTTTTCCTTTTCGGAGACCAGATTAATTTTGAAGACCTTTTCTTTCATATAAGACCAAAAAAGAAAAATGTTTTTCAACATAATCGACCCGTATCTAAATAAATAGAACACCGACTTCCCACTCGTTATATAAAATACTGTTTCCCACTCAGCCTACTTTCATGTTGAGAAGTACAGCAATACTGCAAGGAAGGTGACAACACATCAGTAAAAAGCTGTTTTAATAACTCCACCATCTGAAATTAAAACAAATGAATCATGCGTACAGATTACAAATGTTACAAACCAACGACTGCAGAGAAGAAGAAGAGGTTTTTACTGGTGAAAACGCACTTGACGCAATTAACTCAATATTTTCTTTACTCCATTATCAGTAATCATAGAACTGATCTCTTAGGTGCGTAAAATGTCTGTGTTTGACAAGGCTGGAGGTGACCGGGCCCGGTTCCAGTGCTGATCACAAAGCATGTTGTAGCACGCGGCAATTAACTAACGAAACTCAGGTGAATGAGTCAGAACCCTTTAATGGTTGATGCACGGATGTCAAACCACAGCTACCACCACATCTATGCTGTTGCCATGTGAGCCGTGTTGCTGCAACACTTCACTTTCTTCTAAACCTGAAAAAAAGTACAATCTCAATCATTCTGGAGAACCAAACTTAAGCTTGGCACGTACCAAAAAATCATGATTTGTCTGGTATTAAAAAGTAATCATTTACACAAAATAACTGAATAAATGCAAGTCATACTTGGCTTTGGATTTAAAGCGTCCTCCTTTCTTGTGAGCAATGCCGAGCCGCTTTCTGTCCTCAAACGAAGGCCTAAAGCAACACAAACACAAAAACACTGGATTTACTCTTGTCCGGTCTTCACATCAAATCAGCTTGTTGTGTCTACAGGGAACATACCCTGCTCTGTACTGCTTCAGCGCTTTCTTGCTCACGTTGGTGAGCTCCTTGTCGAACACAGACTTCCTTGCTGGTTTTCCGCCTTTTTGTCTAGGGTCTGGGGAAATAAAGGTGATGGATTTACACATCAAGGATCTAGACTGAAGATCTTATTTTCTTCATGTTAAAAAATAAACCATTCTTGGTTCAAAGAGGAATTAGAGTAGAAGAGTCAAAGGTGAACTAACCAGGCGTTTTGGGGTCATCTTCTGGAAGTGCTCTGGCTCGCTTGGGTTTGCGGTCACGTTTTGCAACACGTTCGGCATACATCTGCGACTTGAGGATCTCAAACTGGGTTCTTTCCTCAGCCTGGTGCGCGCCCACACAACCACAGCAAGAACAAATCAGAAACAAAAGTGAAACAAAAGCTCTACTGATTCTCCAAAGAGGGCAAATGTTCACAGGCTCTAACAGTGCACCAGGGCAATTTACAAGCCTCAATGTTAAGTGTGTTTGGTTTTTTTTTGTCATTGTGAACACAGCACAGCACACAGTGCACCACAACGAAATGTGACCTCTGCATTTGACCCATCTGTGAAAGGGAAGGAGCCGTGCTTGGGGACGGCACCTTGCTCACAAGCACGTCAGTGGTACTTTTACCAGTCAGGGACTTAAAGCAGCAACATTCCGATCACAGGGACACATCCCTAAACGTTACGCTACCAACTTCCCTGAATCAGAGGAGAACACGAGCCTAGTCCCCCACTACCACAAACTACCACATCTGGGGAATTCCAGTCAAGTGCAATGGCTGAGCTGAGCCCTGGGCAAACCCAGTTCTTGATGGTGGCATTAGCCCGTCATATTAATGAATTAACTCTTCTTTCACTTTGAACACTAGTAAAAAACCTTGCTGGTCTTGCTGATAACTGTACACTGACTCCTTAACACCCTCTTTAATTAGGGTTAAGCTGTGCAAGAGATCCTTCAGAGCAGCAAGAATAAAAAGGATAACTTGCAGATTTTTGAACATGAATATCTGAATCAGAATATCTGTACCACTTGATGTTGAACCTTTCAGGTGGATACAATGAAGCCAGTAATTCTGTGTCAACTCCTCACACATTTAGACCTCATAGGCACAGATTTGCATGTAGTTTGGTATGCTGATTTGGCCATAGGAGGAACCCATGGAAGTAAAACGGCTTGTTCTGGATCAATATTGGAGCTGCTATGATTAGTCAATGACAGTGACAATAATAATTAACCAGTATTTTTAATCAATGCCTCAGAATTTTCTATTAATAAAGTTGTTTGAATTTCTTAAAGCACCCCAATCGAAAATGTGCTGTTTTCCAGCCGCGGCACTAGCTCCGAGACCTGCATTACAACAGTGGAATTTGGCTCCAGTCATACCTCAGCTCTGATCTCCTCACTGAGATAACAGGCAGGAATGTATATGTGAAATATTTAAACATTTATTAAAAATGTGATGCAAAAGTTACTTTCCCTGGTTACTAGTTACATTTATAATGCAACTAGTAACTAAGCCAAATATATGGGAGCCAAATTATTTTTTAGGAGCCAAATGTGTCAGTCAAATGTGATATAAATCAAAAATATATTGTAGACAAGGAAGGGTTGGGAGGAGCTGGCCTTGAGAAAAAGTCTGAAATTTTTTGTTTGTCCATTTCGTTTGCTAAATGGGCTCTTAAAGGTTAATACGAAAAAAACACTTTAATAAAAAAAGTGTTGAAACGAAACAAGAAACCACGACACAGACTAAATTGTTTCCAAAGTAAAACAGTGTTTCTCGTGTAGTGTAGTTTTTAAAAAATATATATTTAAACGCGCTCTGCAACAGGTTGCCAGGCCGTGCGAATCGATAGAGAACAATGATCTCGATAGAGATGTGCCGGTCGTGAACGAGTCAGTTCTTTGACTAAATCTGGTAAAACGAAGAGGTGAACTGATCCAAATGATCCGACTCAGAAGGGCCGAAATTCCCATCACTAGCTCTCGATCGAGCGTCACTATAATCACGTGATGGTGTAGTAGGGACGACAGACTCGGGTTGAGCGGATCTGCACATAATTATAAGATTTCTTGTGTTTTTAGTTATTTTAATTTCTCTTGATTGTGAGAGACGATCGTCATTGGCGACTGAAATGAAAATACTAGTCCCAAAATAAATAATCTAGTCGCATTGGCAACCATTTTAGTCGCCATCTGGAGCCCTGATAATAGTGACACGGAATCACCCAAAGTGTGGAAACACAAGCTGCGTACCGTCATCACTTTCTTCTTGCTCTCTTTCAAGAACTGGGCTCGTTTCTTCTTTCCTCTCAGAGCCAGGTCAAAGTCCTGCAGAGCTTTGTTCACTGTGGAGAAAGACATTCAGTGTGCCTTCAGTAGTGAGCGTCATGATTAACACTGCTGTCGACGGTCACTTCACAGCAAAGACACTCACTGCGCTCCTTCTTCCTCTCCTCGTGGGTCTGGAACCAGGTCCTCGTCGCCTGCTTCTCATCTGCACTCTGTGTCAGCTTCTTCTGGGCTGAACTGATCTGAGACAGACACACACAGGTACACTTTAGATATGAAAAGCAAACTGAGCAAACAGAGACTAAACTGGGATTTTCTGACAATGACATACCTGTGCCTCAGAGCGCACCATCTCTTTCTCCTCCATCTCCAAACGTAGCACTGCACACACGTCCTTCTCCAACTTCTCAATCAAGTCTCTGAACTTAAGGATCACCTCTGGAGGTTTAAAACAGACAAAACATTTGAAAGACAGAAAAATAAATGCCTGATTATTTATGAAGTTGGATGGAGCAGAGGATCATGACTTAAAACAGACTTAATGAGACAGCTGACAGCATGCTGGGGAGCGTATTAACCATCAAGAGCAAGATAATGTCATGAGTTCTAGAGCTGTGTAATATGATCAAAAGCTCATATCCCGATATGTCAGTTCACATCCTGATACATCACAATATAGTGCATTGTCTGTAAAATCAGTGGAACGTTTACCAGCAAAATCTTGTGTCTGTGTGTGCTCAACTCAGCCTCATACGCATACTTGATGCATTGTGCTCTCATATGGATCGCCAAAGGTGCCACAGTTCATCTGTATTTTTTACGCAACTGACAGTAAAAACACACAGTTTTATTTGCTCTAATAAAACTGTGCTTTTTATGTCCTTAAGGCTCTCTAGCAACTTGCAGTCAAACACTGCTTTTATGCTGTAAATTGGCTGGTAAAAGGCAACACTTTCTACGGCTCTCTAGTAAGGTGCATTTAATGTGAATTGTGGCACCTTTGGCATTCCATAGATCGGAGCGCAAGGGCAGGCAAATCTGAGCAGTGGGTAACAGGGGCCTTTTAGCATCGAGATTCAAAAGTGGAGAATGTGTGCACTGTAAAATCATGCTGTCTTTACAAAGAAATACGGGCAAAGACCTGCAGAAGGAAATTCTTTGTCTGCAGAAACCAAGCTTACCAACACCTTCAACACAATTCCAAAATACTAACATGACATGCGCCATCTTAAATGTGATTTATATCCCAGACAAACGAAGGTTGCTTTTACCTTGAGGCAGAACGCGAGCTTTAACGGGGGTTTTGGCCTTTTTCACAATCTCTTTGAGCATCTTCCTTTCACTCTCACCCACCAGCGAGACGGAGCGGCCGGCTCTTCCAGCACGGGCTGTTCGGCCCACCCTGTGAACATAGTGCTTCACCGTGTTGGGCATGGTGAAGTTAATAACCTGAGCAGGAGAGAGAGAAACACAATTTTTAATCTGTTTACACAAACTGGGAACGGTGGTTGTGATAAATGGAGAGCTTGGTTTGCCTGCTCCTCCAGGGCCTGTTTTCAATCATTCAAGAAGAAAGGCTATGAAAGCGTACTGAGGAGATGAAACGGCACAGCAATAATGGATTATTATAAAAAGTGAACATACTGTTTTAACTCCTTCAATGTCGAGACCTCTGGCTGCTACATCAGTGGCCACCAAGATATCGATCTGCTCATCTTTAAACCGCCTACGACAGATCAGAGGCTCTCATCAGGGTTAGACTCTTAAATACATCACAGTAACACAGTCCCTAAAATAACACAAATTTACAGCAGTCTCTCCTGTCCACTATTTCTCTAAAGTAGCCTGTGATAAGAGTTTCAGAAACGTACCTGAGACTCTCCAACCTCTGAGTCTGAGAAAGGTTGCCGTGGAGCTCGCCAACCTTTAACCCCATGAGGCCGAGGAGGATGTGCATGCGGTGAGCCTGTTTCTTCGTCTGGGTGAAGAGCATCACATGGTCCTGGAAGGTACGGGTGAGCAAAGCTGCTCGATGAGGGAAAGAACACATAAAGAGCAAAAATGAGACAATGTAGGAAAGCCCTTAAGCGTTCACTTTAAATTAACAGACAGGAAAGGAGGGAGATGATAGGAGAGAGAAAAGGAATGCAGCTAAGAGGAGAAGGGATGGAGAGCGGGAGAGAGAGAACGCACCTGCTACAACAGCCTCTCTGTCTCCTTCCTTGTTTTGCCGAATCCTCACAAACTCCTGCCTGAGATAGGGAGCGACGTCCGTGTTGCTGTTTACGAAGATCCGGACCGGCTGCTTCAGCGACACCGAGGCCAGATCTTTCACCTGGAACACATGAGAGCATGTTGGTTCCTCTCCTACGTATGCCCGAAGCATTTTTTTAATGTCTGGGGACTTAACTTTGCGTGTGGAATCTTTATAATTACTGCAGTCTGTAATCTTACAATTACATAAATCCATAAAGAAAATTCATTAATCAAATATAACTCACTATAAACATTTCACCTGAAATATTGATCATCTGCTTAACATCATTTTAGCACAACTATGATGGAATAATTCTCCCTCACAGCTTGATCTGAGAGGTGGCGTGATATTTCAGCGTATCCTACACTCATGTCAAAAATGATAAATCCCAAGATTTGCGTACACCTTATATCTTCGATATGATATAGAATTCCATATTCCTGTTGTAGAATATATGTATCGTATATGTTACCAAGTCACATGAACTAAACAAAGATGATTGTTGTGATTGCAGTGAGAAAGCACATATTATCCATCTTCTTATTCCACCCACTTTTTCTGATCGCTACTCCTTGCAGTGTGGGCTGCTTGTACACACGTTTTTGATACTCACACTCGTTCACATGTTCTCTTCATTTTTATGTTTTTTCCCCATGGAGCTAAAATGTTGAGACTTTTCTGCGCGGCCGTCGTTCTTCACAAAGCCACCAAATTTGACGTGATTCAACGTATGCAACTCACTCTGACGCTAGTTTTAATAACAGCTAAAATATATTCATTTGGATTCTTACTAGGTGAAGTGTTCAAAATAAAATACTTTGTCAAAAATGATCAAGATTGTTTTATGGTCCAACACTAGTATAAAAATCTTTGTATACAAAGTAGCTAGCACGGTGCACATCCCATGCTCAGTCAGGTCCACTTGAAGTCCTTTTCCAGCCATTTTATTCAGAGCAGACACTACCGCCCTAATATTTAGATTCCTCATCCCAGTGTGGCCACAAATCCTTTGATTCATCAGCACCATATCCAAGGGTTAATGACTGATGTAAAGACCATTACAGTTTTGCAGGAAGACTGAGATGCTTTGGTGATCACAGACAAAGGTATAAAACCCTGTTTATCTTTAACTTCTGCTCAGTTGCGAAATGACGTCATTTTCCAATAAATAAGTGAATAAATTTAACAAATACTGAGAAACAGAATTTAAAGTTCAAACTGAATTTTGCATGGACCACATTTTACCGTGATCATTTATTTTAAGTGATTTGCAAAGACAACTGTATAATGGGCTGCTTCTGGGCCAGGATTCCGTGACTGTGTTAAAGCATGAACTAGGCCTGTGAGCACTAGGATCAGGTTAATGAAAGTAAGGGCTACCTCCTCACTCATGGTGGCAGAAAACAACATTGTCTGCCTCTGATAGGAGCACAAGCGGATAATCTCCTTCATCTGCTCCTCAAAGTACTCGTCCAACATCCTGCACAGAAGTAAAGAGGGAAATCCAACATTACAAACTCAAGTCTACTGAGATGGACAGGTCCTGAAGGAGGACATTCACTGAGAATTTTCTACTACCAAATGGAAATGTGGATAACAATGAAGAGAGTCAGTCACACACTAGTGGTTTACATTTTAGTAGGGATGCATGATGATATCAGAATCGGACCGATGCTTAGATTTGCCCAATATTGCCAGCGGATATTTGATGATGCATTTATTGTACGTGGGAAAGGTAGCGCTTGTGTCTAAAGTCCGAGGTGGGGTTTTATACGGCCCACGCCTTCTGTCTTAAAATGAATGGTGTTATTTTGTGCCAAAATTCTGAGGACGCGGTGGAACGTTCACCAACAAAATGTCTGGTCTTCACACTCTCAACTCTAATTTTTAAAACTAACTAAACTGTGTGTTTGTGTCACTTAGTGAATGTGAGCTCACACATGGGCTGTGTCCCGAGCCACGTACTACTGCACTTAATAGTATGGTAGGTAAGGTGCTCTTATCATACTTTTCTATGCGGTAGCATGCATCTCAGGAAATAGCCGGGGTAGTAGCTTAACCTCTCTCTACACACTAGGTAGTGCACACGGAGAGTCACATGCGTCCTATTTGACTTGGTACACTACATAGGGCGGGAAGTGACTTTTTCTTATAATGTACACTACGCTGGAAATGCTATGCCTTCGCTCCACTCTGCTTTCTTGCTCGTTTGACTTGGTGCCGTGTTAGAAATGTCAGAACTGTGGTGTTATTTTTGTGCCAAAATTCTGAGCGTGCAGTGGGACTTTGGTGAGCAAAATATCTCATCTTTACGTGCGTTGCCATCCTCTTTTATCAGCATCGGTATGGGCATCAGCAGATGTAAGCATGAAAATATCAGATTTCAGCATCGGCCAATAATTCCTATATCGTGCATCCCTACATGTTAGCATGCCTGAAGAGTCTGGTAAAAAGCGTAAAGATAAATGTATGCTGAGAGTTATCCTGCTGATAATGTCTGCTTAGAGAGAGTGTACTTTATCTCAGAAAAGAGGATATCACCTTAACCACGCTGGATTTTTTATACAAATGACCCAAAGGCACACAAGGAGTACATTTACGTTAACCGCAATTATTTTCATACAGGGATACAGGGACAATCTCCCTGGAACAACTTGGGGTCTTGTTCAGGGTCCCAGTGGTGGTAGTGCTGAAGGTAGGATCTGAACCTCTTGTTCCACTCCCACTCTCACCTGTCAGCCTCGTCCAGGATAAGGACCTCAATCTGACTGAGCTCAAAAGACGGAGTGTTGTGCAAGTGGTCAATCAATCGGCCAGGCGTGGCGATCAGGATGTCTGGACCAGCCCTCAGGGCTGCCTCCTGAGACTTCAGGTCTAACCCACCTGGAAAATGACAAATGAGGACGCATCAAATCTCTCAGCGTCACAGTGCAAAACACCTTCCTACAATACAGGATATTTTTTGGAATATCGGAACAGAAGCACTTCAGTTTTCTGGAATGTTTTTAGCCACAGTCAGCAGCTAATTACATGACGTTACAAATTGATTTCCACCTGAATGATCAGAACTTAAAACTACTACTAAGTTTCCTAAGTACTTTCCTTAGTACTAACTTTGACAAACAATTACTAAAAGCATGAATTTAAACTAAATGTCATGTCTATTAAACACTGGGTGTCTGACTCATTTTTCCCTTCAGGTTGGGATGTGATTCCAAATGGAATGGCCCATTTACTAATGATGGATATATACAGGCAAAACTCAAAGGAAAAACTAAATCTAATAAATAGTGAAAAAGGCAAAATGTCATTAATAGAAGAGACTGAACAGTAGAAAGAATCTAGTAGAAATAAAGGAGAATGCATTTCTTAAAGGCCATTACAAATTCGAAACAGGTAAGAAGATCCAGCAGTTTAAATTAAGCCAAGCACTGCCAAAAAAAAGCTGCCCACTGCTCCTTCACGGATGGGTCAAATGCAGAGCTCACATTTCGTTGTGGTCCGCTGTGGCATGGTGTGTCTGCGATGACAACCACTCATTCACTTCTATGTGTCTAACTTTCTTAGTTTACAGCATTTTCTCACACCTGCGCAGCATATCGTAATATGAAAAAACTGTTACACATCGACGGCCTGGCGAGCGCTTACCCACGGCCAGGCAGGTGGTGATGCTGGTGAACTGGCTGAGCTGACGAGCGACAGTGTGCACCTGGATGCCCAGCTCTCTAGTGGGCACCAGCACCAGCACCCTCGTCACCTGGGTCTCCCTGGGCTTGTAAATGAGACGCTCCAGCACGGGTAACATGAAGGCTGCCGTCTTACCTGGAGGAGAGAGTGGAAGAGAGAAAATGACTTGTCAGCACATTGTGACACATCTGGTGTGATGGCATTTGGGACGGACAACAAAGCAAATACATGACCATTAAGAACATGATGCTCTTCATCTGCACACTTAAGAACTTTCTCTGCAGTTCATTCATTCTTTCATTATCCAAACCACTCCCGAGGGGACCGGAGCCTATTCTGGGAACTACGGGCGCAAAGCGGGGACCAACCCTGGGCAGGCAGCGACACACTGCAGGGCACACACACTCACACTCTCATTCATACTTTACAGAGCCAATTTAGAGTCGCCAAACAATCTACAGTGCATGCTTTTGGACTGTGGGAGGAAACCCACGCGAACACAGGGAGAGCATGCAAACTCCACACAGGAAGGCAGGACCTTCTCACTGCACCACCGCGCTGCCCCTTTTCCTGCCGTTGTTATTCTTAATTTTGCCATCATTACTGGCTCCCATCTTAGGTTAGGCAGTGAAACAGTGCTGTAGGAGATAAACGGCTCCTAACTGCATGCATTTTATTACACTTGACTTTGAAATTGTTGAGGACATAGTGAGAGTGGAGTGGTATGTTTTTTCTATGATCATGTTTCTCTGTTTTGTGTGTAAAAGTGGATATACAAAAATTTACACATAAAGGGGGTTTACGATATACAACTGCTCATTTCTGTCACAAATACAATAAAACTTGAACTTGAGAATTGTCATTTTTTCAGATCCACGCCCAAAGGAACATGCATCAGCCATAAGACTCTACAAGTGGCATGACTTCTTTAAAACAACTGAGTGGTCAGTACATAATGATACCTATACTACAACTATAATGTAATTATGTTAGTAATTCTAACTAACATTTGGAATCTAGACAAAGCTACTGTATATAACCGTGTTTCTGATTTTAACAGGCGTTTAATTGCTGTTTTGTACATGGACATTAAATACATAAAGAGAAAAAAAGTTATGGTTATAACGGACCAGTTCCAGTAGCAGCACAGGCACAGATGTCCTTCCCAAGCAAGCCCACGGGCACACAGGCCTTCTGGATCGGTGTTGGCTGCTTAAAGCCCATGGTGGTGATGGCCTGTGACAAACGCAAAAATACAATCAATGTACTGGACGTCATTAAAATGGCAGCACACACAAGAAACCGGTAACTCTTCTGGACATCTTTAACCCCTGACACACACCAGAAATCAGTCAGTGCTCTTTTTACTATTTAAATTGGTCATCCATCCAAAAACCTCATACAGCTAACTTTAAATGAAGTCCAGTGGGGAACACTTACTATAAATGACACAAAAGGCTGAAAATATATTGGCTTTCTAACAGGTGAATGTCCATATTTAACAAATATTATAAAATCTAATAATATAACATCATAATATTAACAATGATAACACACTTCTAAAATAACATGTAAATACATATATAAATCTATAATTAGATTTATCATACAATTTTCAAGCATATTACATGTAAGCCTGCTAGCATCTTTATTTATAACTAGCCATACTGTATAAATGCTTGCTGTGTAGATATTTTTAGGACAGAACAAGAATTTTTTAGATTTTCAAGAAAAGCATGTAATCAGAATTGAAACCTGACCTTCAACAGTGGTCTGGACAGATTCATGTCCTGGAATGTGAGGTTTTCATCATACTGTGAGGCATCTTCAAAGAAGGACTCCGGCTGTAAAAATGGGAATGAATAATTAAAAGCGCATATTCCATGCAGTCTAAAATATATCTGGTTCATAAGGAAATGTTAAGATGAAATTAGGACTTGCCTCTTCTTTAACCTTCTTATTGCCTTTCTTTCCTTTTTCTCTTAAAGTATCTATGAGCAAAAATGTGATGGACATTTAATAATTCCAAACGTTTATGTACAAATAAAATTTACCATTTAAATACTGTTTCCAATAGAAGCTCAACACACACCTGCTTTTTTGAGGACCTCCTCATCGCCTGAAGAAAACTCATCTTCATCCTCATTACTCCCATTATCATCACTTTCTTTTCCCTGATCATCATCATCATCATCTGCACTGTCGTTGTCATCCTCGTCATTCACCTCCTCTGCTTCCTCTTCGTCCTTAATCACATCGGCTTTCTTGTCCTCTTTCTGAGCTTTTTCCTGAATATGACAAGAACAGTATGGAAGACTGTACAATCTGTGCAAAATATCAGATTTTTTCTAGACAGGATTATGTAAACAATAAGCAGCATTTTAACTGATGTTTACACACAAAAAGTCATGAATTTTTTTTATTAAAATAAACTTGATTACAAAAACTGTATATACTTAATAGGGGTGTGTATCACACTCAATATATCGATTAAATGTACGATTTGTTTTCTGCCCATTAAAACAAAGTCTGATACTCATCGATCGATATGAGACGATATGTAAATTTGACACAATCACTTTCCTTCATCAGATCACAAAAAGAAGCCAAAATATGATATGACCTTTAAATTCATTTGGTATCCGTCTGGGTATAGAATAAAATCATTTAATAAATAATGCATCATTTTTCTATATCTGGGCAGTTGGTGGCGTAACGGTAGGGTGTTCGCCCCGTGATCAGCAGGTCGCAGGTTTGAATCCAGGCGCCGGTAAAGTTACCACTGAGGTACTCATGAGCAAGGTACCGTCCCCAAGCACTGCTCCCCAGGCACGTGTTAGCTGCCCACTGCTCCTTCACGGATGGGTTAAATGCAGAGGTCACATTTCGTTGTGGTGCACTGTGTGCTGTTTCACAATGACAAATAATCACTCACTTTCACTTCTCCCACTGATTACCCTCTAACATAATAAAATATGGATGGATTGGATTTGAGCATCATGAGCACCCCTACTTGACCTTTTTCTGATTTAGGTTTAGTAATTTATAACTAGGTCTGGTCTCAGTGGCTGAAATTCTGGGTTAGTAAGTGAAATGTGTGGCTGGAATCTCAGGGAAGCGTAGAGTTGCCAACGTCGGGGCCTTGAGCCAGGCTCTTTATCTCAACGGAAGAAGAGAGACTCTCCCTGCCACTGGGGAATGCAAGTCGCTCTGGATAATTACGCCTGCTAAATGCAACAAAAGGAAAGCAGGGATTGCATGCACACCTGTGCAACTTTTCTAAAAATGTGTGTGTGTTTGTGTGTAATAAAGCTTGGTGTTCACATTTTTAGTAAATGAGATCAGTTTATGGTTAAGATTCCGTTCAACATAAAAACAATTTGCAAAATTAATATTGTTTATGAAAACAAGATGAAAAGGGGCCAGATAAGCTGCAATTCCTCCAAACGACTGGCTATCACTGATCAAGTGAAGTGAGTTGTGTTTTTTATACTTTTGCCCAAAATATCACGTTTTTGTTAATATAAGAACTGACTGTTATCTTTTAAACAGCAATCGCCTGTCGTTTCCATTGTTAAGATGATATCTGGAATTTAGATAAATTACTAGTACAGAAAACAACTTTTCACCCCTAGGAGTCAGAGTGCCCCCTAATCCTGGGATCTTACCTCCTGTTTGCGTTTCTTCCGTACTTTCTCTATCTTCTCATCCAGAGTAGTAGGTGCTTTCTAGAAAACAGAAATGAGAATGAAAGTCAAGAGCTGGACATCACACATAATCTTAATAATAATATCAGGAGTCCATAATATTGCGTTCTTACCCTCTTTTTAAGCTGAGCCATAACATCCGCCATGGCCCAGTCTTCACTGTACAGTCCGTCTCTCTCCCCGAACTCAAACTCCATGTTGAAGTCGCCATGGCCCCGGCCTTTCAACGCCCGCTTCTCCTTCCCCAGAACTATGGGCTGCTCCTGTGAGGCGAGACATCCAAACCCAGTAGTATGTGAGTATTTATTCTCAGATTCTCAGGTTGTGAGGACATGAGTGTGCCCTAAATGATCAGAAACCCTGAGATTTGCATGGCAGTGGGGAAGTAGTGGTCTTAATGACTGAAAGCTTGGGCTAGATTAAAGGTATCTCAAAATGACAGCAAGATGTGACCGTGTGTGTGGAGAGGTTTTAATGTTAGGTTTTCAGGCATTTGTGATTTCATGGTTGTCCTCTAAAAAAAGAGGAAAACCTAAGACATATCAGGCTTCTGGCGGGATGTGTGATGACCGGTTCTCATAAATGAAAAAATGGTTACAGGTTTATTTTAAAATAAAACAAACATGAAAACGGGTCAACTAATGAATGAATGAACGAACAATTAAAAGTCTCAAAACGATTAGTTTTGGTTACTGAGGTTAGCATTATGGCTAGGTATTGTCTTAGAATTATTAACATCTAACATGGAAGGCAAGGGAAGTGCTTCATTAAAACCTGTGTTTTGTATGTGCATAGGACTGGGCGAGATGATATTTACCTAATGAAAATATGCACATGCTCTCTGTGTGCTTTTAAAATGGAAACACAAAGGTGGAGACTGAACGGCAAGAGTCCCGTGACAGCACAGGTAGTAGAATGTTGTTAAGTTTATATAGAGGATGAACACGGTCCAGGGAAATATTAACATATTGTTTTAAGTATTAACAGATGTTTTATAAAATAACTGAAGTAATCGAAATAGTCCGAATTTTCTTTATTTGTTTTGATTGTAATATCCAGTTCTAACGTGGTCTCACTGAAATGATGTGGCTACTGTGAGGGCCAACAATATTAATTTAAATTGCAGGTGAACACTGTAACGAACTGTGATTTTCAGAGTTGTGATGTAGTTTACCTACTTTAATTTGTACTCATGTACAAGTAGAATATACTCTAAAGAAGTATTAGTGCCAGAAGAAAACAACTTAATTACCGTTATTATTCACCTACACCTCTGATTCGAGGGTGTGATTAATTTTCAATCAGCTGTCCAGTCGGAATGTGTGCTGGTGTGGAGCACTCGCTTTCACCTCACCTCATCATCCTCGGACCCGGACTCGCTCTCCTCGGGTATTTCTGTGTCGTCCTGTATGGTTCCGATCAGGTCCAGCTCCGACAACATGGCGCTGCTTAAACTCGAATCCACTGCGAGCTCCACTCTACTGCTGAGACAAGTTATCGCTGCCTGCAGAGTCCAGTCAACTGTTTCAACAAGTTTAAACAAATTATCAACTGGAAATGGCTCAATACCAGTTGTGTAGAAGCCTCTCCGGCTACACACGTGTAGAGCAGAGCCCAGGCAGTACGTCACTTCCTGCAGTTTTTCGGCACACACACCGCCACTCGTCTCTGAACGCTACTGCCCTCTGTCGGCCACACACATTACAGCACGAGAGCGGAATTCGTGAGTGCGCTTTATGAGTTCGACTGTTGTTCACTCAGGTGGGCACAGTAGCTAAGGCCATTATTTAACTAAAAGTACAGATAGCACTAGTCAAATCTTACTCCAATGAAAGTGAAAGTCATAGAGTCACATTTTACTCAAGTTTAAGTACTGAAGTACTTGTTTTAAACAATACTTAAAAGTATCTTTCACCGCATTGCTGCATTACTGCCACAACACTTCCAATACCTAATGCGTCTGACTAGCTTGAAGTTTTAGAATAAGGAACTGGTAGAATGTTACAGAATGAAACAACTCAACAGACAAGGAAAACCAGTCATTAGTTTATTTTTGTAATTAATTATAAAACTACACAGACTACTGTAATTGTCAGGAAGATTCAAGATTCAAGATTCTTTATTTGTCACGGGCAAGTTATACAGGTACAACAAGCAGTGAAATGTATCCCACATTTGGGGAATTCGCAGAGGTCAGTCAACCTGAGTGCAATGGCTGAGCCTCGCCCTGGGCAAACCACCTTCTTGATCATGGTATCACCCCTGCCAGGTAAGTAAATAGTAAATGCCAGGAAGTTCATCCCATGATCAGGTCACTGGTTTGAATCCCAGATCGGTAAAGGTACCACTGAGCTGCCTGCCCATGTACACTACGCCTTCCTTTTACTTGAAACAAATGAATCGCGACAGAAAACAGTTTTAGCACACAGCCTACTAATGCCATGCCCTACGTTCTCTAATCCTCTTTTAACAGTCTTACCCCCGAGCACTGAAACAATATACATGGCCATAGACATGTAAAATTACAATAGCAACCTATAACACTCAATGGAGATAAAAGCTTTGTGCAGTGGAATTCAATCTTGAAACCTACAACCGTTATTTCACATATTGGCAGCCATCGGCTTTCTGCCATACTGACATGCCATTACCCAAGATACAAGTCTTGCTTTCAGTCAGTGTACAAAGTTTCACTCTGTGTAACACAAACCAGTGCAACTAAAGTAATACATTCAAAATGAAATACACAAAAGGTCTTTTTGAAACAATCACAAGT
This sequence comes from Distichodus sexfasciatus, assembly GCA_032718565.1. Lineage (NCBI taxonomy): Eukaryota > Metazoa > Chordata > Actinopteri > Characiformes > Distichodontidae > Distichodus > Distichodus sexfasciatus. Next base: position 1,095,282 of record JAVGVS010000101.1, on the reverse strand, counting down.
TTATTAAAAAAGGAAATTACAAAATGGAAGTCAACTGAAACTATACAACAGCCCAGAACCAGGTTCCCTGCGCGAGGAAAACAAAAGGCTTAATACACAGCCGAGTCCAGTGTGGAGAAATTAGGGTCGAGGGGGGCGCATGCCTGGGGGAGGAGGCCCTAAAGAGGCAAAAAAAAAAAAAAGAAAAAAAAAAAAGAGGGGAATGGTTAACCTCAAGTGGAAAATATTACCATGTATTCCATAATAAGCTAGTATTTCAAATCCATTTTATAAAAGGCTTAACATTTCAGATTTCAATTCAAGCCATTCTTACCTCTCATTCCTGGGGGTGGAGGTCTCATGCTGGGAGGGGGCATGCCCATGGGGGCACCCCGGCCTGGTGGCATGCCCATAGGAGGACCCATGGGTGGCCGCATGCCAGGGGGCGGACCCATCATACCTGCAGAGTGTGTGAAAACACTGTTCACTTCACACTTTTCTATCGCCACAAAAGTTGAAAACTCACACACAGTCCCAACACAATGTGTGGGATGTGATTCTGAGCTCAGAGTAATCCTGCATCACCTCATCAGTCTCAGTTTGCTTAAGTTTTCATCATGGCTACAGAATCACTACAGCCACTACACTCTGCAAACTGAAATAGGGGGTTTTAATACTTTGTGCAAATGTTCCCCGTTTAACTGATCTCACAGAGGTTTTGGCTATGGTGCAGTTTCACAGTGGATCTAGCTTACCTGGAGGTGGGGCTCCTCTGCCCATTGGTGGAGGAGGGCCACCTCTGCCAGGTGGGTACTGCGTAGGGGCGCCAGCGATGCTAGCTCCGGCTGCTGCCGCTGCCACGCTGCCTCTGCCTTGAGGAGTCATTACCTGAGCACAAATAAAGCAGCTTTAGCATCAATAATGTGTAATCGGATTCAGCCTTATAAAACCATGACAATTTTATCATCTAACAACTATTCGAATAAGTCAGTGTTGGGGCAAGAAATTCACTACATGATTACATATCTTCAGACCTTTGTTGCACATTCACTGTTTAAGTCCAAGTTTGCAGTCAGGCAATTAAACACATTGCTTAAAATAGATGCAGTTTAATACAGTCAACCCATGTATACTGACACTGCAGCAAGAAGCCAACACCCCCAAATTCTCACCTGTTGTGAAGGACCACCGACTCCTCTTACAGGTCCAGCAAGGCCAGCAGGAGCCTGGGCCATAGGAGCTCCGGCTGGGACACCTCTTCCTGCAGCTCTGCCCACACCAGGGCCTCCAGCAACTCCAGCCAGGGGCACTCGGGCAATTCCGGTCTGCAACAAAAACCAAGCCTCAGATCCATATACATCACATACAGTACATTATGAGAACCTAGGTCAGTCAGCTCTTTCATGACTTACATCTTTAGGAGGAGGTCCCTCTACTGTCATGGACACCAGATTCTCTCCTCGCAACAACACCAGACCCAGAACTCTCTTCTCTTCCCTCTCAGGCTGCTTGGAATTCTTAGGCCTGTGGGGGAAAAAAAGAGCAGCAGTTAAGATATCTGCACACCAGTCCCAAAGTAATGAGTATACGGAGGCAAAGACTCACTTGATCTTTCTGAACTCATCACAGTCACATAATATGAGGTTCATGTGCTTGTCAAACGCCTTAAACGTCCCAATGAATATGCGACCGTCCTGTAATATACAGCGCATTCGATAGTCGATGTGCTGAAGCATCTTACTGCTCTTCCCCACCGTCTGTGAACACATTGGTCATACAGCAGACACAATAGGATTAACAGTGTGACAAAAGAAGGACCAGTAGAAATTAACATACTGAATCTAAGACATTTGGTTAAACATTTAACACTCTTAAACATTTCCATGTCTCAATTTACCCAACCAACAAAGTGAACTGCCCTTGTGACTCGGAAGATTTTAAACTGCAAATGAAAAAGGCTTAATTTATAGCTGAACAACCGGACCATCTGCACGTCTACGTCGCGAGGTTTTTACGACTGCCGCAAACAAGGTGTGAATGCGGAGTAATTAGGAGCAGGGAAGTTTTGAGAATTGGAACTATTTGGTACGGTGAGTTGTTTCTTAACATTTTGATGTTAAAACAGCGATCAATCGCATGTCTTTAGCGTTACGCTATATGCAATAATGCTGACTTGTTAGTATTTTCCGGAGATCTGTAAAAAAGGACAACTTGACCAGACATTTCGAATAAACGGTAAAACTGTAAACACAATGCTAACTCCAATATTAAAGTAGGAGGAACAATAGCGTTCGGTGAGCTCTGAATTATGACACCGAGGTCAAATTACGTTTTCTTCATTTAACGTCTTCTTTTACAGATGTTAGTTATTTATCTTCGACAGCTACCTAAGCTAAACATGAAGCTAAGGCTCATGTAAACAGAGGTTTGAGTTCGCTATTGGGCTCACGGTTGCGCGTAGATATGCTATGAGAATAAATATACTTTTACGCACGCAGCAACTCGGGGAAAAGCAACAAAGTAAGAATTCTGCAAAAGACGCGACGCCGGTCTGCTTTACGGCAGCACTTCAACTACTCGGCTAATTAGCAATATGTTAGCACAAACCGAACTGTCCCTGCAGAGTAATATTATTAAATACACAGGTTACAAAAAAAAACATACATTTTTCCGTGTGCATATCAACACATTCGTGGTCATATCTGTGTGGTTATATCCACAGATTACTTTACGCTGTAGCACTGAGTTAGTCACATTAGCCAGTATATCAATACGTCAGAGTAACGTAGTCGCAGCTAATCGGCTATTTTGCCACAAATTCCCCTACAATTGCGTGAAATAACGACATCAACACAATTATCCAGAGGAAACAAGGCAATAGTTTGATTCTTACCATGATTGCTGTTAGGATGGCTCCGATCTGACTCGGATTCTACCAAACAACTTGCAAAAATTGACCCGCGAAGCCGAGAGCTTGGCGCCGCTTGGTCCGTCTTTATTGGGGATTAACCGGAAAGGAGTGTAAATGTGAAATGTGTCCCCTCGGAAACAAGAGCCAGGTGAGAAACGGTCCGAGCTGAAAACGCGCTCTTCCGGAACTCCGCCGCGCTGTTAATCGCTTCAGATCGCAGGCTTGAAAACGCGGAATAATTAAAAAATGTAGCATATGCTGTATTTCAGCATTTCCTTTTCTTTTGTACATGACATCGCGTAAAGAGCAAACTCTCAGTTAAGCAGCTCACATAGCACGGGAGAAGTGATGCATCATATTTTATTTCATCAGTCAGAATAAATCAGTACCTCGACAAGAATCATCTAACTGTACACATCCACTTAAGAAAAATAAAATTCATTCATGACATTAAATCCCACGTATTAAAAGATATTATTCACTAATTGTTACATGATTTACAATGCCTTCGTTAGATAAGAAAATAAAGAGGTGAAAATCATCTCGGTGTACACATTGATTCCTACAAATGGTTTTAAGACCTGGTTACAGTGACTTCAGGGGAAGAGACGAGAACACAGTAATATTTCGTTGTCGTCATCCATAATCATATTAAATTGTTGACCGAGGTGAAGTGAGATAAAGCGTGCTATGATGGGGAAGGCTACAAGCATAGAAAGTCAGCACTGGTAGTCTCTACCGCCATGTCTTGATCAGTCATTTCACACAACTCATCACCAATCAGTAAAATATCACCCTCCATCCACATTGATATGTATAGTTACCTCAATTTTGGAAATGAAGATGTTAACTTTAGCTCATTTTGGAAAGTAAACATATAAAAGTTTCTTGTGCAGTTCCTTCTCAATCGCATGCGCTCACTTTTCACATTTACATCCTGAATTCTTTTGTTTTAGAAAAGACATGGCCGACCCCCTCCCCCAGGAGGCCACTTCACTAGTTGGTTAATTTTTCTTAATTTAAAGTAATCTCTTTAGATTCTATAATAACATAGTAGTTTACACATACAACATACACTGCTGAATGTAGTGGGGAAAAGCCTAATTCCTATTCAGCAGAAAAGCTCAGTGTTAACAAAGTGCCATAACAATCCTATCATTCTCCTTCTAAAAGTCAAGAAAACAAAGCACCTTCCAGCAGGCGCAGACCTAAACCCTTCAATCAGCAAATAAAAGCCCCCCTCCCACCCATCATCCGTGATCTAATTTGACCATCTCTTACCTAAATTAAAGCATAAGAGGAGCTTTAAAGGGATAGATTTTAATCACAGTTTTGGAGTTATCAGAATCTGCTCAGAGAAGAGAACATGACTCAACTGGAAAGTGACAAGTGCAGTCAGATTCGACAACTATTGGCTCACTTCTGAACATTTCAAGGGCAAGAAAACCCAGATAAGAATCACAGGAAGATGTTCTCCCTCAGTGCATTTAAGATGCACCATGACAGATTAGAGGAAATTTTTTACACCAATATAATTGTTAGTACCTTGTATGAAGCATAACATTAAAAAAAAACTTGATGGCATGTACTGCCTATTATTAATATTTGACTTAATCTGCATGTTTGAAGCTTTGTCTTTGAGATGTGCATATCATTTAGGACCTTTAGAAACCTGATTTTGCACCAGCACATCCCATACACATCTTTGGCTTATTTGAATCACTAAAGCATATGATGGATTTGCTCCCCTGTTCAATCAAAAACGGAAAGATCGATTCCATTCAACTGGTGAAGAAAACAAGTTGTCCTTCATTTATGCCTCCTGAAAAGTGACTTAATTATTAATACTAATGCAGCTCCTTATATGTATAACCTAAAAGGCTATTTTCTCAGCTTCACTACTAAACCCATCTCTCTAAAAGTGCTTTAACAGTGTGAGAAAATCCTGACTAGAACTGAAATGTTCATCACACTCACCCTCGGACTCAGCTTATCTCAGAGATGGGAGAGCGCATTAACTAAATACCTATATTCATGCATACAGAAGATCTCAATCAAACACAGACGCTGCACAATCACACAGAGGGATTCTACTTCAAGTTCTGCTAGAATAATAAGTGTCCGTCTGTAAACGAGGCATGTCCAAGGTTAAAATCAAAAAATGGAGAAAAAAAAAGCAGTCTTGTAAAATGCTTGTAATGTGAATCCAGCAAACCGGGGGGGGGTCAGGTGCATAGCCTGGGCCGTGTGCATGTCTTTAGCGGAGTTCGTCTAGCCTGGGTGTTCTGGTGCATAGATCACTAACTAAGGCAGCATTACCATGAGAAAGTTGGAACTTTAAACGGCACATCTAGAGTAGAGGGGAAAGTGAAACTGGATGAAAAGATGAGGGTATCACTCTCCCTTGTCTTCATGACGAACACTCTTTTCAGTCAGAGTATGACGTGTACTCCACCGCCATGGAGATGCACTAATAATGTTGTTTTGTGCCAATCATGTGCATGTGTATGTCTGGGTGTCACTCTTGACCAAAGCCTTCCGTCTCCTCGATGGCAAACATCAGCTTTTCTTTGAGTTGCTCGTAGCTCTTATAAGGGGGCAGATCCAATCGATTAAAACTATGGCAAAGTAAAAAATGGTTTTAATGACAGGCACAAATAATATAAAATAATCAAAAACAATTATAAAAATGAGTTTCACACTACTCTAAAACTATAAATCTTTAAGGAAAAAAGACGTGGCCCATTTTTCAAAAGGTGCAGAAATTATTTGGTAAAACATTTACATAAATTGTCAATCCACATGTCAATTCAGCCCACATTAAACTCACCATGTGTGGCTCCTGGGAAGCCAGTTCTCCTTCCCCACTTTCTCAATACAGAACTTTTGTGGCCCATTACTCCCTATTGAGGAAAGAGGCATTTGTTATAATGGGTATGTATTTTGCCATTTGCAGATTACACTTGAAATACACTATAAGGACAAAAATTATGGGACACCTGACCACTACACCAACAGGTACTTTAATGACACGGCATTCAAATACACTCGCAGTCTCTGTTCCAGTTCATTTGAAAGGTGTGCAGAGGGATTGATGTCAAGGCACTGTGCAGGTCAGTCAGGTTCTTCCACATCAAACACATCCAACTGGGTCTTTATGGACCTTGCTTTGTGCACTAGGGAACAGTACTGCTGGAATAGATAACAGCCTTCCCCAAACATTGTCCACAAAGTTGAAAGCATAGTGCTGTCCAACATGTCTTGGTGTGCTGAAGCATTAAGACTGTCCATCACTAGAAGTAAGGGACCTAGATCCCAAACACTGAAAAACAGCCCCACACCATACAAACTTCAGAGTGTGCGCAGTGCAGACCCAGACTTTCCTAACTGGCTACCAATCAAAGTGTGATTTGTCACTCTACAGAATGTTTCCACTGCTCCACAGTCCAGTAGCAGTGTGCTTTACACCACTTGGTGCGTACATTAATCCTTGTGGAAGTTTGGAATTCTTCACCTATGGAATCAGCAGAACGCTGACGACTTTTGCTCACCACGGACCTTAGTAGTCGCTGACCTCGGTCGGTAACTTTGTGCGGTCTTCCACTTCATGACTGTGTTGCTGTTGTTCCAAAATGCTCCCACTTACCACTTACAGTTGACTTGTATTACCAGCATTTAAGCTAATAAGGTCTAATAGCACTTCCCAGAAAAACGTACCCATGAGATCAGCGAACCCTCCAACAGGAAGTCTGCAGGTACCAGTCACAAACTGCAGCAGACGCATCCTCTTCTCATTGTCCATTTCTTTCACAAACTACAAAATCATAAAAGTGACTCATAAAAATAGTGTAAGACAAAAGAGGATTCTGCACTAATATAAACATACATGAACTGATTACTGGCTGCTGTAAAATTTCCCTAGGTGTACAGTTGGTTGCTTTCTCTGTACTTCTTTGAATATGAGTTGATAGCCCCGGTGCTTTCAGCTTCTGGGAGAATGTACGCTGTGTGCAAAATGGCTGTTGCTGTTTCGCAGGATGTCTGAGTGTTTGTTGTGTCCTATACTCATGTGTAAAGCTTTGGGTTTGAGAAAAGGTGCTACATAAATGTAAGGAATAATAACTATACTAGCATCACAAAATATTTTCTGACAATTCAAATTAATAGCTTATATATAATCAACACATGGACAGAATTATTAAATTTTTACGTCACGTTACATTATATGCTTAAAATGAATACTACTTTTTCTTTTATTTGGAATCCTGGGCAAAGGCTGCAGTAGTTTCTGTAGTTCTTCTGTTTTACAAAAATGTGTTATCTAGATGATGCGATACCTCAAGTGACCAGTATGTGTCACCTTGGAAACGGATGTTGGTCTGTTTCAAAACTGGACATTTCCGGCAAAATTGCTTTGAGCGCTTCACTGTTTCACAAAACAGTGTAGCATGTGACACCACAAAACAAATGAAGAAATGCCAGAGGTTTTTAATTTGTCATGTATATCATATTGTACATTCCTGGTCCTTGGCATGAAGTTAAACCGGTTTACGTAAAACAAGTATTACTGAGTGAGGTGTGTCATAAAAATAAAATATAGATCAAACAGAAAGGTCTAACCAAGACTAACCTGCCAGAACCAGATGATCTGTTTGCTGCTGCGAGCATAATGTCTATAGATGGTGTTTCTTTGCCAGTCTGAAAGGTCTATCTCCTGCATCCCGCACAGCATTACCTACAGGAAACAGGAAAACTCGCATATTAACAAACGTTAAACCCACCATTCTACACAAGCGCTGCGTGAGAGGACTGCATTCTGCAAGTGTAGTCTATGACCCCATTAAGACCCGGTATTAATATGCATCTACAGTTATCCATTCACAAGTGGAGGTCTCTAAGCTGCAAGGACAGGTATGAACACACCCAAGAAGCACTGATGACACACTGAGATCTGACCACTCACTCAGATTTTGTTTTGGCCACATATGGTCAAACAACCATTTTTACATCAGTTCCACCAGTCTTACATCTTAACAGTTGGATTAAAACAACGTGTTTGGTTTTGCGAAAGAAAATGGTGCATACTGTATATATAGGCATTTAGAGTGAGGTCTGATGAGAAGTGGTCACTCGAGACGCTGGTCCAGACGCATCTGAATGTCAAGCGTGAACTGAAGTGCTTAGAGCTGGCCACTTGTAATCAGATCAGTTCCAAGACGCATGGCAATGGCAAGTGTGAGGTTCTTTCTAAAAATGTAATCAACAATGTGAGGCTGAAGTTCATAACAACGGCACAGTGGTCCTGTCCTTTACCTCAAGCTCTTTTGCATCAAAGTACTGCAGGTACTGCTGAGGCAGGACTTCATTAAAGCCTTCAAAGAAGGCCTGGGTCTGCTCCTCGACCCCTCGGGACAACCTCCACTCTGCCACCAGCCTGAGAATGTATAGGAATGAGATTTTAGCAGCTAGCAAAGGCAGTGACCCCACATTCACTGTGAGTGAAAAAAATGACCTCTGTGCTTTTGCCTATGACAAAGCTATCAATACTCAAAATTCTGTCACTGTTGCACTGAGAAATAAGTGTTCAACAAATTGATCATCATATTCCCCACCACACAATAAACATTTAGCTACAAGATAAAATGACAATTATGAAAGTGGCATTTTAATATTAACGACACATGACAACAATAAATAATCCAAACAAAACATTTTTTGAATATTGGTCCTTCCAAAGTTATGGGCAAAGATGTTTTTTGATTTGCAGTGTACATCTATATATATAGAGTGAGAGAGAGAGACAGATAGATATACAGCTGTTATTGCTCCCACTTTATAGAGATGTCTTCAGGTGAGAGTGGTAGAGTATCGCTCTCAGTCCAGCACTTCATCAGTTACCTGATATATTCCTCCTTATTTTCCTCAGTTACAAGAACGTTCCCTCCGTCAGGCTTCAGCTCATGAGTGGTAATCTCACCCAAGATCTCTTTATCCACTGAGAAATACATCTCCAGCCCACACTCCTCCAAGTTATTCTCTCTGGAAACAAATGCCATCACATGATCATCTTTATCCACAAGCAACACTCCTGCATCTTTCACTTCCTGTCGCTAACGTCCTGTTAGCACTCTAAAAATAATGTCAGTAGTATCTGTGGATAAATTTCATCTCCAGATCAGGTTCCTAAAATATGTCTCAAATGGAAATACCACCACCACCTTCTAAGACACGCCTCAGATTATCTCATCTATAGGAAAATGTCAGCCCTCGCAGTTTAAATCCCTGATTTAATCTCCCTGTCACTAGAAAATCTGGATCCTCCATATCTGCAGAAAATCGAACATATTCAGAAAAAAGCCCAGAAAAAGTTACAATATAACAACTAACGACAAATAATGACACATAACAAATAATTTATATTGTATTGACTGTTATAAATAATCTACGAATTATTTAACCTCTAGCTTGCTTAAAATAATGAATGCAATATATCACGACTAATGGCAGCATTTATTCTGTATTGACTGTTATAAGCAAGTGTTTAATTTAACTCCTCCAAAAACAGCTCTCCATCATCTGAATCCACTTCACCACAGCTACTGGCCTACATCAACTCTTACTTGATCCAGATGAGGGAGTTGTAGAACTCTGGGTCAATGGACTCCAGGTCTTTCAGACCCAGAGGCTTGTTGAGGATGCGCTTATAGAAGGGCAGAGAGAAGCCGGTGTCTATAAACTTCCCATGAAACAGAGCCTGGAGGGCAGCAAGCAAACACAATTAAAACAACGGAATGCACTTCAGCTGCTGCGAGACACACGCAGTGCATTAACGAGGCCTCCCATCAACGTCAACGCGCACACGGTAACTAGGATTCAGGGTGCAATATAAGCAATAATTTAACGGGAAGAGAGAGCATGCCAGTGAGTGTGTCTGCTTGTTTGACGCATTTATACCTAACACATGCTGATAAACATTTACTACAGAGAAAAAGTGAACATTTATTTTGGAGTAAAAGACTTTTCTCCGCGCCCGCGTAATTTACGCTAAAAATGTGCTGTCTTGCGCTCGTGTGAAACGCCATAGACTTTAGTGACTGAATGGCACAAATAAAGCGCTTGTTGAAGAAAACTCCATGAGTGTCAGACTACTGAGCGCAAATTTGGTTTTAAAAGGTGTCCTGTTGTGTGTGCATACTACAGCGATGAACTATTCGGTGAAGCACAAGCAGCTGGTGCAGCAGATTCTTTATGTGACTGTGTGAATATGGAGCTTGCAGTTCATAATAAATGTTATGGGCTGTGGCGAGTTAAAATTAAGCTTGGTAACAAACCTATAGTATTTACTTGACTTGAATGCTAGTCAGACTTTTTAACTCTCCTGTTATGTTGCGGGTCAAATTGACCCATTTTAAATTAAAAAACCTAAAAATAATAGTTTTTAATAAAAGTATTTTTTCAGTATGAAACTTAATAAAGGTAATCAACAGATAAAATAAAAATGGTCACCCTACATGTTTATATTACATAGACACTGTTCGGGTCAATTTGAATTCTAAATAATCAATGTCATGTGAAACTATTGTGTTTTATATGTAGGTCTTTCCAATGTACATTAAAAAAAGTTTTAAAATGCATTTTTAAATGAAAACCGAGTGAATTATCCTCATTACACCATGATCTGTGAGAGGTAAATAACACCATTACACCAAATATTGACTGAAATGATTAGTAATGGAGTTAATAATGAGATATGAACCATGTTTACTGGGATCTTTTGGTTTCTGACACTTTTGGATAATTAAACATGCCCCAGGTCAAATTAACCCTGGAACATCACTGGTGTTCCTGAGGAACCAACATAACAGGAGGGTTAAGAGATACTGTTTTTTTTAACAGACTGTCGGTATAGAATTTTTCATATTGAAACTGTCACAGATCTTATTCAGTGTAAAAGACAACTGCACGACTATAATTGTAGGCTGAATACCGCAACCTACCTGCCTCTCTTTCTGCTTCTAGTTTAAAGTGTATATTTTATATCTTATTTATACACTGTCCATTCTATGTGCCTTATTTGTTCTTTGTACTGTTAAAGCTGGAGATGACAAAGTTTACTTTGACTTTATTTCACCAAGCTGGCGTCAGCTGTGCGCGATGGCAGGAGGTGAGCCCACAACCCTCACTCTTCGCTAAATTCAAGGTAAAAGACTGGAAATAAACATCTGCAACCTACTACTATAGTTAGTGCGTCTAGCACTGGTGAAATAAAGTCAAAGTAAACTTTGTCATCTCCGCTATATACTGTAGAAGTACACAGAGAGACAAGACAATGTGGCTCCAGCTTTAACAGTACAAAGAACAAGGAACAAAGAACAAAAAACAGAATGGGCAATATATAAACAGAGTATAAAATATACACTTTAAACTAGTAATGCAGTATTGAACCTACAATTATGGTCTTGGAATTGTCTTTCTACACTGAATGTGTATAAGATTTGTGGGGAGTGGGGAAGGGGGCGTGTTAATCTACACTTCACACCACATGGGGGAGACCTTCACTTTCTATCTTTGATGAGGTGTTAAAAAACAGCTCATACTGCAGAGGCGCTATTACAGAAATTTTGTAGGGTTTTGAAACGATGGCTTCATTAAACCATGTATATTGGTATGGTGGTAACTGGCCCATGACTAATTACATCTGATCATTTGTAGAGTAAATAAGACTAAGTATGTACCATAGCAATGAACCGCCCAATGAACTTGAAGTACTTGAGATGGTCGGGGTTGATGGAGGATGCAGGGTTTATCTGTAGACAGTAGTTGTCCTTGCCCGCATATTCAAACAGACAGTACATGGGGTTCAAAACCTCGTGAGACAACAGGAAAAACCATTCCCTAAAAAAACACAACAGAAACACACAAACACTATTCTTCTCTTATTTCCATTTTTGCTTATCAGATGACCCAGTTATTACAGTAGCGCACAACTGGAGCAGTGGCTTTAAGTAGGACAGTGGAAAATGCTTTAATATTACATTAAGAAACAGAGCCTTCCTGGCTGGAGTTGAAATAAGCACATGGGGGCGGTGGGCAAAAAGATTCACTGATTTATAACCCGATTAAAAAGGTAAATTAAGAAGGTAGTTGCATTTCACGTGTGCCGGAACATATGGATCCATCATGACCACTGTTGTGTCAGTAAATGGAGTAAATTAAGACAAGAATCCATCAGTAAATTAAGACAGTGTGCCAATAAAAATTAAGGAGAACGTGAAGTGAAAGAAAAAGGCAGCTACAGCTTGAGATTTGAAGAACCAGAAGTAAATGACATATACAGTATATACTGCTGAGAACTGCTGAGTCCCTTGCTGTCTTCAAACATCATCTGAAGACACACCTCTTCAAAGAGTATCTAGGGGATTAATTTAACCCTGACTGTTTACGCTGTCTTACCCCTCAAGGAAAGAAAAAAACAAATTCCAACTAACATGTATGTTTGTCTGTGAACGTTCGTTTTCTCTAACCCATTTTCGTTAAAGCATAAAATTTAGTCAGCGATAACTGGTTTAGCCACAGTTGTTGATTTTAAACATAGCTTACAGATCAAAGAACAGTCGTGGACTACAAAGCACTGTTGTAAGTTGCTCTGGATAGGAGCGTCTGCTAAATGCTGTAAATGTGAATATGCCGATATGACTAATTAGCATACCTGGCCACTCCTCCATAATCAAGGCCTTCCTCTCCTGGGAAAATGATCCATAGTCTCCGTCTCAGATCTTGTGGATGGAAGCTCATGATCTATGAAATAAGTGAACAGCTCTTAAAAGAATAATTATTTTAACACTGAATATAAATATACATGACATTTTATTCCTTGTGTAGACCTGTGAGCTACATGGGAGTCGTCACTGACCTGCTGAAAGGAATCTTCAAACAGCGTCTTACGATTGACGTGGATCTTGATATGCTGAGGCATTGAGAGTTGCTATGGTGATGAGGCAAAAATTCATGTAAAACAGGAAGATGGATCAGCAACACGGGCAACATAACCATCATTTACACTGCACTCACAGTGCACCGCAATAATTATTTAATTATTGACATACCTGACACCAGAAGCGGAAGTAGTGCACTTTGGCCTTGAAGTCACGCACATAAGTAATCTGAGGACCATTTTCACTGTGTTAAAACAGAAAGAAATGATCTGACAATGCTAGTCACTGGACAATGTTTTAAAATATCTTTTCACACAACAAAGACTCTAAGTGCTGAAGTTTTCATTTAACTCTTACATAATATTAGCCAAAAACTTTTGTGGCCTCACAGATTAGAAAAGATCAGATGAAAAAAAATCACAATGTAATAAAGTAGCAATTACTTCATGTCAAAGATGCAAACTCACTATTATCTCCAAGTTGATGATACAGATCTCATGTTAGAGACAGAAGACGCAGAATTCATGTCAGAAAAATTAACAACCAACCACTACCACTGTATCAGATGCACTACTTCACAGCACCTTCAGCTCATATTGATTAGAAAAGAGTTATATATTGGTAGATTTATCCATTATCCATTTTGGAACAGCACCTTGTTCTGTAAATTAAGCTGTCAAATGTGGCAGCCTTACCACAATGATTCTCCTGTCAACTCTCAACTGTCAAACATAAAAATAATGGTTCCTATATCTTACGATTCCTCATGGATTTCTATCCTAAACACAAGCGACGTTCAAAGAAGTAGAAAGTACTTGGGCTGGAAACCGAAAGCCGGTACTAAACGAGACTGGGCCAATTTTTAAAGTGCTTTCAGAATTGGAAAATTCAATCAGATTTTTTTTTCTACATAAAACGTATCTTTCTCAGTTTATCTGACCTGCTCTATTACTGATTAAGAGATTAATCTAGAGCGTTCTCTCACCCACAAACATGCACAGACGCTGGTGTCGCTGCCTGATCTGCGTGCATATGCGAAAAGTTCTGTTCTGTTTGTGATTTGTATACTGATATCCGGATTTTTTAAAACTAAAAAAATCATTGTGTATGTTTTTATTTTTTAATGATTTTAGTAATACTGTAACTCCCATGTGAGAGAAGGATTTGTCATCTTAGTGTCAACACTTTGTTGAATAGTAATAATAATAGTGATTTGTTAAATAAAGCAAAGTTGTGTTGTTAATTGATTTTCTTTTCTTAAAAAATACCGTTAAAGTATCGGACCGATAAGCAGTACCTGTAAGAGTTGTAGTACCATTAAAATCTTAACGATACCCATCCCTTGAGAGTACAGTAAATGGCTTACAGTGATGATTTCCCAGTTCGTGGGTCAATGTAGGTTGTGGTTCTTCTATTGTGGTCAACAAAATACGGAATCCCATCCACTGTGAACCTCATCTCCCATCCTTCTGGCAAGGGCTTCTCATTCAACAACCTTATACACATATACACAAAGCAAAAGCTTTTCAAAAGCAAAAAAATCACCAATACATTTTTACATATTTCATGCCTTCTGACTCTTCACGACTTCATGGATGCCAGAAATAGGCACTTTCACTGATTCACTGTCAATCCATCTTAACCTCCATCATTCTCTCCTGTATTTGCATTCAGTATTCCACACCATCTGTCTTCCCCAGTAAGTTCTGACTTATCATATGGCCAAAGTACAGGAGCTCAATCCTTCCAGTAAGCAAAGCATACCTGAAGTTCATATATCAAAGCCAGACATGACTTCCCAAATGCACGACAGCTTTCATCAAACAGATCTTTGCTGATCTTGTATTGAATTATAAACCCTTCATCTTGAACAATGAGTATTCAGAGACTCACCCTTGTGTTCGAGGATCCTCCCACTGAGTTGACCTCGTAGGGTGATGAACAAAGTACATTCTGCCATTACTGTCTGTCCGTTTCTCTGCGAATTAAATAAGACAAACAAATGTCCAAATATATCATTTATTCAATCATTCATTATCCGAACCGTTTAATCCCAACCAGAGACCCTACAGCTGACCCGGGGAGCGAGCCCAGGACCTTCTCGCTGTGAGGCAGCAGCGCCAACCACTGCGCCACCCTCAAATATATCATCCACAATATATATAATGCAGATGAGACTTGAATATGGTTTAAAAACGTGCGATGGTCTCACCCCATCCCTGTGGTAAAGGACCCAGTGGATCAAACTCTTTATTAGCAGTTGGTGCAAGCTGGTCCTGGAGCTGGAGGAAAAGAGATTGTTTAGGCCAGAAATTGCTAGTGAAAGAGATGATGTGTAAAATTAATCATTTGTGTGTGTGTGCGCATATTTGTGTTTGTGAGTAAACCAACCCCATAGATGAATCTCTGGTTGAAATGCTGCATGTGGCCCTGCAGCTGGCTGCGCTGGCTCTGCCACTCCTCGTAGTTCCTCACAGACTCTGCAGTGGGTCTCTGCCACGTTGTGGTGCGGTTAATGTGATCCACATAGTAGACACGGCCCATGGGGTCCACGCGCCGCTCCCATCTAAAACACCAAGTGACCAGATTGTGGTTCTACAGCTCTCAACATTTTCCACAGTAATATCACAGAAAGTTATGTTACAAGGACTACGCTACCCAGGAGGCAAAGGGTCCGGCCTCTCCCATGTGGTTCTCTTCTCGATGTGATCCACAAAGTAGATACGGCCATTCTGGTCCACTCTCTGCTCCCAGCTATGAACAGACAGCAACACACACATACATGCCACATTAAAAATCACCCAAAAATCTCTAATTACTTCTTTAGCAGCCAGCAACACGACCTTATTCAGCACTCGCCAACATTTTTGTTGTAACAACATCTCTAAATGAATGCTAAGAGATCCAAAAGTGTTTTGCTCATTAGAGACAGCAGACAAAATACAACATCTGAGTGTCAAACCTACAGCATGTAAGTCCTTTGGTGTAACCGCATAACAAACATACCCAGGAGGAAGAGGGCCATTGTTGATTGGAGACACCCTGGTGGGAGTGGGGCTCACCCTGAGTGTCTGCCCTGACCCTGACCCAGAGATCGACCCCTGGTTTACTGGATCTCCATTCACACAAACACGTGGAGATGTTTCTGGACTCGGACCACCACTGCCATGGGTGGGAGTTGAGCCAGTAGAAGAAGCTGGAAGAAGCAAAGTGGATTTAAAAAACACACAATCATATGGACACTAGGAAATTATAGAAAAATACTTAAAATATTTAATAGGATACTTAAGTAACATTTTTGTGGTAACACAAAATAAAGTCTAGTCAGACTAGCATTGAATATTGCACAGAATTCACAACGTGTGCAGTGTGATGGTAAACTGAATGACAATTTATCCAACTATAAACATTTACATATATAACAGTTTTTAAATGGAATGGCATTTTAAACCAGACAATAAAAATAAAGAGTACAAAATAATTAAGAAAAACCTCATGACCTCATGAACATGTATTATTTAGTTTAAAACACATGTACAAATTAAACAAGCAATAATGTAGGATGAAGCTGGTTCCACCACTCACCTGTGGAGGATGGGGGTCTCTGAGGGGATGGCGGGGGTGGTCGCTGGGGTCTTGGTGGTCGAGGAGGTCTCAGAGAGCCTGCAGAAGAGGAAGGAGATCCAGTACTGCCTCCAGCATGACCATTAGGCATCGAACAATCGTCAGCAATGTCGCTGGAAGGAGAAGAGTCACGACTCGACCTGACACACAGACAGACCATTTGTCTTTACATTTTTAATATCAGCTTTAAGGGGGCACTAACAATACAACATATAAAAATAAAGAGGAAATCAAAAAATAAGCAGTGCAACATTCCAGAGTCAGACTGAAGCAGCTTAAAGTTGTCATACCTCCCAGGCAAGTCCCCACACAGTCTGGTCTCGCCATTTGGAAGAGCATCTGACATAAGGAGAAAGAGCCTCATTAAGTCATGCCATTTACATCTGTGTTTGCAGCACAGTGGATCTATTCTCAAAGATTCAACATTTTAACATGAACCAGAGAAGACAGTTTTGTTAGAGAACAACAGCCGTACTGTGCTTCTGTTCCTCAGAGGCAAAGGTCTCAGGATCGACCTGCATTCCATCGAGGCAAACAGAGAGATCTCCCACCACGTCACTGCTGTTCCTGTCTGCACTCAACGGCAGAGTCCGCACCACTTCACAGACTGAGGGAAAGAAAGAGGTGTAAGAAATGGTTCTGAATGAAAATCAGTGATGAAAGTAACCAAGAAAACAGGTGACATAAATAATGACTATAATAATACATATAACAGTAGTGTCATGAAAAATTGACGCCAGATTTAAAATGATAAAATCAATAACCCATTAGGGGTGAACATATACATAAGCAAAATAAAAGCAAAATCATGTAGATAAGTATTTATCTTTTTTACAGTTTGCAATTTGGGCACATACAGCGTATATACATTTATTTAACACAATACCTATATCTCTTACCTAGAACTATTGAATGAAATTCAGCTATATTTGTATAGCGCCCTTACTACAGACACAAAGCACTTTACATATAAATATCATTCTGCATAATAGTCTTAGACTACTGCACATATCTCTGCCATCAAATAATTTCAAATCCATAGTTACGGAAATTTATATCGAGTCTGAATAATGAGCCGGCTACAAAATCTTGATCCCTGCTGGTGCTGGTCTTGTGACTGAATTGTAAATCTGGGCTATATTTCATATGTTTCTACCTCATGTGACCAATGTGTGGCATTTCTGAAAAGGTCCTTTGTGTTTAATGCCATAAGCCAGTTCACCTGTCTCAATGGTGTATCATATCCACAGCACAAACAATTCCGATCTCATTACTATTCATTGCAAAAAAGAATGAGAATGCGAAAAAAAAACTCACTCTTCAGGTCATTGGATTTTAGGGTCTCGCTGACTTCTAAAGTGGCCATTCCCAACAAAATGTCTGCCTTCAGAGTCTGATGACTCCAAACGCGAAATATTAACTTGCTGAAGGGGGTTACAATCCTACAGTGGATTAGAGACACACAAAAACAAAACTTCACACATGGGCAAACCTGTAAGCCTCTTTACCAAGAGAAACTGTTCTGTCAGACTTACACTGTGAGTGGCTGCTTCCATTTGGGGCTGTGAGTGTTGGTGCATTTCTCTGTTTTTTTGGACTGGCCATCCACAGCCACCTCCACATACGGACTTGGCCCGAACCAGTTCTTCTTGTTCTCTTTTAGCTTGGCTGAGAGAACTGATGACAACAAAAATGTGACCATAAACATAAATAATAAATGACCTTGAACATACACTGATTTAAGACACTGCGATTTAGCAGGTACACTCACCTATTATCTTTAATTGGGCCTTCATTTTGCAGCCATTAATTGTATCTGCTCAAATATACCTGGGGGTGGTGTAGAAACAATCATACAATGGCCAGATGTTCATGTAAAATTTGGTAATAATAAAATACTTAAAAGGCTAATGCATAAAATGCTGAAGGATTAATGCAGAAACAGAGAGAGAGAGAGAGAGAGAGAGAGAGTCAGATACAAATAGATAACTAAAAAGTAAGACTACTATCAAAATCTACTCCTGGCATTACTGGCTAACGAGGAGAAATGAGACTATCCCCGTACTTAGGAGGTATACGTTGCACTGGATAGTTTGTCCTGAAATCTTTAGAATAAAAGTTGTGTTTTCATTCTTTCCAAGTAATCCTGCATTTTTATACTGCTATAAACATGCAGTCCTAAGCAGGACACACCAGGTGAACTTGTAATAAAAATGAAGATGGGCAGTGTTTTTCTTCAACACAAACAAAGTATTCCAGTTCCACCAACAGTCTAAACACCAGAAGCCGTTGACGTGATAGAAATCTTTAGATTTGGTCAAGGCTCCGATTATTCTCTTACGGGTAGTAAATAACTGCCTTCAAGCGTCACCACTAAAGTCTACGGCCAACACAAAAATAATGTAACTTGTAATGTAACCTGTTTTACATCACTGAAAAGGAGAAGTCGAAATGACAGATAATAGTCAATAATAACGTTAACCTAACGTTACTTAACTCATCAACTCTTAACCGTCACCGTTGATATTACCGAGCCAACAGGCTAATTAGCTAGGTAGCTGCCAAAATATTTTCCACAGACGACACCATTTTGAATTTTTAATTCGGTTAAATGAAAGACATACACTTACATTTACAGATCACTTGTGCTGTCACCGTCGAAAGCCAAGTATCGTTAGGTAACAAGATAAAGCTGCGCTAATCGCGCTTGACAGCTACGTGCTAACCTAGCAAGCATCACTGTAACCTCGTCTCTGTTCCAAACCGCGCACTAGCGTGCTACATAGTGCTTCAAAATAGCACTGATAAATCAGATGGCACCTGATTCCTTACTACATAGTACACTAGTGTGCGATTTGGAACGTTATCGTGGTGCGCGCTAGTTCGACTGACTCCGGACCTGTCACAAGACGGCGAAATTAGCTACTTAATGCTTACCTAACACAGCTTTTGTGATCGTAGCTGTCAGTTGTCTACTGTTTGACCATATTTGTTCTTCACTGACAAAAGTTTAACTAAAATAGATGGACATCGCGCCAGACATGAAGAAAGCTGAAGCGTAGTTATATTCGGCTAGTTGGCATTAGCTAAGCACAGAAAAAGCGAACAAGTGACGACGCCGTGAGGGCTCTGTCCCAAACCGCATATAATCGTGCCTTAGTAAACACCACAAGCGCGACATTCAACAAGGCGCTGATTTATAGTGTTTGGTGTGCGGTTTGGAACAGAACCTCAATACAACCTGCAGGTAACGTCAGGTGATGCCGGCTCGCTATACAAACACTTTAATAACAGCTTTGAGTTTTGCCATTGTTATGGTTGTAACTTTAATAAAAACTCACCGAATTTGGATCTGGCGTCTCGTCCACGGCTTTGTCTGGTGGATGTATTTTTGCCATCCTACTCCATTGACCAAAGGTCCTCCACCGCGGCCTCCATTACTGTGCCATGTGACTAATTTGCCATGACGTTGTGGACACGCTCTAAACAAGCCACCCATCTCTTACGTAACACGTGTGGGTCACATTTAGGTTACAGTTTTTATTACCATAATGAAAAGATCATACTGTTGTTCTTGTTGAGCGCGACAGGCATATATCAGGAAAGACCTAATACGTAAAAGAGCGTTAGTTACAGGCCTTCTATCCTTATAAAGTCCAGCAGATAGCAGCGTTGGCTGTTCGTGCTAACATAGATATTATAGGAATATTTTGAGATTTTGATTTTGTATTCCCGCCTGTACTTTATACAAACACCAGATATAATAATGATGATGATGATGATGATGATGATAATAATAATAATAATAATAATTCACTAATGAGTAAAAATAAGTCTGTTATGTTTAAAAATTGTAAATCAAGGCTTCCTGTCTAACACTTGTGTTTGTGTGTGTGTGTGTGTGTGTTTGTGCAGGTACGCTCACGTGTTTTAAGGTGGTTGTGTGGACATGATTTGTCCCCTAAAATATTTACCTGGGATTTGTGAAATATAGCCCAGATTTGAGTTCTGTGCCTCATAGGACATGTTTGCATGTGATTTTCAATTAAATGCTTGTATAGAAAAGCTTTTATTCTGAAAAACTATTATACTGAAGAGATTTCCTTTTGGCTATTGTTAAGGTCGTTTGTAGCTGTAGAATTATTTACATCTAGTGTGTGTGTGTGTGTGTCTGTTTAAGAGTGATGTCTATTCGCACCTATGCGTCTACAGAATTTTCTAAAAATTCTCGGTTGAGAGGCGCTGTCCCCTCTAAGGAAGATTCGCATCACAGCGCCGGTTTTCCATTCGGAAAGATGCTCGGATGAGATGCGACCAATCAGCGTCGAGCGGGGCGGGGTTTCATCCGGAGGAAACTTCCTCGGCATAATTCGGGCAGAGAGAGCGCTCCATCTCTAACGACACGGTGAAGGAGAACGACAACGCCGAAATCTCTTCCACTTACCCAGTAGAGGCTTCGCGGTGGTAATTCGGCCTAATTAATAACCTTCTCAGTGAAATCAGAAGAGTCGAGAAGATGCTGGCGTGCACGGAAATGATCACGATGTGTCTCCAGTCGGCGAAGCGAGAACATCTCCGCTCCAAGCAGCAGCAGCAGCTGCAGCAGAATCACGGACTTTCCATTTTTCACGACGTAAGTGGACTGTACGGTCGCGACAAATACCTCGTGTGTACAGTGTCTCACTCTGCCATTTCAATGTCATGATATGGAGGAAAAAATATTCCCTGAATTATCACTAGGTACATTCATGAAGGTCTGAAGACTTACAGTCTCCTTTGTTTTTGCTTGTTTTTCTAATAAATTGAGTTCTTCTTTATTTGCTAATTGGTAAATGTTTAAAAGACATTTGTTCATTAATTAGCACCGAATATGTTTTATCCAGGTTTATGTCAGTAACTGGGGAGCAATTATTATTGAATTGTAAAGCCACTTAGCTTGTCACAGCGCATTGTTTTTTACCTTTTAGGCTTTTTCAAGGCTTGTCTTTAAGGTAACAATGCAACCTCTTTTTTTTTTTTTTTTGCTGAAATGTGATTTTGCACCAAAGTGGATCTGCGATGTTTGATGGTTCTCTTTGTGTTATTTAGCAGCAGCTTGTTTTTCATTTGACAAAGGAACAGCCTGGGATACAGCAGAAGTAACAGTAATGTGATGTCAAGCAAAGAGCAATGCAGACTGACACAGCGCAGGAGGCTCTAGTTTGTGTGAGATGGATGAGGTTTTGACATTGCTCTGAAATCATATTTAACCCGGTCCAGATGCTGTCACTGCAGGGCAGGATTTTGTGTATGTGTGTGTGTGTGTTCACACATACATGTATGTGTGACTGTGAGTATGTGTGTATTCATGCATATGCATGTGTTTGCTTATCTGTATTTGGTTGTATTTTATTGCACAAAGTATAAACCCAGATAATAGAATGTAATAAGACAAAATAGCAGTGGCCGTGGCATAAACAGTGTCAGGAGACAGATGGAGAGAGGTGCAGATGTTCTCTCGGCATGGTTTAGTAAGCTCCCATGGAGGGGGTCTGACAACTGCAAGACTGTGTGTCAACCTGGCAGATTTCAGAGGCAGCGATATGGAAGATGGACACACACAAATTCATCTAAAATCCCATTTCCTCTCTCTGCAGCCAAAACCCCTTTGTCATGCTGTGCAATACACTCTTTGCTCTAGTAGACTTGTCATGAGATGGCAGAGAAGTTGCAGTGGAAGTGAGAGAAAATGGGAAAGTCAATATTCAGCCTAAGCTTTGCCCCAAGCTCCTGCCTGGGGCAGCACTAAAATTTGTTTGATCTTAATAACAATGAAATAAAACCTTTGATGGGTCTCATTGGCTTGCAGCAACTACGTCATGATATGGAGTGATATAACTGATAATGTCTACATTTACTTCCTCATCCCCCTCTTTTAGCCCTGGAAACAAAAACCCACTGAACCAGAAAACACAGGATGACTCTCAGTCGGTCATAAATGCTATAATGTCATTAATGATAATATACTCGTAATTAAAAAATGCACCAAGATTTCCTTTTATTTTTTACTCTGTCTAAATACCTGACTTTGCTTATTGATTCCTGTTTCAGGAGCTCACAGGCATCTGAGATCAGGTTATAAGGAGATATGGATTACTTTCGTATTCCATAGATTATATATGATATTTAATAATTCATAGTGTATATAACCCATCCTCCATTTTACTACCCCCTTTTCACTTTCTGTTTACAGACCTCAGGTTTACAGACCTAACTCTAACCAAATAAAGATTACACATGGGCCATCAAATAGACATCGCAATTGAAAAATTGATTTCACGATTCCCCTGAGTGACAGGAGACCCATTCAGAGAGAAATGAAGTACACGACCTGTTAATAAAAATGCAAAATGAAATTAGATAAAGAGTTGTTTTGGTTCATAAAGTGGAAGGCTAAACCTTCATCAAGGCTGCAGGGACGGTCGGAATGATTGCTTTCTCTAGACTGAGTGAGTTTGTTAGGGACAGAGGTCATGCTTGTGGGAGTTATTACCATGAGCAGTCCTTGAGGCTGAAAATCACTGCCTCCATCTGGGTCCATATTTTCAAATATCTCAAGCTGGCTGAAAATGCAACAGAACACAACGGCTGCTCTCACATCTCTTGTAAGAAGAAGCACTCATTTAATGGTAATGAAATATTGGCACTTCAGGGTAGAAATGAGATTAGCAGAAATGCTTTACGCCTATCTAAACCCTAGTTCATATCATATCATATTATCTCTCTCTCTCCGAGAGGAAAAGAGTCAGTGGGACCAGTGTCTCCCCACTGTCTCAACACCTGCCAGAAAGCAATCAGAGGCAATATCTCACTCTGGGAAGCTCACAATGACCTTTAAAGTGAATAGTTAATGATGTATTATCCTGCACTTAGGCACTAAATTTCATCTGCTGCCAAACACATAAATTTAGAACATTTAGAGAGCAAGTCGAATTTGGTTTTGCTCTGACTGGACAGGTTCCTTGTTGCTGTTTGTGGACATTGATTAAGTATTGACCTGTTAGAGCTTGAGTCAAAAGGTCACATAATCTGGCAGTAAGAGTACTTCAGTGATAGGACTTTTAGGTCAATATGTCAACCTGAGTCATTGCTGTTTTGTCTGGGTTGAGCCAGAAAGTAACACTTCTCTCATGTGCTGCTATTGTATATCCATATTTCTGTGGGTTTTGTTTCATAATTGTATTATTTTGTGTTATAGGCTGTTTACTTTTGGCATGACTCTTTACCGTCACAGTTGACTTGCTCTGCGCTAGGGCTCAGCAGTTCTCTCCTGCATGATCACCTGCTGTGCTTTGTTAGAAGGGCACATGGGCTAGTCACCCCACAGTAGAAGCCTGGGCTAGAGGCACCGTCTGTCCTTGACAATGTGACGTTTTTCTGCCCCCTCCGTGGGGAGCATCAGAATGCGTGATCGAATAAGAATGTGTGTGCAAGTATGTGTATGTGTCCTTTGTACATACCAAAGAAGGGATGTTTGGTCAGGGACACACACACTGTTTCACAGACAGAGAAGATCTCAGTAGAAAGCAAAAGAAATCCATAAATGATAGATGGAAAATTAGACTGTATTATTAGATGACACATAAACATTGTCATCTAGAGCTAGACTGATTAACCAGCCTACCAGTAATATTATAATTAAGCCAAGATAAATCAGTATCAACACTTATTAAGGTTGATGACTGACAAATTAAAAAAGAAACAGCGACACAGTAAATTTGCTTTAAGTTGCTTTAACCTTGTTATAAGGGTGGTCATTGCGTAGGTTGGTAGTGTAAGGAAGGAGTTGGCAAAGTCATTATTCAAGTTTCGGACTGAGGTACTTCTAAGCGCTGCTCCCTGGCTGCTGCACATAAGCACATCACGGATGGGTCAAATGCAGAGGTCACATTTCATTGTGGTGCAATGTGTACTGTGCTGTGTTCACTTCCTTAATTCCTAGTTCTTTAATTCACTTCCATTAAGATTGTTCACTACAGGGATTGAACACTGCGGTTCCCCCAATAGACCTTTTGTATTTTCTGACGTATTGATCTTAAAAGCTTTATATAGGCCAGGCTCTACTCACCTTCTTAGAAACCTTGCCCTGAATCTCCCACGCAGCTGATGTCTAAAAGGTCCTACATAACTGTTATATATATTCGCCATATTCTGTTGTTCACAATGTGAAATTGTTTAAGTTGTTGTTGAAAATGTTTAAAGTATTCCGTAAATGTATGGCCTCCTGATATCTCTAGCTCTTGTGTTGTCTATCTGGTATAGTGGTCTTAAAGAAAAACATTGCTGCGAATATATAGATAATATGAGAATAAAATCTACATGCTTGATTTGTCTTGACTTTGGTTCAGGTTAGGCTTACTTTGACAAACTGGACACTAAAAATGTTCCCTTTTCTCTCTGTTTCTTCATAGATTTTCCGCCGTGCTGACAAGAACGGTAGGTCCCATTTTAATCCCTTTAATAGCCTTCCATTTGTATGGCGATGACTGGTTTTCTTCCAAATTCTTTTGTAGCGCACGTGCTGTGACCTTTATGCAGGATTTCTTTTAACGTTTATCCGAGTGTCACCGTCGTCCAGCTTTTTGCAGGACCCCCCACTAGGCTTCTTTTTCTGGTTTTTAAAAAATGAAAGCGAAAAATAAGGCTCTTTGAGCAAAAAAAAACAAAAACCCAACCTTGTGGATTTTCTTCTCTTTTCATGTTCTCTCGTTTTCTTCTGTTCTGGTTTTGCCAGCGTGAGTGAGTGAGTGATTTGCAAGTTATTTTGCATAGACAGGCTGATTCACAGCTCGAAAAGTGTCCCAGAGGGTGCAGATATCAGTGCCTGCATAAAATAGTTTGATTAATTAAATAGGCAATTAGCTCATAAACAGCTTCTATTATTTCTGTTTACACACATTTGAGCATTCAGGCTTTGGAGTAATTTCACTGAAATAGGTTTTTTCACCAAAACAGATTTTTTGAGACCCAGAAAAATGGCTTGTTTACAGGACATCTCATTCAGAAGTACAAAAGAAAAGAGATGGTGTTTGGATATGAACGACTGTTTTGGTAATTACTGTGCTGCCTGACAATGCAGAATAAGCATCATACGCGATACAGTAAACAGAAAACAAGGAGGGAAAAGCCTGAGAAAACACTGCTGGATAGTTTTGGACTTGCATTAGATAAGAAGGCCGGCACTGTGTCCATCTTAGAAAGTGCAGAATGGAGACTGTATGCGAGATGGGCGGAATGATAACGTTGTCCAAACAAATCAGAGACGAGTGACTGTCGCCGGGGCGACGCCGTTTTCACCGAGGTCACAATCACAGCACCAAAACGGCAATTACCTCTCTACTTCAATCATCCATTCGTTCATTCAGTGTGCCAGTAGATCCTCTTTATTTGTGTGCCTAGAGCATCCTGAAAAGTGTTCTGCAGATGAATGAATGAATGAATAGGAGGACGAACACATTCAAAAATCAAAATCAAAAATCAAATCAAAAATATATGACAACTATTCTTTACAGTCTTTGAGTCTTTCATAAATGCATTAATGATTAACTGAGAGAGTTGCCATTAATGACTATTCCATCAGTTTATCTTTTGACGATTTTATCAATCAATTAACAATTAGTCTGATCAATAAATGTTATTGTAGCAATATTAATAATCATTATGTTCCTTTACCCTCTACCTTAATTTATGTTGAGTACTTATTTTCAAAATGTTCAAAATGTTAACTACTATAAATGTAGTACATGCTAAAAATAATGGAAAAAATAATACAATTTGATTGGGTCACAATAAGGGGAGCAGTGATGGTTAGGGAGTTCACCCCATGATACCATACCATACCATACCAACTTTATTCATAAAGCACTTTATAAACTCACACTGGACCAAAGTGCTGTACACACACTAGATCAATTTGCTAAAAGACATAACAACTAAAAGGATTGATTAAAAATCAAAGGGAAAGTGGGAAAGTCGCCGGTAAAGGTACCACTGAGGTACTCATGAGCAAGATACCGTCCCCAAGCACTGCTCCCCGAATGCTGCCCATGTCAGCTGCCCATTGCTCCTTCACAGATGGATCAAATGCTGAGGTCACATTTGGATGTTCACAATGATAAACCTTTACTTTCTCAGACCACTTAATTGTCATAAAAGGGTTAGTTGCCATATAACATGTTAAGTTCATATGATTTAAAACACTGTAAGCCCTTTTAGAGTTTACAGCAGTATGAAGGCAGAAGATGTTTAGCCCATATTGTCCAGCGGCAGTGTGGCCGCCTGACGTCTAACTAGAGCATGGTTGCTAAGTAGAACATTGAGTGGAAAAAGGGAGAGTGAAATATGAGAGGTTTGGCTTGCATCCTCCTCCTGAGACTAAGCCTAGGCTGTAGTTGAGTTTTAGCTCTCCTTCGAGAGCTGTATGCTCAGCTGGCTTGGGATGAGTTTATTTAAAGATAAGGGGATAAAGCTGGTTACTGGGGGGAGGAAATATGCCAAAAAGAACCCGATGGTGTTGAAAGTGTGCCCTAATTCACTCAGATCTAGTTAGTGTCTCATCTCGCATTTGGATTTCCATGTTGCATTTTTGCCTCCATTTTGAGGACTTGGTTTTTCTGTACACAGCCACATCAAGACAGATAGTAGTTTGAGGATTTATCTGGAAAGGAGAGATCTCAGATCATATAGAGGTAGCCGATGTTGACACTTCTAACCAGTCCACAAGCTACTTGCAGGCACTAAATATTTTGAGATTATTTTGCATCTTTCATCTCCACTGCATCTCTGCTACTGTTCTCCTGTTGGAGACGATCTGTCATCTTATGGCTGTTTCAGTTATGCAACGAAGCTGTGTTGCCCGAAAGAAGGTCAGCTTCAGCCTCGGCTCAGCCCTGCCGGCCAATCAAGTGACAAAGACATCAAGCACGTCCGACGGGCCTCCTGTGTATGTCACCCTCTGCTTTTGCCCAGGGAGTTAGAGCCAAAAATACTGGAGCCTTCAACACACAGGGGTGCGAGAGAGAAGTTGAAAGAGAGGGAGATGCAGAGATCAAAGCCAAATAGGACAGGATCAAACTGTGACTTTCTCTCTAATTTCTCTTTTCTTTTGTTTCTCCCTCTGTTCTTTTGTCTGTTTTTTCTCTCACTTTGCCAGTTTTCTTTCTGTCTGGTTGTGCCTACATTTCTCTATGTGTGTCTCTCCATCCCTCTCTATCTCTCTATCACAGCTCTCCATGCTCTCCTTCCCTCGCTATCTCTCTCTGTTTTAAACAGGCAGCCAGATTGTGAAGAGGCTTGTGAGTGTCTGCTCAGATGGTGTCTGTTGGCTTAATCCGACAGCACTAATGGCCAAGTTTAGGCAGACTCAGTAAACCAAGGATTAAAGTGAAAGGAATATGCCAGAAAGAACAGGCCTGAGATGAGAGAAAAGAGAAGGAGAGAAGAGGTGCAAGTGAAATAATGAAGGAAAAATTAGATCACCAGATTTTGCTCATTTGATGCACATAGAAGCTGTAGATAATTAATGTTTCTAGATTCTTTCCGAGCCCTTTTTAACTATGTAGTGACATTTTGTAAGGTGTTTTCAGAACTTCAGGGGGAAATATTTAATTGCTGTTCACTGCGTAAAAGAACACATAATTTTAAAATGTAAAAACAGCTCAGGGTAATTCTGGGAAATATTTTAACTGTTCCTTTCAGTAAGAATTATGACATTGCAGGTTTTAAACACCACCGGGTCTTAGTTCTTTTTTTGTTGGATTCTCAGCCTGTTGACTCATTTTGTGAGCAAAGGATTGAAGACAGATGCATGGATCAAGCAGTAAAGCCTTTCATTTTGGTTTTATAAAGCCGGTTTCATTTCTGACATGAGAGGCTTCCAGGGTTAGAAAAATGTGCTTTATGATTAAAAGGCAGCCTGTATGTCAAAGTGTCAGTCAGGCATCAGAAATGCACCGCTTCAGAGGCAGATTTCTCCCATTTTTCATAGCTCTTAACTGGTGCAATGACGCAAACGTATTGTGCAGGCAATTTTTTCTTTGACCATCCTCATGTATCATCAGAAAAAACAATCAAGGAGCATAAATTGTTTTGGGGCCTCACTTACTAGAGGCAGAGGTCCATAGTGCTCACAAAAACCATACGGTTGCTCGGTCGCCACGCTAACAATAAGAAGACAGAATAGCACATGCAGACTCAATAAGACAGAGCAGTGAAGTACAGCCAGTCCTCCAGGGACCTAAAGCTGCTCCCGGGGTTTCCATCAACCCTCATCTCTAGGACGTGCGGAGAGAGGTGCTTTACGAAGTACTGAAACTTTCACTTGAGAGCACGCATCCACCGTGGAGACCTCACATGCCTGGCCTCGCATGAATGAGGACATGTCATCGCAGAATGACCTTTCTCTCTTCACATTCCTGCCTTTGTCCCACGTCCTGCACCTTAGGCTCAGAGATTCACTCAGAGTTGTCCACGTGATCGGAGGGTGACTGGTTGAATCCTGGGCTGGTAAAGGTACAGCTGAGGTACTCATCAGCAGGGTACAGTCCCCAAGGACTGTTGCCTGTCAACTGCCCACTGCTCTTCCACAGATGGGTGAAATGCAGAGGTCACATTTTGTTGTGGTTCACTTAATTTTATTCACATTCACCATTGCAAAGAACGGCCAAGCCCACACACCGGCATCAGCACTGATAAGAAAAATTTAGGTTTTTACGCTAGTTTTCTGAATGCTTCAGCAACAATACAGATGTGACAGGCAAGAAAACAAGCTTAGAAAGCTCCTGTTATTTTCCACTCCAGATAAGCGGACTTCTGGCCTGGAGCATATCAGCGATGCTGTGTCTTCCTTCACTCACCCTTCTGTCCAAAATTGGCTGCTCACTCATCTCCTCAAAGATAAAGAGATGGATTCTGGAACTTTAACTAGAACTATCTGAGTCTGAAAGAAGTCTGATTAAGGATTCTGATCACTGACATGTTCTGCATTGAAGCTGTTCGGCTCCAGATGGCTGCCATATCCGCCCTTGCAGTAGGCAGGGTTCTTGGATGTCGTCCTGACATGCTGCAGTATGTCCCATGTCATGCTCCTGGGTAATTATGTATCTGATCATTTGGCTGGTGTTTTTGGATGCTGGATGATCTCCAGAGGCCCACCTTTATATGTTTGTTTTCTCATTTTGATGAAAATGCATGGTTATGGCTGCTGCTTCTCCCCATTTGAAAGAGCTCTGCATATCGGTCTGGGGAAATTTTCCAAGAAAACCCAACAAATGTAACAATAAATAGAAGCATGAATTATTTGTACTTATTAAGTTAAATTCTTTTAATAAAAATATGCAGTTTCCTGTAAAGTTGGATGGGGATATGTGTGGTTTACTGTACTTTTTCATGTGTTCTCTTTAAAGCAGACAAAATTCTAGACACTGTATTAATGAGATTCAGTGTTAAACATTCTCTGCCCTTATTCATTCACAGTCTTTCTATTCTAGTGAGGTTCTTTCTCACTTTGAAATACAGTATATCCTTCATTCAGGGAAGCTTTCACCATTTTTCATTTCATTCCATTCCTACTTTGAGCCGGGTCACAGAGGCAAACTTTTGCTGAGATACTTCGGATTGTCTCCAGTCCAGCTCACTGTGCTGACTCAGTCTGTCATCTCCCGCTGAGTATCGCAGTGATTTATGACTGAAACTTTTCTCAACTTAAATAAAGCAGACAACAGGGACGAGATGGCGAACCACTTCTTATATCACCGGAGACGAGACAGCGGAGGTTTTGCCCAGAAGCGCTACTTTCCTTGACGTCTGAACTTTAATTGATCGCTGGATTAAAGTAAACGCTCCCCCATGATTGTCCTAATTCTGGAATTGCAAATCAGTTTCGAGCTGCTGCTTCACAGAGGGCGACAAATAACATCAAATTCAAGTCCTTCATGTTGGGGACATGCTAGTAATGATTGGAGAAGTAAATGAAGCTCTTAAGCAAGACTAATGGGCATCTTCAAGACCGCTGGAAAGAGCCTAGTGGGAGAGAAACACTCCACAATGTGCTTGCCGGTGTTGCCGTGATTTAGGTCATGTGTCACAACCAATCTGAGTACAGAGGACTCGAAGTGGTGATTTGATACTTGAGTTCCTCCCTTGTCTCGCGCTCTATTACGCACCCCAGCCGTGTGATTGATGACGGAGACTCTCTGCCCTGCTCAATCAGAGATCCAAGGGCACTGAAGCCAGATGGTGCTCCATGTGTCATAACTTAACTGTGATACCCGTCATCTGAGTGATAAGAACTCATGACTACCTGGTTGGGGTCAGAGTTTAGATATCAGGATCAAAACCACTAGGTTCACTTCCCAGGAGGGCCATAGTTCAGATGACCAGACCGAATTCAACTCAATAAGTCTTTGTTAATTAGCTGAGGATTATCAATATCATCTTTCTCCCTTTCTATTTGACTACAATAGTGGTGCATGTTGTCTGCAGTGTCACATTGTTTTATCTTGTAAATTCATGAAGAAGGTGATGGCTTTTATGTTGTGTACAATGGAAAGTCATATAACATGAATTAGTATTCCCAAGCATGTTCCATTTACTCTGTACTAATATGAGTGGATTTGTTCCACAGACTGGTGCTCATCCCTTTGGGATTAAGGGAATTGGAGAGTTGGTAACATATATTTAAAACTAAATTAAATACTGAATACAAAAAAGCACTTGAGACTTTGAGTGAAGTAGTTCTTGCAACCTTGTAATGATTAACCTTTACTAATTTCATTGACATTTCCTTTAACTCAAGCAGAATTCTAATTGGGGTCTTTTGGCTTTTATTGGAGTCATTTTTGAAGAAAGTCATATTTACTGTGACGTCAGTAAAGCTCCAGATACTCTGTACAACACTGCAAAAGGTTAAATTAACTGTTCCTCCAGGGTTAAGTCTGACATGCCAGGTCTAAATTGTAATGCATATTACAACAGGGGGATCAAACTTGTAATCCTTAATTCAGAATATCTGGATATCTTTTCTGGTCATGACTAAAACCTTACAGTCATACTCTTCATACTGTTTTTAAATACCATGTTTCATGTACATAGTATGAAGAGTCATAAGCAAACTGCTTGGTTTAGGTTGTTCAGACTGGCGTTCTTTACTTTTCAATGATCTTATTCATGCAGCTTTGTATAAATATTAATGTTATTCTCTGATTGTCAGAGAATATAAATGTCTTTGGTTATGAGACAAGCTTGATGCACCTCCTCTGTTGAGATGGTTTCAGCTCAAACCCTTTTAACTTCTTTTCTTTCCGCTGTAGATGATGGCAAACTTTCCTTTGAGGAGTTCAAAGCTTACTTTGCCGATGGGATTCTCACAACCGATGAGCTTCAGGAACTGTTCTACTCCATTGATGGGAGACAGGCAAAGTATGTTCTTTCCTCCTTACTGACTTTACGTCCTCAGTGCTTCTCGTACAGGTTTCCGTGGCCACACTATTGATGGCAGCTTCTTGGTTCTTCTGAGCTGCTTACACGTGGCACAACATGACTTTAGATGCTTTTACACAACCAGTAAACAAACTGCTTAAATCTGACACAGAGAAAGAACGAGGCAATAGCTTAGTTGAGGGGTGTGATTCAAGAAAGTGAAATTTCCTGAGTGTATGGAAGGTTCAGTGTCGACAAGACAGAGCCCCCTTTCAATCTCACTAAAGCTCCACTTTGTAGAACCAGGCACATGGGAAATGGGTTAGATTTTTTCGCAGTGCATCTCCAAACACTTCACAGGCCTTTTCTGAAAGGGAGCACAATCTGCAATCAGAAGGACCGGTCTCTTAGTAATTACTGCATTCAGAAGCCTGCTGTAAATTAGAGTCCCGTAGCCCTGAAATAGAGACCCGTTCCACGCACAGCATGCACCCAAGCCTCCGCTGCAGTGGCCCAGCATCCCATTACTGATTAAAACACTGATTCAACCAATAGACCTGCTCAGGCTGGTGCATTATTCAGGCCGGCTAATGTGCCTTCCCTGCAAAAGACATTTAGACTGGAACAACCTCCTTTCAACCTCCCCATTTCTCAAAAGGAAAGCTGTGGATTAGATGCCGCCACCTTATACATAAATGGACTTAACTAGCAAAAATATCTTGCATTATTTACATTAGCATGGGCAAATTGCACCTTCGACATAAACTATATTACATAAGCTGGAATGCATGCTGGGATTTAAGCAGAGAAAGTCAACAGCCAATGACATACATCCCCCCTCTTCTCTGTCATCTTGTGCAAGCAAGGTCAAATTGGAGATGCTGATCTGCTGCACAGAAGGATTGCAGTTTGCTGCTCTAAACACTGCATGAATGTGCACTCTTTAATTACTTGAACCATTAACAAAATCCATTCCTGCTTTTCATTTAGCCTTTTTGCGTCCCACGTCTATTAAAAGTCCATTATTGTTGTCCAGGGAGAGCTTGAGGCAAGGCCGTGCAATTATTTAGCCCATGCTCCTGTTCACAGGATTCACTTTTTGCTTGGATCTGTGATTTGCTGTGACAGTTCACACTGAGCGCCTGGGCACGTTTTAGATTACATCAAAATATGATTAAAAATTGGGAGTGTATTTAAGTTATGAGCTGAGGCCCCTTTTACTTTTACAGTAAAATTAATGGGAGTTGCTGAGAAACTGCATGAGAGTCTAAAACACACCATATGTACTTTTTTCATTATTTATTTCTTATTGCAGCCTTTAAAAATAACATTATAAAGTCATTATCTCAGTGGGTTATAATAGCTTGAAAGGTTTATAGGCCCTCCATATGTGGCAGGAACCTTGTTCCAAAAATTCAGGCTATACTCTGAGGCACATCCTTTTCAAAAATAATAACTCTCTGACTCTGTTCAAATAGAATTTTTTTTTATCTTTCATATCTTTTTATCATATTTACTTTTGCACTTTTCTCCCTACAGTAACCTTGATACAGACAAGCTATCAGGTAGGCGTTGAGTTCTGTCTGCTATTTTTCTACTTTCTGAAGTTTTAAAAATATATTTTTTTCATTAAAAATTGTTGGGTTTTTTTCTTCGAACTGTGGGTGGCTTTTAAAAGACTGAGAAAGCTGTATAGAACTGAGAATACTGTTGTAACAAAAGTAATGTCCAACGAGAGAGAGAAAGAATGATGGAGGGCTGCGATGGCAAAGCTAAAAGATAAAAATAGCCCTTTTCATTTCAGATCTGTGGTCACCTTTTAAAAAAAAACACCTCACTTAAAATTGTCACCTTTTTTGTGTTCATATGAAATGTTCTGTGCCCTTTGCTGTTCCCTTTCTTTTACTCCCTCTCTCCCTTTCTCTATCTTCAGATTACTTTTCCGAGCATCTTGGGGAGTATGTGAATGTTCTGTCTTCTCTAGAGAAGCTGAATGTTGCTATCCTAAAAGCAATGGACAAAACTAAAGAGGTAGGACGATGGCAGAAACCATTCTTCAAACCCAATTATGGCTGAATATATGCATGATGCTCCTCCACATTCCTTTTAAACAAGTGCTGGTTAATTAGCACGTTAAACTAGTTATTTTAGAAACACTAAAGGAGACAACACTAAAATGTGCAGTCTAAGAGATTCCATGACCTGGATTATAATAATGATTCCAAATGGAGTTGCTAATGATTTTTTGTGGCGTCTTTTTCAAGGAATTAGGTTTTAAGCTGATCACCAGGTCAATTTAAGTGAGTGATTATTTTGTCATTGTGAACACAGCACAGGCCACTCTACACAACCAAATGTGACCTCTGAATTTGACTCATCTGTCAAGGAGCAGTGCTTGCTTGTGGACGGCACCTTGCTCATGAGTACCTCAATGGTACCTTTACCAGTCCGGGACACTCTGATCACAGGGCCAATTCCCTAACCGTTACACTACCAACTGCCCCAGCTGCTGTCAGACAGGCTCAAAAAGTCTTTATTTTCATGCCAAAATAGTTTGGCATCTGTGCTACGAACCCTGTGTCATGCATGACCACCAACAAAGAGATAATAATAAGCAAATGACCAGTAGAAACTAATCTAAAGTATAGGCTGGTCTAAGCTGGTTTGTCAGTAGGGATGTAACAGTGCAAACTATGTATCAACTATCGCAAAGTCAGCAACTGTGCACATCAACAACCATAACAGCAGTTCTAAGCAACAGACAGCGCTCTGTGAAGACTCCAGCCTGCCAGTTTGCATGAATTAGCATGCTAAAATGCCCGGGTGTTGTGGTGCTCAGGGGTTTTGTTGGGTTTGAGTACGACGCTGTAGGTGGAGTTCGGCAGCCGGGACACAAGCCTGTGCATCTGCAGCGCTTTGTCAGCACATTAGCGCAGCCCAGGGGAGGAAGTCTCTCTGAGCTTGTGACTGGATTTTTAGAACTGCTTCTGTTCAGATGATTTACTAAAGTAGCTGTTAGATTACACCAGAGGTTTTTAAACTGGCACCAAGACCCCCCAGTAAGACTGAATGAAATGGGGCAGCATGGGTATTATTTACTGTATTTAAAATGATATATTGACTATGAATAAAATATTAGATAAATCCTATTAAGTGTGTATCAAGATTATTACAGTGTAGTGTACAGACTTAAGTAAATAACAAATGGATTTTTAAAGCATGAAGTCATGTGTCATATGATAATCCAGTACAGTAAATATTGGCATAAGTATTTTGATGGAAAGATGGATTGAAAATATATGTTTGGATTGTAACTATAATCTGGTTATCATACCGGATTGGGTTCAAGAGCAATAGTATTATTTATTAAAGGCATCCCATCTATCCAGTCATCCTTCTGCTTGTCCATTCATCCATCTGTAATATCATGCATGAGCCAAGTTCTGCATGAAAACATTATGCAGAGATCCATTTCCCCTGTTGCACATGTTTCCCATTGCAGCCAAATGGTCTTACACTGTCAGTACCTGGCATAGAGGCAAAATGAAATGGAGGCAATTAACTGATGGCTGTCAGCTAGCTGAGACACTGACTGACTAGCATTAATAAAGAGCCAAAACATAGCTCAGAGCAGAGTAGCTCATAGAACATCATTATATAGGCTATAGTTGATCATAATGTAGTGTCTCCCTTTAACTACATTATTATATAAAGTTGCTGAGAATATATACGTCATAGTATAGGTACATAAACTCTTTATTAGGGGATAGAAAGTCATATATGTCTTATTACAATTTATTTGTATGCTGTGTTAGGAAGGTTACTTTTAAAATATATTCCACTACAGAATACATGCTCTAAAATGTAATCTGTAACGTAATCCATTAGATTACTCAGTGTGAGTAACATATTGTGAATACTTTGGATTACTAGCACATTGTCTTGCTTTTTACAACTGTATGAATGTGGCATCACACCCTTCATATTCCACCCTCTTTCTTCTTTTAATGTGAAATGTTGTGTGAATTTCCAAAAGAGAAGTCTGTCCTGGTTCTGTGGTGCTGGCTCCAGCTCTGACTCCTCCACTGTGTATCCGCAGCAACGTACATTAAATGGAGGTTTACATTAGAAGCTTGGGTTGTGTGTTCTGAAGGGTTCTGGTAATGGAAGAGGATGACCATGTGAAACAGACAAACACTGTCATGTAATCTATTATTTTGAACAATGTAACCGTGTTCAGATTATCATCTATTTAAACTGTTACAGAATACAGTTACCCATCTATTGTCATTTGATTCTGTAATGGCAGTACATATATTCTGTACCTGCCCAACACCGTTTGTATGTTAACTACTGTCACGTTCTCTATGAGATCTATTGTGAGAGAGGACACAGATGCAGAAGTCTGAAACATTACTCTCTTTTATTTGCAAAAAGTCCAAACTAAAGAGATTACACACACAGTACCAAGCTTAGGCTCACGGTGCTCACTCAAAGTCTGCTAATCAATACAGACACAAGCAGAACACATGGTATGACCCGAGCTCCAGCTCACATCATGCACTCCACATCCGTGAAGCAAAAGCAAAACCAAATGCCAGTCTGCTCAGACAGAGCTCCAGAGCCTCTCAGTGCAGGAGCCGCGCTTCCAGGTTGCATAGCATGAGCCTGGCTGACCCTGGTGGTGAAACTCAAACAAGGGGTGGCAAACGGCAAACAAAGGGTTAGCGTAACGGTGACCGGACAGCAAGCTCCGGGCTGAGCTCGCTTAAATAACACAGAACCCAGGTGAGGGAAAAGTGCTCAAGATGCCAATGTGACGTGAAACCCCGGCTATCAGCGTAAAACGAGTGGAGCAGCATAACTAAGGACAGGTGTGAATAATAATCACCTAATCCCAAAACCAACGCGTGAGAAAGATGAAAAGCAAACCCAGGCTAGAATTCCGGCGACTGGGATCACCAGGGCCGGGGCTGGGTTGGCACAGACATGACAACTACATTTATCTGACATATTCCATTTCATGAAACCATGAAGAAAGATTTAAAAGTAATATCTTAAATCATTATTAATATGGAAATGGAAGTGTAGTTTTTGCAGCTGTATTAGAAGTACATGTTGTTAACTTAAGATGAATATTGACTCCTTAGCAATTTAATGTCCATATTAAATGTGTAGAAAGACACATCAGCATGCAGTAAATGCCAGGTCCGAAGGTGTGGTGTGACATTAGAGCAGGGACAGCACTGATCTTCATTTTAATAAAGGCAGATCAAGAACATTGTTTGACCTCATTTGTCATGTGGAGCTTAAGAGGCTGAAAGGGATGGGACAGCTACACGAGACTTCATTATGAAATTTCACTCAACACGCGAGTTTCCCTGGAGCACAACAGAGCAGGCCGCTGTATCATTTACTAGCCACATTATAGGACAGTTTTACCTAATAGGACAGTATGGAGTGAGAGAAATATTTCCATTAACTGACTAATTTCAGTAATAAAGGCTCAGTGGCACAAACAGAGGTGGATGAGCTCTAAATATTGTCGGTCTGGTAATGATTTTACTTGTCCATCCACTTATCCGTCATGTTGCCACGTGGAGCCAAAAATAAAGCATTTATGTAACTTTCTTCTCAGTTGTGTCCAATGAAACACAGACTGAATTGGTTTTTAATACCGGATTCTTTTACCGGGACACACTCCTAGAGTTCAGGACATCAGTTTTAATTGAAGGGATTTCAGATCCACTTTTTGTCCTTTTTAGATGGATCATGGGGACGGGACTAGGTGGCGGAGCGGTTAGTGCTCTCGCCTGACACCAAGTAGTTCTTGGATTGGATCTCCGGGTCGGCCGCGGGGCCTCTTTGTGTGGAGTTTGTCTGCTCTCCTCGTGTTTGTGCGGGTTTTCTCTGGGTGCTCCAGTTTCCTCCCGTAGTTCAAAAGCATGCACTGTAGGTTGATTGGCCCCTATAAGGTGTGACTAAAAGTGTGTTTGTGTGGGTGTGTGTGCCCTATGGTGGGTTGCCGCCCACCCAGGATTGGTCCTTTTTCTTCATGCCCGTAGGCTCTGGTCTCCGCAGCCCTGATAGGGATTAAACGGTTCAGAAAATGAAATGAAATGAAAATAGATGGATCATTGGGGTAAAGGCACTGGAAATAAACAAAGAGTAATTAATTGAGCAAGAGCATTGAATTGTAATTGTATTCTCTCCTTCTCGTTCTCTCCTCCATCCTCAGGAGTATCAGGGCTCGTCCGTACTGGGCCAGTTTGTGACACGCTTCATGTTGAGGGAGACATCCAACCAGCTGCTCTCTCTTCAGATGTCTCTGCAGTGTGCCATGGAGGCCGTGGAGGAGCAGAGCAGCCCTGCGCCGTGAGACACACACACACACACACACACACAGCAGCAGTCCCAGATTCTGAGTCAGATCTGGCTGGACTGGACGGTTCTGCCAGCTACTAAAGCAATTAGTTCCATTAAAGTAGGTTCAGTGGCTTCAGGAAAGAAAAGGGATGGCGACAGCTTTTCCTTTTATATGCTGAAACTGTAAACCTCTGATATTCACCGTTTTTCTACTCTCAGTGGAATTCATAATGAACCTCTCTGCACCGTTTCTTTTTAGTGTGCAACAGTGTGTTTTTCCTGCAGTGACCATGACCACTCAAAAATGAAATGAACTTCTCCTTCTTTGAAATGGTCTCTAGGCTGCTGTATGTTTATTTGCCCACATCCGTTCTAAACATTTCCTCTTTAATTTAATTACATTTCATGTAGCTGTTCGCCGCTTGCGTTGTTGGCTTACTGTCCTACACTGTTGCCAAAAGCAACCAAGCACAAGGTGATAGTAGCTGTAAGAGGAATGCTTTTACAAATAGCAGCAATTAGAAATGATGTAAAATAAGTAATTATACTTTAATTACAAATCGATGTGTTTTTCTCCTTCATTTTCCTCTCCATCTTACTCTCTCTTGTTCCTACTCTTTTTCCTGTGCCTCTTTATTGCATTCTTTCCTACCCCCACAACCTCCTCCCCTCCCACCTGTCTCTCTCTCTCTCACTGCCCACATCCACTCTCTCACTCCTTTTTCTGCCTTTTCCTCATTTTCCTCATTCCCTCTCTCTCTCTCTCTCTCTCATTTTCTCTCTACCTTTTCTTTCCACTTCTTCCTATTCCCCATAATCCTCTCTACTCCCTCTCTTTCTCTCTTTCTGCAGCACTGAGGTGAAAATACCAGATCATCTTTCAGTGCAGAAGAATAACAGGAGATGTGGCCGCAGAGTGCAGAAAAACATGTGCCTCTCTCCCACAGACCCATACTCTGGCATCCTTACTACAGGTAACACACAAGGCCTATCATCATACACACACAATTCAAATGCTTGTAATGTTTCAGTAGCAAAACAGGCCGTCATCTGCGTGTCTGATCAGCACCACGTCACCGTTTAATGGCTACAGCGGGGGCCGGGTTGGCAGCTGACGATGCGTTTCACCAGCCCCGTCTTTCCTTCTCGCTTCGACCTGACAGTCGTCACTGATGCTGCAATTACTGCCATAGAAGAATTAGCACTGGCGTAATGGACCTCGTCATGCTTCCGTCTTGACAGCATAAAATTAGCTGGAGTGTTAATGCATGTCCTCGTGAGTCCGGGTCGGGTCAGGGACTCGTGCGGCATCCCGAGAGATATGGTCTTGATTACATTTGTCGCTTTTCTAAATGCACTAATGATGTTTACAGTGCTAATAATTAATTAACAGCGACATCACAAAAGCACTTGCACATAAAAGGCCTTTATTATGTCAATAATTATTATGGCAAGCCGTTTTAAAAGCTTCCTACTCTGAGAGTGAAAATTCATGAATTATTTTGGCTAGTCGAGCTCTTTGAGACTTGAGGATTGGTTGGGGTTTATTGAGGCAGATTATATTTCTCAAGTTTACATTTTTGCAAATTTCCTTTAAAGGAGCTTTATGTAAGATTGTGGTCAAAACTGCTACTGCAGTCAAATTCAAAACACTGTAGCACATTATCTCCCCTCCCAGACTCGAGGTTGCCAGATAAGTTGGTGGATCTTCATATTTGGCCAATCTAGTGTCTGATGTTACGTTTGGTATTGCCATAATTAGTGTGCTAATGTTTGCACTGTCACCACACTGTCTTAGCGTAACACGATGCTGATGTTAGTCATCACAAGTCACCGTTTTCGTTTCTCAAACAATTCTGTCGGTTGGTTGACCCACCTGCACATGGGCTACAATCTATGATCCAACATCAATAACATTATTTTAGAAATTTTAGGAATATTCATCCCTACGTCTAATGGTGATACAAGTTAGCTAACCTTGACTAAATCTTACCTGTCCAGGAGAAAATTAGCCACTTTCAGCACCTGTCTTCAAATTCTTCTCGTCTTCATGTTTCAAATGCATCTCCTGTGCTGATCCTCGTTTTCTTTCTGCTTTGGTCAAGACATTTTTGAAAGTCACAGCGAAGCGTTTTAGTTTTAGTAACGTCAGATATTTGTAATCCAGAATGCTTGTAGCTGTAGCTCTGGTAACTGCTGAAATGCTACTGACTTCATGATTGGCTGTTTTCTCACTGGTGGTGTATGACCGTTTAAGGTGTTACTGTGGATACAGATGACCACTGGTCCTCTCAGATCAACAGACTGCAGCAGCTTATTGACAAACTGGAGTGCCAGGTAACAACTCAGTCATCCTTACACCCGTCATAAGCTGTGCATCCATCTAACTCTCCATCTACTGGATCTTTTCCTTATTAAATTCGTTCTTCCATCTCTACTGTATACCCATGGCTGCATTCCTTCAAACTTCCATCTATTCATTCATTCAGTCCACTACACATTGATTTATCATCAGCTCATTTGTATTCATCATTCTCTTCCTGATTCACTAATGGATAATTAGAAATGCTCTTCTCTCTGAGTAAGCAGTCTCTTCTGTTTTTCCTCTTCAGAGTCCAAAGTTGGAGCCTCTGAAAGAGGACCCGCTGGCCAGCACGTATAAATCGGTGAGCGCTGGATCAGTCAGCTCCCTGCGACATCAAATAATCCTGAGTAGCTCCCACAGATCAGACACTCGGCCCAGCCCTACTGTATATGCTGAAGAGATGAGAAAGTTGAGAATGCTTCTGTTCGCTCATTAAATCGATAGACTTTTTCAGGAGGCTGGCTTTGGTCTTTTTTTCCCTCTCAGTGCTTCGTTTCTCTCTCTCTCTCTCTCTCTTTGTGCAGCACAGTAAACCTTGATTCCTTCCTTTTCCCTCTCCTTCTCCCTTTCTTTCACTCCTGCTCTCCTCAATCCAGAACATTTTGTTGGTGCAGCGGCAGATGACAGTGACTGAAGAGAATCTCGAGGAGTTCCAGAAAGCCCTGAAAAGCTATGCCGACTCCACCACCAACCAGAGCGACAACCTGCAGTGAGCATTTTCAACCTGCACCCACACGTCCTCGCCACGTGACCTCAAGGTCTCACACGCCTCAGCACGACAAATTTGGTAGAAGTGAGATGAAAGGAAGACATAACAGGGTTGTTGTGTAACACGTTGGAGGCAATCTCCAGCGTTGCCAAACACAGACAGGACCCATTGATCCAGCCAGGGTTAGAACTTCACGGGAGATCAACTGTTCAATTTATTTCAGCTCGGCTATCAATTAACCTACCCATGCAAGTCGTCGACTTCTTACAAGTTGAAGTTGAACCTGTCCAGGTTCCACAATGAAGAGAATAATAAGGGATGGCTGGGTTGGCTTTCATCAGAAGCCGCTAGAGTCAAGAGAGTTAATTTGAAGTCCGCCAGGCTGTGGGAGTGTATTCAACGCTGTAGGAGTCACAGATTTCACAGCAGCAATGTGCTCGCATAAATTAAACCAGTGTCACAGCAGGCAGGAAACTGAAGAAGTTGTTGTGCCAGTGTTTGACGCAGACTCCAGACACTGATTAGAATGATAACCTTCTTTGTCCCCCTCCAGTGTGTCCATTCAGAAACTCCCTGAGAAGAGCTGCTACATAATATATGAGTTCTGGCAGGATCGCATCTCCTGGATGAGGTATGTTTGTGTGTTTGTGTGTGTGTGTGTTTTATTAGTTTGTGCCTTTGTGTAGGGCAGAGATTCTGTCCCAAGCACCACCACTCAGACTAAACGAGCGTTCCATTTGACGTTGGTGCTTGTTGACGTTGGTGCTCGTTTTCCAAGGGCTGAAGCCAGACACCAAACACCTGACCAAATATCTCAGAGCAGCACAGAGGACGCTGACTTCAGAATCCCAGAAGGCTGCTCAGCGCAAATGAAGTGATTTTTTACATTTTTAGCACTTTAGAGTTTGTGTCTAACTTGGTCAGCCGTGTACATACTACAGTGTTGTAGTGGATAGACGTGTTGCTATGGACATGTCATTTTTACTATTATTTAATTTTCTATTATTTTTTAGATATTTGCATTGAATTAATTTTTTATAAAGATGCCCAAATAATCTGGAAACGTTTTTAAAAATAAATAAAATTAAGTAATTTTTAAAAAAGTTTTTTCAGTATTGAAACTGGATTGAATGTCATGGACCACCTGCACTGCCGCCGCAGACCACCGGTTGAAAACCCCTGGTGTAGGTGGTATTTGTTAGGTGGTTGTTAGAACCTGATGGTTTCATAAATGATTGAAAAACCTAAGAATGTCATATTTCTGTGGCTGTGTGAGGACATGTTTGCAATTGAGGAAGAAAATATTTTTTCAAAGATGAAAACAGGTTTTATGGAAACTAAAAGAGTAAGAAAAGATTTGCATTTGGTTATTGAGGTTAAGGTTGTTTGTGTGTGTGTGTGTGTGTTCATGTATTTATTGCATTGTGGGGACCTTTTTGTCCCCTAAAATCACTTTTATCTGTTTTTTTGAGCTTTGTGGGGACATGTGAGAGGTCCACATGAGGAGAAATGACTTTATGGAAAATGTGCTTGTTTTATTTGAGAAACTAAAAGAGGTAAAAGATGTGCTTTTGGTTACTGAGGTTAAGATTAGGATTAGGATTAGGTGTAGGTGTAAAATTAGATACAGTACTGTGCAAAAGTTTTAGGCAGGTGTGAAAAAATGCTGTAAACAAAGAATGCTTTCAGAAATATAAATAATGATTGTTTATTTTTATCAATTTACAAAATGCAAAGTGAGCGAACAAAAGAAAAATCTAAATCAAATCAATATTTGGTGTTACTACCTTTTGCCTTCAAACCAGCATCAATTCTTATAGGTACACTTGCACAAAGTCAGGGATTTTGTAGGATTATAGTCATTATATTATTTTGTAGGATTATAGTCATTATATTATTTTGTAGGATTATAGGATTATAGATCTGTGGTT
Organism: Distichodus sexfasciatus; assembly: GCA_032718565.1. Classification (NCBI taxonomy): domain Eukaryota; kingdom Metazoa; phylum Chordata; class Actinopteri; order Characiformes; family Distichodontidae; genus Distichodus; species Distichodus sexfasciatus. The sequence goes on along the minus strand of JAVGVS010000101.1, from coordinate 1,052,006 downwards.
AGTTCTCCAAGATGTTTGGAACAACCTACCAGCCGAGTTCCTTCAAAAACTGTGTGCAAGTGTACCTAGAAGAACTGATGCTGTTTTGAAGGCAAAGGGTGGTCACACCAAATATTGATTTGATTTAGATTTCTCTTTTGTTCATTCACTGCATTTTGTTGATTGATGAAAATAAATGATTAACACTTCCATTTTTCAAAGCATTCTTTGTTTACAGCATTTTTTCACACCTGCCTAAAACTTTTTTTGCACGGTACTGTACATCTAGTCATTATGGGAGTCTATGGAAAGACCTCACAAGATAGTAATACAAGACTGCGCGCGCGTGTGTGTGTTTGTTTGTGTTATAAGCATCATTAAAAAACATGGATTCTGCATTTACATCACAGAGTAATTTCCTCCCAGACATTACCACATATTGTTTTAAAATTGAAGTGTGAATGTGATGTATTTATGACATGTGAACATCTCAAAGACCAGTACAAATGGTGTATGCTTCTGTTAACACTCGTAGTTCTTGTGTGTGTCTGAAGACCCCTTTTGCTGTTGAACAGATGGTACGTCTCCTAGGAGATGCTGCCTCCCTACACACACAGACACACTCTCCCTCTCTCTCTCTCTCTGATGTTTATTTGGGGCAAGTGGTATTTTATTCAATGAGTTAACAGGTTTTTGAGGGTGTTAATAGGATTTGAGAAGACTGTGTGGTTGTGTGTCTCTCCCTCAGTTACCTGCAGTCTGAGGCCAGTAAGACCTTCCAGCGCTGTATCATTGACATGTTGGAGGATCCGGAACTGGTTTCCACCATGCTGATGCCTGGTACGGGTGGTTTTTATGTGTGGTGTCAGAAATGGAGATGCACTTAAGTTGCACAAACAATGACTCGAGACATGACTTCAGACTCGCCATCAAAGACTTGAGACTTGACCTGGACTCGAGATTTGGGACTCATGAACAATCTTTCGCATAATTATTGTTTCTTATCTTCATTTATTTCATTCATTTCAGTTTTTCCAGTGTATTGACGTTAGGGAAATTGACGGTGAGCTGAATATTTGCTGAAGCGTTGTGTTAGTGTTGCATATGCTGCAACTGCTATAATCAGTGGAACTGGCTAACCCTGACGCCACAGTACAAATACTCTGAAAAAGCAGAAATACTATATACTTCTATATACAGGGTGTGCAGAACTCTTTTACGGAACGTGTCCGGTGTTGCCCTGGTGTAATTCCCTCTATTGATATTATGCACAACATCACACATGCTGCAGTCACATATCAAAACTATGCTGACCATCCTGCATCCTGTGGTACAGAACCAAAAAGCACACAAATATTTCAAAATACATTTATCAACTTCAGAGCTTTCATTGTGTTTCTATATAGTGTGTAGAAACTGGGACTATACTCTGATCAGTTCTGATACTGTAGTGTATAATGATGGATGACAGTGTGTGTACAGTACATGCTTTCAAAGGTCAAAGGTCAAAATAAACTTTATTGTCATTTCTGCTATATACTGCACAAGTACACAGAGAGACGAGACGTGGCTGCAGTTTTAACAGTACAAAGAACAAGGAACACAAGGCACAAAGAATGAAATATATAAATAGAATATAAAATATACACTTTAAAGTAGAAGTAGAAAGAGAGACAATTAGGATGTGGTATTGAACCTACAGTTACAGTTTTGGAGTCTTTTATACTGAATGTGCATGAGGTCAGCATCAATTTCAATATGAAAAATTCTCTACAGTCTATGAAATAAAACAGTATCTTTTATAAAGTCTGAGCTAATATTCAAGTCTGATCTAGTTTGTGCGGGTATTGTTCCAGCAGTGGAGAACTAGAGTCTGTGCAATACTTTCAATCATTTGTGCAGATACAGTCAGTTAGAAAAAGTGATCAGTGACATGTACAGCAGTGTTCAATGTTCAATAATTGTCAGGAGAAGAGGATTACAATTCCGATCATCTGGCAGCAGCACTTTGAAGTGACAATTCATACAGCAGTGCAGTGTTATCTAGAGCAGACGGCATGCATCCGATGAGAGAAGTTCATTTCAGTCATTACAGACTTGGACTTGTGATCATCTCTGGTGTGTGTGAGTGTGTGTCTTGTTGCGTGTTGGGCTGTAAATGTGTGTTTCAGGAGCTTGGGATGTACATTAAAATTGTGTGTTAAGAATATAAAAGTGTGTGTGTGTGTGTGTGTGCATATTTGGGGACACTGTGTGTGTGTGTGTGTGTGCATGTTTGGGGACACTGTGTGTGTGTGTGTGTGTGTGTGTGAGTGTGTGTGTGTGTGTGTGCATGTTTGGGGACACTGTGTGTGTGTGTGTGTGTGTGTGTGTGTGTAATGGATTGGGCTTTTTGTCAGCTCATAAAAGACATTTCAGAATTCATTTTCTTTGCCTTGAGGGAAAAAGAATTTACATAAAGTCCACTGTTTTACAGCCACAATCGCAGTGTTTGGATTTTAGAGAAGAACACGATATGAAGATATTAATCATTGGTTTACTCTGGTGAATGTATGAATTATCCTGTTCTCATGCAAGTTTTTCCCTCTGCCTCTCTCTCTCTCTCCTTCTCTCACAGCATCCTGGTGGATCATGACAAATAATTAGCCCTCAAAATCACCGTATTCAACAAAATAATGACCAAGAATATTAATAATGAGAAAAAAAGAATCTTAAAGTGACCCTGCGTGTGTTTGCCTTTATCCGAGCTGTAGGGAACGAGATTCCTCCTCACCTGACTGCACCTCTCAAACCACCTTCCGTTTTGTGTTCTTTTACCAGTCTAAAGATGAAAATAAATAAATAAATAAATGAAGCCATCAGCCAGGTATGGTTTAAATCTCTCTAGCATGTACATATAATCAGAGTGACTTTCTCTCCATGCACAGGTTAGTGGCGATGCTCTTCAAGCTAACATGACTTTGATGTGGAAGCTACTTCCCGAAACCGTCTCTTACTTCTTGGGGTGCCATTTGCAAAGATAGCTGCTTGAGATTGCATGCTTGTTAGAACTTTTCGTTTCAGACATAGTTAAATCCATCGTCCATGCGTGCTCAAGGAGATTAATTCTTAAGATAAGGTCGAACTGTGTAACTCTATGAATAGAATAGTCTTTATGTGGAACTTTGATGTTCTGCCTTGTGATCCCTCAGTCGAATTGTTGACTTTCCCCAGTCCTGGAAAAACAGTTTCATTTAGCTTTACTGCAACGTTGAATGATTTTTCATTTGATCTTATTGTTTCATGAAGATGAACTCTATATGTTGGGTTAATTGCTTGATCTAAGAATATATGCTGAAATTGATTTATTTATGCATTAACTGAGTTGAGGTTTACATGCAATGTATCTTAGAATATAAGACAGAATAAAACTCAGAACACCATTTGTGTACCTTTTTGTTTCCTTCCTTTTCTGTTTGAGTGACTGCTGACTTTTTGCCTGTTTTACAAAGTTTAGGACAAATCCGTGAAATTTCTGCCTTGAAATGGTGCCCTTTGAAAACACTGCCTTTGAAAAAGGCTTTACCATCTTCTCTTTTGTGATATTCCGCTACGGTTTCTCCGAATTGAGGTTCCTCATAAGTCTGTGACATTGATGAGCAAAGAAGGTGCTCAGTTGGCTCAAACTATAAAAGCTAGATCCTTGCTAAAGTCTTATGAAAGGAAAAGGACGGCCCTTTGAGACTGAAATTACTGAGGTCTTTTGTCTGGTTGAAGCACTTTTGCCGACATCCTTCGCCCTCGGCCGGCTCATTAAGGCTGTGCGCCGCAGAGTAAATCCCACCCTGAGTCTGTATTAGCAATTTCTTAAGCATAGAAACAACGGTAATTAGGTGTCATAGATCTTTAACTCCGTGTCAATAGGGCTAATTGGAGCCCTTGAGAACCCCATCCAGTTAACAGGCTGCTGTGGTGCCAAGATCTGTAGACAGTCCACAAAACAGTCTGGAAACATACTGTAGTAAAGGTGGCAGACCAGGGCACATGAAGTGGGTTTAAAAAAATGGAAGTCTCTTTTCATTTGGAAATGTAAATTGTTCTGGATAAGAGTGTCTGATTAATGCAACAAATGCAGATGTAGAAACTTCAGTATCGAAGGATAGACGGTAACTTTTTGTGTCCATTTACCTAAAAATATCAGGGGTGGAAGTAATGAATTACAAATACTCACATTACTGTAATTAAGTAGATTTTTTGGGTACTTGTACTTTTATGAGTAGTTTTTCAAGTGTGTAATTTTACTTGTACTTGAGTACAATTTACACCATGTAATCTACTTCGCTACTTAAAAAATCAAAAGTCGCTACTGAGTACAAACACAATTTGAATTAATATTCAAACCTTTCATCTGCATCTTTGCAGTCAATAAGGCTGTGCAATCGCGCCAATTAATCTATGACGTAAGCAAAGAATAAACTCTGCTGCAGCAGCAGGCACAGGTGTCTGGAGGAACTACACAGTGGAGTACAAATTCATTTATAGACTGAAGATTGGGAGACAAAGAAGCCAAAATGGAGCCAAACGAAGCCGGATAGACTCTGTTAATTTAGAAAACCAGCTTATGCTGAAACTGAACAAAAGCTTCAGAAAGTGAAGTGTGACAGAAACGCTATTATGTCTAAGAGTTTAAGACACTTACCTGTCTGTTGTTCGCAGTGTATTGGGAAAAGTTTAAACTGTTCTATGCGTGTTCAAAAACATTTTTGTCATTGTTTTAACAAACAAAATCCCTGCTTTATATCTACATTTATTTACAAAACAAATTGCCTTTCTATACCTCGTTCATCTGAGAAATGTGCTTTGAACGTAGATATTTTATACTGGTGAATCAAATCGAACGCCTGCTATTGACGACGCAATAAAACATCCATCGGTTAAAAAGTAATTAGTACTCCGAGTAGTTTTTGAGAAGAGTTTGTACTTTTACTCAAGTATTTTTTAACAGCAGTACTTTTACTTGCAAATGAATACATTTTAACCAATGTAACAGTACTTGTACTTGAGTACAAATTTTCAGTACTCTTTCCACCTCTGAAAAATATATATGGTTTTGGTTTACGAGCATCTGCTAAATGTCACACCGGTAATCTGTAGAAGCTTTGGCATCTGAGGTAGATGCCTATATTTGGTGTCTAGTCTTTCCTGAAACAATCTTTTTGGTTTTAAATGTTCACTAGTTTATCCTGGTCGAGATTCATTGTACTTACTTAAGTGCAGGGCAGTTGGTAGCGTAACGGTTAGGGCGTTTGTCCTGTGATCAGAAGGTTGCCGGTTCGAATCCCAGACCGATAAAGGTACCACTGAGGTACTCATGAGGAAGGTGCCATCCTCAAGCACTGCTCCTAGTCAAAGCCGCCTTCATGAATGGGTCAAAGGCAGAGCTCACACTTCGTTATGATGCACTGTGTTGTGGTGTGATCACAGTGACTAACAATAATCACTTACTCACATCCATGTCCATTAAAGTGCAGGTGTAGAGATGGTCTTTGTGGGAGATTTGTCAGCAGTGATTGAAAATGGAGGTGTAATCTCTCAGTTATACCTCTTTGATATACCAAGAAGTTTGGTATGAAACCTTCAAAAAGTTGCAACGGTGTTAAAATTTGTGATATGTCAAACCCAGAGGAGCCACGTCAGATGAGTTAACCATAGTTACGGCTCAATACCGGGTTCAGCTAGCACAGACGACATTGATGAATAGAAGTGCTGCCTCAAACCTCCTCTCAGAATTTGTCATATCTCTCATTGGCCCACACTGGGCTGGAGTCAGGATTTTATGTGGGTTTAGAAGCAGCTAACCAGAGCTAATGAGCACAAGTGCGTTTCCCTGGGGAGAGCTGAGAGAAGGAAGCCTGACCTCGTGAGAGCTTTCTTCCTACTGGAAAGTCCAGACCAAAGCAAAGAAAAGCTGTAACTCCATTTTTCAAAAATATACTAAAAACTTACGTGACTTTGGTTCCTTTGTGTAAACTCACAGATTCAACAGCACAATGTTCAGGGGAAAATGTGTTTCTAAAGAACAAAAGTTGAACATAATTTCTGATCTTCCAACTTAGTGCTTTAATTTATTTTTGCTTTAATCTATTTACTTACGCTTTCTGTCATTTTAGACGCTTCCAGAGATTTATTTAGGAGAAATAAAAATAATTCTCGTATTTCAGTGCTCTAATAAGGTTGTTGTGAGATTCATCACAAACATGCAGAGTGAATGTCTCAGTTTCTGACAGACATTCTGAAATGAGTGGTTCTGATGCAATGTGCGACTTTAACGTTTGTTAGAACCCGTAGAGGTTTAAATCATAGTCAGTCATGCATCTCACACTGCTATTTTTTATGTAATGCTTGAATGTGTGTGTGTGTGTGTGTGTGTGTGTGTGTGGGTGTGATGTGAGTGGGTGGCGGTACATTAATCAGACTGCAAGCTTCACTCAAGGACTTTTATTTGCATTTTAATCCAGCCTCGTTGTGTCAGTAACACACACACACCTTTACTCATTATTCTATTGTCTATGAAAAACACTACAGTTTGAACAGTCTTTGTTGTTGTTGTTGTTGTTAGGACATCAGATTTCAAAAACAGGATTTACTAATGCAGCACAGTATTAACACTCTCTTCTTTATCCCTGCTAAGGTACAAGCAGTTACTTCTACTAAAACTGAGATTATAGTTTGTCTAAAATTTGGAGTTTAGAATTATAATGACTACACATGCATGTTCCTATTTTGCTAACTTAAAACCTATAGGTTCCTATTGGCTCTCTTCCATCCCTCCATCTTCCCTTTCTCTCTCACTCTCTGGGCACAGCAAACATTAAAGGCATGTCCGCTGTCCTCCTGCTGATCTCTGGCCGAGCTGCAGCTGTTCATATGGGCATTATGCACATCTCCATGACTCACCCCAGCCACAGTTGTGCATCTTCCTCTTTTACACTCTCACGCCAAAAAATGATGGTGGGATGAGATGAAATAAAAGAGACAATGGTGCCCAGTTGTAGCCTCCCTTAAGTGTTGATTTGGACACAGTGACTCAGATGCACGCACATACACCCAGTAAAAGCTAACTTGTGTGTGTGTGTGTGTGTTTAGAGGGATAGAGAGAGGCAGAGGGAGAGATGCGAGGGGGCTTAAGGGATAGATAGGACGTTTACTCTTGGACATAATGTGTGTTTGGTGAAAGCAGATGGAGGAGTATCTTGGGAAGAAAGGGAGGATGAACAGCTCACTGCAGAGAAAACAGCACCCAGATTCACAACATCTGTGACCTTCCTTTTAAAAGCACTTTGCTAACCCAAGATCACAATCACACCAGCTATGGATTTGAAAGGTGACTCATATGGTTCTTTGTTTCAGTTTGACATGACACTGGGCAGAAATGACAGTGTTCTAGATTACAGGCCTGGCAGTAGCATTCAGTGAACCCAGATCAATCTTCCCAACACCAACACCCACATTCTAATGAAGTATCTAGTTCCATAGCTTGTAGATCACACGCACACCTTGCTTTCGTCCTATTCTCAGCCTACTCTTCCTCTGGGACTATAGAGTGTGTGCATTTGCTCGATTAAAAAACGGAACGAAATAGGATTTCTTTTCCTAGCCTGTAGACACCCTGTGACAGTTGCATCCGAAGGGAAATTTGACGGCGGCTGGAAATGTCAAAGAGGATGACTCAGGCGGGGGAATATTTCCCCACTTCCCGTTTCTTGTCCCGTATTCAATTCACAGTATCTTCTGTGAAAAAAAACATGCTACTTCCTAACCGGGCTGAATTAATCGCCTTTTTCAGTTTATTGCCCAGAGCTTCTCAAGTGTCAAGTAGATTTTCTACAGTAAAATAACGACATGAAGGATGCAAGTGTAGGAAAGTCAGAAGAACAGACCTTTTCAAAAATGATTGGTTAATGCCTGTCGCTGAGAAGCTGGGATTGGATAAAGGGCAAGAGAGCTGATGTACAATTCGATCAAATCACAGACTGCAACAAGTGACTATGACTCAGCAGCTCTGCACAAGAAGAAAACTGGCTCGGCCTTTTCACAATATAACACCGGGAAAAAATCTCAACAGTTTCTTGATTAATTTAGAAACCTTGAATAAATGAATGAAACTGATGTTTAAACTGATTTGTATTTGGGGCTCTTTGGATTGAAGAGGTCTGAGAACTATCCTAAACCATATCACATGGAGATTTAGATTTAGACAATGTCTAATTAAATTTAACATGTACATATAGAAAATAAAATATATATTTCCACCATGACACATGGTGCTCAGCAATCTTTAACTGTTATGCAGTGTATTTAACGTGTGGTAAGAGGTCAGCCTGTCGCACAAACCATAGCTGATCCTTTGTGCTTCCTGAAGCCCAGCAAATCTGACCTGAAGCATAACAGCTCCGATACGGCCCGGGCGGAACATTTGGGTCTTTAAACTACATTTAAGCCCAGACTAGTATGAAATGAGACAAACAGGGGTCTGTGTAACAACTTAAAAGCCAACACTGATGATTTGACCACGTATCACAAACACAGCTGATATCTATTTAGCTATGCAGCCCCACAGATCGTCGCTCTGGGAAAGCGCAGGCCAATTACACACCAGCAGAGAGTGATGAGTCATGTGAAACTTCAACTAAAGAAAAATTAAGATTAACTATACGGGTCATGTTTTCAAACCTGCCTTATGTTCATTTAAGCCTGTCAATCAAATCAGGTTATAATTGTGCGTCTTAATCATCTGTAGCCACTTTAATGCTGTAATACAGCCCACATAAACTCAGAATTTACCTGGTGAATCATCCTCTGCCATTTTATTGAGTGACCACCAGTGAGGGTTTTGGTGGATAGAGCCTAAAGCCCTTTGGATATTGCTTAAAGCCCCTTGTTTTCCAGTGCAAATCTGCTCCAAGTTGCTCTAAGGTAGTTGGTTATTCCTTTGGATGTGAAAAATATGATGGAGAAAGCTCAGTTCTCAAATAAGGAGCACGGAGTTCTTTCATCATATACTATGTAATGAAAAAGAAAGAATATTTTTGCTTGACATTTGGGATCGGCTTTTGGTGCACTGTGTGAAGGTTCTTTTTTCTTTCCTCAAGCTGCTTTTGCTCTGAAGTGAGCTAATTAGCAGCGCAACTGTTAAAACTGTTTAACTGTCTAAAAATATGTAGCGTTTCCACCATTGCACACCAGCAGACATGTTAGGGCTACTATAACAACAACATATAATCTCACCTGCCGTTGTCTTGTAGATTTCAGTCAGGCCTTCTTTGGTTTAGACTACAGAATCCAACTTGAATCTAAGCGGGTCCAGGCCAAATGCTGGAAGAGGGGTCAACTGGAGGTGTTGTCGTGTAGCCTGTGTGGATTCCAGTGCCCCAGATCAGAGCCTGGGCATCTTTCTAAAAGAGTCCAGGTTTAAGTCTGATATTAGGCTACAATTATCCAAAACACTTATTTCAAATGTGGACTTCTAATTGTCCCCTAGCAAACTGATGAATTCTCTGCTGCTCCTTCACCACCAGCTAATGTGAGTGTACTAGCTGCAGAACATCTGCTGGAGTATCATCAAGGTGGAGTTGCACATGAGTGCTAGTTAAAGTGTAGAAATGTTGGCTCTATAAAGAGTTTGTGCAGGAAAAATAACCTGATCAAGTTCTGCAAGTTGGAGTTCTGCTTTTCATTGCTACTGACATGCTACCAATGCAGAGGAAAAGTTCAGCTTCTGGAAGTGGTGCAGAGTGACTCTGTGAAGGTGTGAATCTCTGGGGGTTCGTCTACAATGTCATCATCGCGCCACACTGAACAGGAAGTGGCTGATATTTATTTGCTGAGCAAAACACAATTTGGGATGATGTACTAAAGCCCACAACAAACCTACAGAAGGTCAAGACAGGCAATGATGAGGCCCAGGAAACCCTGCTACACATGTTCAAATTCAGCTTTTTCATACAGTGGTTGACCTTTATGCTGGTTGACCTTATTGTCTACAATTGTCTATTTACACCGCAAAGTACCAAGGCATGTGGAGGGTGATGTCTATTAATATTCAGCAGCAGCTTATGCTTTTGACTAATGCTTCTAGAAAGAAAGTTGTCCTGTTTGATTTAGTCCGATACCTAATTATGCTGATACTGCCTTAAGTTGGTTACGTGTAGCGTGTGTACTCCAGACATTAATTGTGAAGCGAACAGACTGAGCAAGTCTGTGCCAAATTACTTGATGTTATTTTGCCACTTTTTTTGAATCAGAATCAGAAAACTTTATTCATCCCGAAGGAAATTGCTCAATTGCCTTTTGTCTAACAAGTTGTTCCCATTTTTCAAACAAAAACATCTCACAAACATGGAAATATGTGTACATTCAAAAATCAACATCTAAATGTTATAGACATATGTTTATATTTTTGGTTAAGAGTGAAATTCAACAATTTAATATTGACAATAGATAGACTATGACTATAATCACCAAAAGCACAAAAGCTTAAAATGTATGTTTTCTTTTTGCTTCTGACCACTGAGCCAGACATCCATTTAAAAACCTTTCACTTAACGTTATAGGCCACTGTCTCTGGACATGGGCAGTGGAGGTTACTTCCCATAAGTCTGTATATTTAGCTTACTACAGTGATCCCCAAAATGAGGGGTGCAGCAAAGTAAAAGAACGACTCAAAATAATGATGTGTTTGAACTATCTGGATGACCAAGTTTGGCCCAAAAAAATAAAAATAAAAA
>JAVGVS010000101.1:826261-1038761 GCA_032718565.1 Distichodus sexfasciatus | reverse complement strand
ATAAACCTATATACATATAATATGCTCCTGAGATTTAGATCAACATCTACAGGCAATAACCAGAAACAAAACCTATTTTCACTTAGTTTTACCTATATCTGACATAATGGTCTTTGTGTTTAATGAGTTATAATGGCACATTATAGCATTTTTTCATATGATTAGAGTTTGCCAGAGGAAAAAAAAAAAGTTTCAACACAGGCTCATCACAGATCTTGGAGCTTCTGCATCAGCAGATCTAGAATCTAAACCAAGGCTTCACTTTATGTTCATGTGAAGGTAAAGTCTGTAAAATCCTGAGTTGTTTAACCTGCAGCTTGTAACTGCACAGATCTGGTTCTAGATTTCTACTTCAAATCCAAATCTTAATTTTCATATTTATAAGCAGGCAAAAGAAAATAAATTGGTTAACTTTCAAAAAGTAAATTTATACAAATTTTTATGTTTTGGTTTTTAAAACTTTCCGACTGCTACAGAGCAGCACGTAGCCTGGCCTATATAGTGACTAAGGGGCGGTTTCCCAGACAGGGATTAAGACTAGTTCTGAACTATATTTCTTTTTCAATGGAAAATCTCCATTCAAAACACTCCGTAATCCAGGACTAGTCTTAATCTCTTTCTGGGAAACCACCCCTAAATCTTCAATACCTTCACACTTTCCAGATCTGTGACGTATGGGGTCATGCTGTTGAAACTGGACATGAAAAGACGGTTGCTGTACCAGGTCTCCACTCCTACACGACGATTTGAGAATAAGCCCCGCTGCATGTATAAACACTGGTAAATGCTACACATTCCCACTGTACCCTTTTGTACTGACCGGAGCAGCAGAAAGTCCATGCAAGTTTAGACGTTGTACTGTTGCCTTGATGGGTTTCCTAACAAGAAAAAAAGAACCCGAAAATCGCAAGGGCTCCTGCTCTGCTAATGTACAGTTGGTTGTAGAGAGCTTAACACATGCAGTGGAAACACACACACCCACACATGCTCACAAACACACAAACTTGCTCAACGGTGGGACAAAAAAACACTGATTATAATGAACGAGGACTACATAAACCCCCCAAAAAACAAATTTCCATTCACTTAATGAAAAATCATTTGAGGAACTCTACTGTCCAACATAAAGCAATGAGCTTCTCTCTCTCTCTCTCTCTCTCATCACTTATACAGTGTTCATTTCTTTGCCATCACTTTCTGGATGGAATGAGTCGTCATGTTCCACCTCCTGCTGGTGAATCCATTAACGTTCATTTATTCCCCTTTATTTTGTCCATAAGTTGGCTTCCTATCGCCATCTGGCCCAACTTGTTCGTCCCCTTTTCCCTCTCTCTCTCCTCTCTAGTGTCCGTTGGTGTCGGGGGTGGAGACCGAGGCCGGGGTCGGGGGCGTTGATGCTCTGGAGGTGCTGGAGGTCTTCTCCAGGCCAGGGCTTGTTCCCGGGCCGCTCTCGGAGGCCTTGGCCAGGATGCGGGCGCTGAGGGCAGACGCTGGTTTGGGCTGGGTCTGGAGGTCGGGGCTGCAGATGAGATGGTGGCGCTCCCAGTCTTTGTGCTGGCAGAAGGAGCCGCAGTAGCGAGCCACGTTACAGCCGCTGCACGTCTCGCTGGCCTTGCGGCCACAATTCCAGCAGCACTGCGGGCAGAGAGGGAGAAAGTGAAAATCTGACGCACTAACAGAGGGTTTTCACACTTGGTCCCTTTCAGCCTTTTAACATTATAAGGTATTAGACATTTTTGAGCATTCTTCTGTTCATTTATTTATTGGCTGCTATTACTTGTGAAAATACCAGGACAAACCTGATATTTCTGGAATGATTAAATATGTATTTTCCCACTATAGATTTTTGACTTTGTAACCTTTGTAACATATTTATGGTCAAATTTCTGTTGTATGGGTATGAAATAATATATAGCTGGGACATTTCTACGGAAATTAGCTGATCTCTGGAATACAGTCAAATACACTTGGAAAACGTTACTGCACGAAAACTAAAGTGACCACATCAGCTAAGTTCTCTAGTTTTCAGCGGTGTGTTGTCTCGTGTATGTACATGCAACAATTCACTAATATGAGCTCTCTTGAGATTAAATAAACTTGCTTATAGGTGGACACTCAAAAGGAACTCACACCCCTCTGAAACTCTGAACAGTCGCGGTTTGATCCGCTTTATGTTCACGTCATGTTCACTTATCTTGTGCATTATGACGAGACAGTGCTCCTGGTTCACAAAAGAATTTGCTGTTCATGTTAAAATAAGGCAACTACGTGTTGGTAATATCTCCATTTAATGCATTTAGCAGATGCTCTTCTCCAGAACCACTTCCACTTTCCTAATTTCAGAAACAGCTTCCCTGGAGTAACCTTGGGGTTAAGGGTCGTACTCGGGGACTCAGTGATGATAGTACTGGAGGCAGGATTCCAAACCAAGACCTCTTGGTCCATAGGCGTGTAACCACTAGACTACCAGCACCCATGTAGCAGAAGTTACAATGCCTACGTTGGTTTATATTACCGACATACTCACTATAGTTTCAGTAAAATGTGTTAAAAGGCTTTAAAGTTTCAATACAACAGTAGATAAATCAACTGTACAGAAGTTACAAGCCTGAAGTACAGGGATGGTGTAATACTCGTGGTTATGACACAAGGTATTGCTTTCAAACATTTTAGGAATAAATAATGAAATGGTCTGTGTCTCAAGGGTAATTTGAAGCGCCAAGTAAAATCTACCCAGTAATCCAAAGGTCTGAGATTTTTAGGGGAACTATAGTGTGAACAGAAAAAGGCCTGAAGTCCAATATGAGCTGAATCTGACCAGAGCGAAAACTGAAAGTCCTTCCAAATGACCTCATAATATGAACAAAATTCCTTTTGTGTTAGCGCACTGTCTATACTGACTGAGCTGGCTTTCTGTAAAGAGAACTGTATGAGAAAGCACCCAGAAAGGCAGACAGCAGGAGGGACAACACAGACAGATGGCTTGATAGTAAGACAGACTGTTAGAGGTAGATGGACGTATGGTTGAACACGCAGACCCTCACCTCACTTGAGTCCTCCTGTTCATTGATCACCTGGATGGCATCCTCGGTGGCTTTCCTCTTGGCCTCAGCCAGGGTTTTCTCCATCTTGGCTCTCTCTGCCGCAATCATCTCGAAGGCCTTCTGCTCGGCCTCGGCCACGGCTTTCTGCACCTCGTCCATCGCCTGCCGCTTCACTTCATTCACTGCTTCCTCTACAGGGGTCGCCGAGGGGGCAAGGGTTGAAAGTTACACTCCGAGTCATCTCAACTTTTTAAACAGCAAAATTTAAACTCATATGTTTTATGCTTGAAACGTCTCACTAATAGGCTTAAAAAGTGAAGACAGCGCGTGTAAAGCCTATAAAAGGCTTAAGAAGAGTGAAACCGGGGAACAGGTGTTGGCGTGTGTGTGTGAGAGAGCGAGATTTGGAGGTACATAAACAGGTTTCCCAGGGTGCATCTGGGTTGCCGCCCTTACCAGCTTTCCTCCAGATCTCATCAGGCACGTAGCCAGGGCCAGCATGAAGAGAGAGTTCCCGCTGAGGTTCTGGGAGACAGACAGGGAGAGTGAACGTTAACTATACAAAGCCAATTCTCAACATTACAGGCCGAAGACGCGGGGATATGAGAGAGGTTGGGGGTGGGGGGTGGCGGGGGGGTCGACAGATCGCTGTAGTGAATTAGACTCGACTCTCAGATTTGGGCAGGGAATAGAACGCAGATGGCAGCAGCGAGGGAGAGCCAGAGCTCGGCAGTCGAACAGCGCGCTCCCCTACAATAGCAGCCTGAACATGAACATACAGCACCTGCTCACTCAGCAGGCACGCACACACACTTCCCACCGAGTCTATCAGGCAGATTTGACACAGCAGAGGGAGCCATGCTGCAGTACCTCAGACGTCCTCAAGGGGGCAGCTGTATAACACACTCAAACAAGCCGAGTCCAAACGTCCACAAAACTGGACCGGGTGCACGTTCGAGTTAAAAAATGGAATATAGTCTTGACTCCAAAGTGAACGAGTGAGCATGTGTCATTGCTCGTAATTCTCAATTACAGTTAAAGTTATTTTTTTAGTTGGCCAGGGCAGAGCATCATGACTAAGCATTTAAAGGGACAGCTCAGGGTAAAGCTTTGGAGAAAGTTCTAATCTAATTAATTGGCAGGAGCAGTATTAACTCAGTGAGAGATTTAAAGTGCAGTGGTACGGGAGGTATCTTGTTAAACCATGTTCACGCCACAAGATTTTCGGGCTGTTTCTGAGCCACTGAAAGGTCTGACCAGATATCTGACCTGCTTAATAGACCAACTCTGTACGGGCACCAACACACCTCAGAGCACATATACACACAATCATACCTTATGGGGCCAATTTAGAGTCACCAATCAACCTACAGTGCCTGCTTTTTGGACTGGCGTAGGAAACCGGAGCACACGGAGAAAACCCACGTGAACACGGGGCGAGCATGTGAACTCCACACAGATCGAACCCAGGGCTAACCACTGCACCACCGCGCCGCCCCCAAGAAGAGTCGTTTTAGGAACTAATCATGGTGTAAACAACTCATTGTGCTTGTTTTTTTCGTGCAATGGTTCTTTGCTGTATCTATTATCATGCACTTTTGTAAGTGATGGTGTAGTTCATGAGCCCCTTTTACCATTCTGTTCACACTACACAACTCACTTGTAATCGGGAGTCTTGAGGTTTTGTACTGTGAACAGCACAGTGCTTTCGTGTGTATGAACAAGGCAATAGAGAGTCACCCCTGTAATTAAAGGTTGGCCGGTTCACAATCTTGGACTGGTTAAAGAACTACTGAGATACAGATGAGAAGGCGACCCCACAAAGCAGCACTGCTCCCGGAGTGCTGCCCACATCAGCTGCCCTCTGGTTCTACACGGAGGTGATGGAGGTTGTGGTACATTGTGTGCTGTGCTGTGTTTACAGTGACGTTCACTCACTTTCTTGACAGCTTGAATTGAAGGCAACTGAACTTCTTGAAGACATTTCAACAAAATGCTTCTTCACTTCGAAACTAAAGGTGAAACATCTTCAAGAACTTTAAAAAAACCCTTCAATTCAAGCTCTCAATGTCCTGAAAGACTGAGAACCTACTCACTCACTCACTCACTCACTCACTCACTCACTCACTCACTCACTCACTTTCACTCTCTAAAATACATTTCTGGCTAACAGCACAGTCCTACTCTTAATCACGCTCAGCAGGCGCGGGCCATGTGGAAGCATCCTGCAGGCGGTGAATGTCAGGTGTGACTCACCAGAGCCGACTCCGTCAGGGCTGTGGCTCTTAGAGAAGGGCGCTGTGCTGGGTGTGGGGCCACTCTTGCGCACTGCTCCCTCGTGTGGACTGGAGCGGCGTCTCCAGTAGTTGAGCTCCTCGCGGTCGGCTTCCTGGCAGCGGCGCAGGACGCTGACCGAACGCCTCGTCTTCTCAACCATGTCCACGATGCAGTTCAGCACCTGGGAGAGCACAAGTCTTCTTTAGACTGGAAACATTCAGTCACGCTCAACTGTTATCGGTTTGAGGTCTTCACTTGGAAAAGTGCATAGCACACGGCAAGAAGGGCAAGGGAGTGCAGTGATGAAACTGGAGTGCAATGGGAGGGAACAATGCTTTAATTTATAGCAGTGCCCCACAACAGACAAAAATGGACATCATTTTTCTGTGATATAAATTACAAAATAAAAATACTTGTAATAATGGCTCAAAATGGAAGAATTTGTCATTCTACAATGATTGGAGAGATGTGTAGGAGGGTGCATCTAGTGGTCTTCAGTGATTTTACAGCTTTAGTAGCTCTTGGTGTGAACATAGCGTAAGAGGTAAGCGGCTCTTACATGGTCCAGGTGTCTCCACTCGTCTGCCCACTCTCTCTCCGTCAGTCTGTGGTCCACTGGCTCCTCATGGTAGCCCCCGTTACTGCCTGAACACAAAATAGCAGCATTTCGACCCATGACAAATACCACACTACATACAGCACAGCTGAACAACAAGACAATTAGAACTATGTGGTAGTATCTGTAGAGATGCACCTGATACCAATAAAGGAAATTGTTCTGAAGTAGCAGTTAGCTTATGACTTAATGTTAACATTTAATTCTCGTCATTTGAACTGTAAGGAAATTTGGAGATTTTTCACCAGGTTGCTGATGTATAATCACTTGGCGTTTTAATGATGAATAATTTTGTATAAATAAATGGCATTGGAATGGCAGGTATCTGTATAATTGACATTTTTATGTGTGTTTGCTTCAACTCGTTTAGCCGATGGTCTTGTCCAGCAGACTTTCATTTCCCAGGAGCAACTTGGGGTTAAGGGGCCCAATGGTGGTAAAACTGGAGGTAGGATAGAGCTACATTAGAATCTAGAAGAACCATACCATTAGGCATTAGGCAACTGATATTGGGACTAAAAATTCTGTTCTGGTGAATCTCTAGTATTTTTCCGAGTAAAATGTCGAGGAGAAGCAAAGAACAAGAGGCAAGAACGGGGAGAGAGAGAAAGAGGCAAATTGACTCCGTAATGAAAAACAGAATCCAGCAGGACCACAACACTCAAACCACATCTGGAACTCAGCTGTCAGAATACAGTCTCCACCCCGGAGTGTCACGCACGCACACACACACACACACACACACACATTCCATCAGGGAGCCGCTCTGGCTGAGTGGAGCAGGCCACTTCTAAACAAAGCAAGCCTTGGATATGGGGCCCTAACAGCACCCTTTAGACATGTATATAGACACACACACGGCCAGGCCAGGCTTCTCTTGAGACACTTTTAAAGCTCTCAGATGCCCTCTAACGGGATGATTTAACTGCTTGACTTGTGTGAGGCCATTAGACAGCGGTGATTACCTGGGAGTCTTGGCCGCTCTTTCAACTCTCGCAGCTCCAGCACGCGGTGGGGCTCCCGGTACAGGTGAGGGGCGGCGATGTCGTCCAGCGCGTAGTGCTGCAGAGGGGGCGGGGTCGGGTGGATCTGGGCAGGGAGAGGCAGGCAGGGGGTGGGCGGGGCTGTGCCTGGGGGCGGGGCTGATGGTGCAGATCCGCTTGGCCGGAGGCTCCAGAGGGGCAGGGGGTCGCTCGTGGAAACCGTTCTCTTTGCCTCTGAAAGGAGACAAATTGTACAGAAAGTGAGAGGTCATGTAGTGAGGAGGGGGGCAGGCTTGGACCAGATGTCCACATTAAAAGAGGAAAACTTCATATTTTAGAATTTGGCAGGTACATTTATTAGAACAATACGACACTATAAATATTACAACTCCACTAAATACATATACAGTGTCTCGTAACTCGTATCTCTAAAAGCAACATTGTTTACCGATCACTGACATTCAGGGTCTGTTTACACGTATGCAGATATTTTTATAAACACATTTTTTTATAGATTAAATTTTTAATTGCGTTTACATGACATTTGGTGAAAAAGAAATAAGGCAACAACTACAATGATGTGATCAAACCCCTCATCGGTGCTACTCTCCCTGCTGATTTCCTGCACGGTTTATCTCCTGCACCCAAACTCTACGTCTCCAAGACATGTGAGCAACTAGTTCAAACGCTGCCGCTAACGCCAAGAAGCCATTTCTCTCCATTGTAAAGGTAATCTTCTTTATGTCAACTAAACTACACGTCAAAAGAACACGTTACAACGTTAACATGAAATATGAATGAACGCAGAAGTGCCCGATGACACTTTCGTAACTCAGCAACAACAAGCGCTAAGACAAGCGGCAAGGAAGCGCTCTGGAAGTGAGGTTTTGACGGCTCTCAGCACAAAAAACACATTTGGTGGACACAGGCCCTTAAAGGGCCGTCATCGTTTTAAGACCGTGTTTTACTCGTTTACACGTATCCACAGAATCCTCTGTTTTGAAAAATCTTCACTTTGGAGAGTGTTTTAATAATATATGCGTTTGAGGTGGCTAAACTTTGTTTATGTGTAAACCAAAGGCCAAACGTATCCGCATGTGTGTAAACAGGGCCTAAGCTTCAGTCTTAAGTTAATCTGCAGTTAGTTACGAGCGTTAGAGATTATTTACATTTCATTATTACAGTGACAGTCTCCATGGAGCAAACTTTAGGATTAAGGGTCTTGCTCAGGGGTCACACAGTGGCAGGACCGTTATTTGTCCAGCTCCAGGTGTTCTTGGTTTACTAGGGACTTGAAGCCAGTTTCTTGTGTTCTCTCACCAACACATTTCCCTCTTTTGCACCGCGACTGCAAATGACAGCTGTGGACATGCAGGGGTGTGTGTTTTATGTGTTTATGTGGTTGATGTTTACCTGTTAGGGCTGTGTCTCTTGCCGTTGTCGCTCGGCTCCAGCAGCAGCTCGGTGGAGTCGGCAGGTGACGGTGCGGCTGTGCTGAGGAGCAGGTGCTCATGCTGGGACAGATACTGAGCGGGGGTCTGTTTAGCCGCTCGCGCACAATGCAGAAGCTCCCTCTGCAGCAACGGAAGGTTTGCCTGCACCACAGAAACGCAGGTTAATTTCATGTGGATGGAACCTAAAAGAAGTCATTAAAACATCTTGCAAATGGGGCTTGAAACCAGGGAAACCATCTGAATTGTCCTCATGCGACTTTCAGTCTGTTACTGATTTTATTTAATTAAACAAAGGAACTCGGGCTAAAGTTTCCTTTTCTGGCTCAAGTTTCCGCCCCAAGGTAGAGATCTACAGATTCGTCTTTTCCCTGACAGTGTTTCAGATTAACCACTTTAAACAAACACACACGTTCCCGAATCAGGGCTTTAGATCAGACCCTGCTCAGAGGAAAGCTCAAAGCATCGTCCGTGTCTGCGACCGTGGCGTCTAGAAGGAGTCTTTGATTGATGGGGGGGTCTGCTCAGCGTTGCTAAACGCTCCGTTCACATTACCTCCCCCTGCGGACCGCTGCTGGCACCGACGGCTCCAGACAAAATATGCACTAAATCTGCCATGTGAGAACACCAGAGACGAGGGGAGGGAGGTGGGTGTGGGGGGAAAGCATCACGTAGATGTCAAGATGAAACAAAACAGACTCAAAACATTCCTTGCGCAGGGCTGGTATGTTGGCCGAGTTATTAGAACAGACACTGGGATCAGTGAGGAGCTGCTTTCCGTCACCGCTGACGCTTCTATTTGATAAGATAAAAAAGCCAAATTGGGTAAAGTAAGGAACTATGTCAACAAATATACACATATTTAAAACCAACTTGCCGTGATGATTAAATTGGAATTAATTTGTTAGCACATCTCACATTTCTATTAATGTCCTGTTTAAAGAAGCAATAAATAAAGATTTTTTCCTCATTGAAATGCAATTCCATTCTTGACCACCATGACTTTCAAAACCCACGTCTTAGCACCGAGTGACGTGCATGTGCCTGATTTTTATATTACAGAATTCATTTAAAGTAAAAAGTTTGATTTCCTTTATCTGTGTTGGCCAGAAAACTTCAAAACTTCATCACCTTTGCTGGCAGCTTGTCCTATATGTAACACAACACTGCACTATAACACTTCTCACACAACTGAGCAAACATTAGATTTAACAGGATTTTAGACAGTCGAAAAATCACTGATCATGCCATGTCTGCCCTGTGACGTCCCCTAGAGCAAGACCGTAAAATATTTAATGATTGTTCCAACTCTTTTTTTTCTGTAATTAAAGCCATACCATGTGTGATTACTTCCTCTTTCATTCTCCTGCCACTACATATGCCACCCGTCATTCACACGATTTTTCCACCGTCCTGATGCTCCGGACGCCTGTGTTAATGTAAGCAGGAGTCCATATGTTGAGCAGGTCCCATAAAAAGGGGTCGGAACACTTTACAGCCGTGTTTCACACTTCCGAATACGGCTCAGAGTAACTCATACACCCCCGGCTGGCAGCCTCACAAATTCATAGACATCAATGAAAGCAGCATGAGATGAGATTTCACTCCCTCCCCCTCATTTCCAGAAAAAAAATGCTATTTCTCCAGGCAGTGGCCACCCCATGGCGTCTTAGTCTAACCCCCATTCGGTGCACCAAAAGCAGTAGCAAAACGAGTGTGGGCACAAAACAAAAGCGCTGGATTCGAGCTGGCGGCAAGTCCAGTTGTGGAACTAATGGGCTGTTCGAGGTCCCCCGGGGGCAAAGCCATTCTTCTCTAATCATTTCTTGCCTAACTTCATAATGTTTAATAAAAGCGATCCTTTTGATATTTTGTCAGCCTCTCCGCGCCCCAAAATATGGTGAAGAAATGTCACTGGCACTTTAGATTTCTTTTCATCTGTAGGACTAAGCGTTTACTGTGAAGGACTGATACGGTGGCACTCTGTAGAGCTTTTCCACAAGGTTTTAGCTTTTGTCCTGCTGAGATACTGAAGACACCAAGCAGAGACTGGACAGATGGCTTCAAATAACATTACTCAGATTTGACAATTAGGACATGAACCCTGTAATCCGTTACACTGTCAACAGCCCAGACTCCAGAGGAACTCTTGGTACAGTTGGTATTACAGAGTGGAAGAAAAAGAGAAACAGGAGGAATGGATGTATGTATTGGTAAAGAGACACAGGGTTAACAAAAAGTAGGGAGCATACTGTAGGTGGGAGAGAATAATGACTTATATCATCTTGATCGCGCTGTGCATTTACCTTTAAAAAAGGAATGACAAATGGCCTCAAGGGAAAATTGGTGGCCTCCTGCAGTCTGGAATGAAACTCCTCAATAGTGACTGTGGAATTCTGACAGGAGGAGACAGTGAGAGCCATCAACTGATGCACTTTTCTTAAAGCGAAAGAAAATGACACTCGCTCACTCACATGCACAAACGCACACAATACGTACCACCAGGGCGAGGACCAAGCTCCGCACGCTCTCCCCAATCTCGGGTGAGATGTCATTGCCGAACTGCTGGAGCGTGGTGAGGAACCGCTTGAGTTTACTCAGTTGCCTGGCGCCACATGTAGCGGGAAGCTGCTGATTGGCCAGCGAGGAGGAAGAGGAGGAGGATGGTCCATTGCTATAGCGCTGAGGCGGGGACGGCACAGCGTTGAGTGTGGGTGGGGAATGGTTCATCCCATTGGTCACTACAGAAGGAAATGGAGATAAAAGGAAAATTGAAAGTCTTTTAGCAGAAGGTTGTAAATCTTGAAACATTCGTTTCAGGGAAAGCGATGCATATGTGGTGTAAACTGGAAAGTTGTGGATCAGCTCTTTAACTTGCTGTGTGTGTGTGTGTGTGCGTGCGTGCGTACACTCACATGCTGTGGAAGAAAAGGCAGCAGGCCTGGGGCCACTGGGGTTGACTGAGGGAAGAGGGGGCATGGCGGATATTGCCGGTCTGGAATGAGTCTTTACATCCACTGGCGAACCGGGCATGGCAAGAACCTTCTTCTCTCCACTGTCTGAAAAAGAAAACAAGAGATATTACTTTTGTTACAAACAGAGAGATAAAACTCTGACATTTATAAATTGCATCCACCAAAATGTTTTACTGCTCATCGAGATATGAACTGACAACAGATAATGTTATTTATTCTGACATAAAACCACTACAGGGGTTTAGAGCTTATGCAATGGAACAAAAATCCTACATCTGTTAACAATCTAGAGAGGATTGGCAAGAAAGAAAATCATTATGAATATTTAGACTATGCCATGATCTACAGAGCCTTCCAGTAAAAGGAGTAATGATCATTTCCAAATTGTTGCTGGAATCGAATTTTTGATGATGACGCCAAAGCAGATCTGAGAAAGAAACCAAAAAGGAAAAATACCCCAAAAGGAGTCTGAAAGTAATAACAGATATGAATTGTATTAATAAATGGAAGACTTCTGTGGGCTGTTATTCCACTTGACCACAGCATAAACGATAAAACAGCCTCAAGCTTTGTTAGGCCCAATACAGGACCTTGGGGAACCCCTTCTCCCATAGTTGGTGGAGACCAGATGTCTTCTACTCTTTCTTAAGAACCGTGGAGGCCCCACAGCTGAGGTGCAAATGAACCGGGCTTTGTCCCGCAGAAGAATAGACCATCATTGAGCTCCCAGTAAGAAAAGAGTGGCCAGGGTATTTCACGCTCGCTAACTAGCCTTTACAAAAGCCATTGAGAGCTCAATGCATACTTTCTGCTTCTGAATGGACCACCAGGCTCAACTGTCGTAGATCAGAGAAACTATTGTTCTAGACAGAGCGGCGAGAGGAGATATCAGCTCCATTCTGAGTTTATCAGACGACTGAAAATGCTTTTAGAATAGCGGCTAATAGACAAGCAAGGATCGAGCTGTCAGAGGTCATGAAACGCTTCTTATGGGACAACATTTCATAGGACGATGGGCTTTTCTTTGTGAAAAGGGTGTTTTGTTCAATGTTTATTCATTGCGACTAATAGGGTGAATGCAGCTCTATGAGAGGGACCACGTTTAAAAGAGGACTGCCTGAAGAGCGATGAAGAGCAAAGCGATTTTTAATGCGATTGTGGGAACTCCTCCGACCACATTTTACTCCAATCACGACAAACAAAGATAACTCGCTGCACAATTACGCTAGGACAACAACAATGGAAATCTACTGCAATAAACAAGAGCAGTCACATGAAATCTTCCTAACTGGATGAACCGAACGACGGCAGTCACAGGTGTGACACACTTATACGCATTTAAACACACACACAAATCTGCAAAGCAAACTGCCTCACACCTGAGTCCTTCAAACTGCCTCCAAGCACTTAAAGCTGCCCGCCTTTATGCCTGACTGAAAATATTAAGTTGTTTTTTTTTCTTCCACATGCCCACCTGTTCTCTTCCCAGGAGTCAGGAAGAACAGAGCGGTGGAAGGACAGAGTGAGCGAAAGAAAAGCATGGGCAGTGAGGAAAGCCAAGCAGCCTGGTTCTGTGCCACACCATGGGACACTTTACACCCTCTGTTCCTCCTGGTACCGGTACCAAAGTTCAGACTATTGTCACTTTAGAGGCACTGATGCACGGTAACATTAAACCTGGGTTTTAGATTATTACCAAGAGCAGAATTAATGTAATATTTGGAACACTGGTAAACACAGTTAAACCCAGGACCCAAAATGTGCAGTATCTGGCCAAATAAAGACGTCGAGTTTTATTGGTGTATATTGGGAAAACAATGTTTCTAAGATCAAGAATTTGGAAATAGAAAAAATTTGCACAACAAGAAAGATTTGATGGGCACCCGAGACTGGCACATTTGGCAGAGGGGCACGCTAGAGTAAACAAACATACACGCGCGTACACACACACACACACACACAAACAGCTGGAACATGGGTATCAGGGCACTGAGGTGTGCTGAACAACAGGCACGGAGCCGTTAACACAGGCTGGCTTTATCTCCTCAACTAAATATTGATTCACCAACAACAAATAGTCACTGTGCTGCCCTCCCTGAGCACCAACTGTTACTGCTGTGTGTGCGTGTATGTGTGCGTGTATGTGTGTGTTAGCACCAGTTTGCATAGCCTGCTATTATTAAAATGCATCATAAAAAGAAGTTAGGAAGCATACAGACACCACAGAGCCCAGCACTAATGCTAGTCTGGGGAAGAACACCTAAATGCAGGTGTGTGTGTTTGTCATGCAAATCCAACTGTCAGTTTTCACCTGCCTTTCTTATTTAAATGTGTGATCAGCTCTGACACTAGTCTGAGAGAGAGACGGAGAACATTACCGTGTCTGTCTGTCTGTCTGTCAGGCCATGAATACTGCTGCAAAGCTAGACCTGCACTTTACCTCCTCCTCCTCCTCAAACACCAAATCAAGATGGACAGAGCTGACTGTCACCTTTTCTTTTTGATACTGACTTTGGAGTTGAGCTGATCTAACTGGCAAAGCTACTGCCACGTTAACATTTCTGACATTCGTCTCCAAGCTTTAAATTTGCTCTGATACACTTACACTGGTTAAAATGGCATTTACGTTTTCCCATTACTGCATGTAAATCTAAACAGGGCGAACGGCACTGCAGTGGGGATTTCAGGCTATGTCTGTTTGAGGATCAGAACTTTAGTTGAGAGTGGTAGTGGTGCGCGATTTAGAAAATCTCACAATCCAGTTCTATTCTGATTCCTGGGCTGATGATTTGATTCAAAATCAATTCATGATTCATAATTCAATACAAAGATTAATTTGTTTCCAGAGTGAAAGTGAGTGATTATTTGTCATTGTAAACACAGCACAGCACAGCACACAGTGCACAACAACCAAATGTGACCTCTGCATTTGACCCATCCGTGAAGGAGCAGTGGCCAGCTGACATGGGCAGCACACAGGGAGCTCAAGAGTACCTCAGTGGTAACTTTACTGGTCTGGGATTCGAACGGGCGACCTTCTGATCACGGGACGAACGCCCAACCGTTACGCCACCAACTGCCCCCCTTGCTGTTTTGAGTTACTTTTCCCATTTTAAAAAAACCCAGAACGAATCAAACGTAGTTCATTAAATGTAATGTACTCGTACTGACTGTATTTCCTTCATGCTCATGTGAAGGAGGTCTATCTGGGCAGATTTCCACATTGCACCATCTATAGGATTGGTGAGCTGAACTTGTGTCGGGGAAAAGGTAAACTAGTGGCATTATATAGTGACAAATATGAATTGATTATTTGAATGCACGAATGGACAGAGAATCACGAATCGATTCAGTTTTGTTGCACATCCCTAGAGAATGGTGCCATGTCTTCCACATCAGCCACAACAGAATGTAACAAACTGAGAGAAATTTTACTGTGAGTCAGAGAACCTTAAATGCCCCACGTTAGTGCACAAAACACAGTGAAAAAACTCCTTAAAAGCTCAACTGAGCACAGGGCCGCGCGCACCGAGAGTAACCAAGTCCATCAGCATGAATACGTATAGATATTTAGCCCCCCTCACCCACTGGCTAAAGTGCTTAACATTGGAGCAACTTGTATAAACGGCTTATTTAAAAGCTCCACTCGGCCTTTGTTTAAAATGATAGACGAATTTCCATTAAAAGCCCTTGAGCGCATCCAGACTGGAAAATCATTTAAACACACAGCCACAAAAGACTGAAAGCCCTCATACCGCCTCCGGGCGCCCAGCACCCACACACACTCCACATGAGGTTGGAAACAGAGCTCAGAGCCGTAGATACAAAAGGGGTTAAAGCTATCAGATCTTTAGGATAGCAAGTGTGTGTTTGGGGGAGGGGGGGTGACTCTTTCCCCCGCCCCCTCCACTGAGCTCCTTCTGCATCTCCACCATATGGAGCTAATGGGGCAGCATGCTGGCAGCTGGAGCCTCCAACAGTCACCTGTGTCCCAGCAGAACGAGAAGTAGAGAGAGGGAGGAGAGGAGAGCAGGGGGGAGGGAGGGAGGGAGGGAAGACTAGCAGAGGAGGGGAGGGGGACAGAGGGAAAGACAAAGCCGAGGAAAACAAAGGCTGCACCTGGTGCCTGTCAGTCCGCACGCACTGACAATACACACACATCTGTTCCTCCCTAGCAATGTAGGCGGCTGTGTGTGTGTGTGTGTGTGTGTGAGCTCAGCAACAGGTTGCAGCTTTTCTCCGTCTGTGTGCGTGTGTGGTATATTAAACTACTTTGGACTTACTAGTTACAACAAAGTGCACTCCCTCTTGACCTCACACTCATCAAGGTTATTCAAATTAACTATATTTATAGCCCTCTGATCGGCGTGAAAACACCAATCCAGGGCTTCGTTAGGGCCCCCTACAACACATCAGAGGGGCCGAACACGTGTCCCTGCAGTGTCAGGAGAATCCTAACAGGAGCAGATATATGGATAAATACTGACAGGGGCTGCGTGTTTGTGCGAGACGGAGTGAGTGCGAGAACCACTCTTTAGCCTTCTGACAGGCTGTAGTAAACACAGCACTCGCTCTCACACTCTCACACAGAGTGTATAAAGCATGTGAGGTATGCGAGTATTATTCTGTTCCCACATTAGTATCCCACACCTCTACACAACTCCTCTCCTCACTGTCCTCTTCGCCTCAAGCCATTTTATACAGGCTTTATTAAGGTGTGTGTGTGGTGCAGGTTCAGGTGTGAAGCACGAAATAAACCTTCCCACTGAAACTCACAAATCTCATCACTGCTGCAACATCCCACTCTACCATATGTTTGGTTACAGTCTTCCAAACTGCAACTGATTCACAACCCAATATTTCAAGTTATAGTCTAACAAAATGTAGTATTATAGTGATGAATAATAATGTAGACACACACACACACATACACTCACACAGTGAGGCCCTCTAGATAACATGTCCAAGCCTGGTCCAGACCTGTGTAACCGTGAGGCCCCTGAAGAGAAGACTAAGGCAGAGCAGATTTCCCAGAGGGCCCTGCTGTGGAGCGTAGGTTAAAGCGTGCCCCGAGGTCAGCGGTCAGTCCCACAGTGGCTACCGACAGTTCGGTTACACGCAACATGCCTGATGCCCTGCAGACCAACCCCCCACTCTCCCCAGTACCGGGCTGACCCCAGCGGGGGCCCGGGGCCGCAACAGCATGTCCAGGGAGAGGTACAATGGTGTTATTGAGCGGCACACACACGCACATCGTTAGCCGGCTGTTTCTGAGATAATCTGTTGGATCAATAGCTGTTCTGATGACAGGACAATAGTTATCGTAGCTGTTATCTGGTGCGTCCTGCTAATCACTCTGGTGCACAGCTGCCTCACTGTGTATACAGCATCTAAATACAGATCTTATTTCTGTCTAATCAATCCATAGATATCAACTGCAGATAGTATACACACCATAATACCACAGATAGATAGATCGATCTGCACAGCCACAAATTTGTCAGGTACCTGTCAAACGGGTACGCAAAGCCACTTAAAACCCCACAGACACACAAAGGTGCAGCATTAAATAAACCCTAAAAACACTAAAGAATGGCAGAAAGCATGCCAAAAATGTCTCCACTTCATCCCCCCACCGTCATTCCCTACTCTCATGCGATGCTGGTAAATGCTGTGTCCATTATGCCAAGTCCAAACCTCTGTAAATTTACAGGAAAGCAGACAACCAGTCTGCAGGGAAAATTACACCATCCCACACACACGCGCACACACACACACACACACACACACACACACGCGCGCGGGGCTGACAGTCTGACAGTATGCAGTGTGCTCTGGTGTATGTCTGTCAGGGCTTGCCTGGAGATTGTGTTTGCTAAGATTATGCAGGCCTGCAGTGACAAGCAGCCTTCAACAAACCGAGCCACAGAGGCTTTTTTCCTCTCCCCCCACAGGCTAGAACGCCGCACGCCTCCAAGCAAAGTAAATAGCTGTTGCTAAATGCACGACTCTGGCTGGCCGTCGACCGCCAGCTTCCCTACAGCGCTATTCTGCCACACCGGTTCATACAGGGATGCACCCACTCGCACTAAACACCATTTATTTCCACCCGTCTGTTTTGTTATTTAGCATCGTAGCTCTCTTCTAGTGCTTCTACCCGTCCACACTTTGGGCTTATATTTAGTGAAATGATTAATTATATCTATTAAATCCTAATTCCTGAGATGAGGCTACAGTGAGTGGGACAGCAGTGGTGGCAATTTGGGCAGATATACAGAAAGACAGAACTCCCTCTCTATCTGTGTGTGTGTCTCTGTCCTTCCCTCCATAGCATTGTCCAGGGTCGGGTTAAGAGACGTAAACACGTGGGTTAGCCAGCATCAACAGTGTTTAGCCACAACCGTCAAAAACAAGCCACAACTAACACACAATTTCCAGCGTACAGTCAACCAACATTCAGGCAGTCAGCAGGAGGATGAAAGTGGCTGGATTTGAATGGAAGCAAAGTAGGCAATTCTGATACGAGGCTGTAACTGTGTGCAACCGAGGCAAGATAAACGTCAGCATTTGAGAGAGAGAGAGAGAGAGAAAAGAGAGTGCACACAAACGCACAGCAGTAAGTTAGGCTAATAACAACAGTGAAGGAACAAAACCACATGTACACACACAATCTCCTACAGCGACATTTGTGCCAAATACATACACAGAAGCACACACACTCATCCCTCACCTCCTCTCTAGGACGGTCTGCGCCTCTTTCTGCCTATTCCGAAAAACGAGTGAATCCCGTATGCCGTCGTTTCTCAGCTACACCTCAGTCCTTCGTTGCTCTCCTTCATATGTGAGGCATGTGTGTAACCCCACCACATATGTGAGCCGCAGTCACTGTTCCTCTCACAGCCAGAGAAACACAGATGGAACCCAGATGGGCGAGGAGAGTCAGAAAGACTTCTTTATTTCTCTCTCTCTCTCTCTTTCTGCTTGTTGCTCACTCCATCTCTCCACTTTTTTCCTCTCTAGTCGTCCTTCTGTCGCTCAGCTATCTAACCCTTTCTCCCCTCTTAACGATCTCAATTCCTCTCTCTCTCTCTCTCTCTCCCCAACATAAACACAAGCGCACACACACACACACTCCCCCCTCCATTTCACACAGCTCACTCAAAGCGCAGCCTGCTGGGCTATTACCACGCCCACTCGGTGGCTCCCGGCCAATCAGCTGATAATCTATTTAATGTATTCAGCCAGGCGGGTGCGGCGATTAACATAACTAATTGTTCTGGCACTAAAAGGTCAAACAAAGTATGTGCCAGTCCGGGCAGGGGGCGGGGCCAGGGATGGCACCATGAAAACAGGCCAAATAAAGGCAGCGCTCAATGCAGCAGGAGGCAGCACGCACTTAAAGCAGGGCACAATGATGAAAAGGCCGATCTTTAGCTGGAACTGTTTAAAGGGTTTGCAATTAATGATTAACGCGGCCTGTGTTCACACATCTCTCCCTGCTCGGGAAAACAAAGGCGAAGCTGCATCGTATTTGCCTGATGTCAAGCGTTTTTAGCTTTTGGATGCTGTTTTGATGTTATAACGATGTGGTACAAAAGTGGTGCAGAACCAAATTTATGAAGTCATGATTTTGTTGACAGCTAGCAGTAAAAACGTGGCGTGTGAAAGGAAAAGCGAACTGCCGCGTTGGGTGTTGAACAGCGTCTCCATGTTTGTGGAGTCTCTCTCTGATGAGGTGTGAACTGACTGCTAACATCTCAGGGGGCATCTGTGAAGCACCTCAATGACTTTCTGACGGATGTTTACCTTCACTTACATGCAGCGCCGTTTACATGAGCGTGTGCGAGGCGGCTGTCCTCAGAATACTGTTCCTACTCATGCCACCTGGTTTCTATTTCACCAGGTGCGGAGTCCAGTGTGGGATACTGTGCTGGTGTGAACGCTAAACTAATAAAGGGCGAGCTGCTGCACATATCTAAGAGAGAGATCATCTGCTAGAGTTCACACGCTCTCATGCTGTCCTCGTCTACTTTTAGCTAAATAAACACAGCGCTGAACAACAGCTAAAGCCCCGTCCAAAAATGCTAAACACAGAGCGGCTGTGAGAGCGCCACAATCCTCTATTCACTACTTACAGTCCATATTCCCACCATGACCGCCTTTAGATGTGTGTGTGCGCGTGTGTGTGTTCGCACATACGGATCTCAGAACACAGCAGATTTTCCGTGGAGACAGCTGTGCAGCCGATCTTCACACAGCTGTGCATGGGAAGTGTTTCTCTTCCCAGGCTGAGATGGACCCTGGTCATGCTGACCGACACACGGCGAACACACACAATCCCCAGAGAGAGAGAGAGAAAAATACACACATTTTGCTCTCACACATTCACAGTAGCAAACTACAGTAGGAGGAATCGCTTACACAAAGGCGTCCATTAATCACGGCTTAATTAAGGAAGCAGTCACGTGAGAAGAAAACTGTTCAAAACGACTCATTTAGGGATGAGGGCGGACATTCTAAACGGGGGTCAAAACCCACAACCCTGTGTTAATCTCAGTTCAGCACTCACTTCATTTACATGTTAATAAAGAGTCACAGGTCTCCAGCTCTTGGAAAATCATGACCCCAAGAAGTGAGTGTGTGAAAGAGAGAGAGCGCGAGTGTGTTGTTTGATGCATATTCCATACATGAACCGAACCACAGTGCATGTTCGCGATACGTAAAATAAGTAATGTGGATGTGATCTTAGAAATCCGGCGGCTCAAGTTGCACTTATAATGGCTTTTAAGGTTCTTGTAGCCGATTGGCTGAGCAGGCGGAGGAAGCTGAGGCCTAAACAATACCATCTTTGTCAATCCCAGAACACTTTAGTGCAGCTTTCATTCATCCGGCTACTCGTTTAGATCGGCGCTACCCCTCGCGGCGCGCCTGCTTACTGAGAGACCCGCTGAGCAGCGCGGCGTTAGTCAACGTAACTCAAGCGAGCAATGGAACACATTAGGAGGGTTCCGTCTGGGACGCGGTGACTTTCTCCTGCTAAAGTGATTATTTTGCTTTTCTAAAAAAATACTCTCCAAAAGTTTCAGCAAAGGCCACAGAGTCTCGGAATCTGAACCCGTGACTCGAAAGTGAGGGAGAAAAGGCTTGAAAAAGTCCACGGAATGCCATGCCGAAAGAATTATAAACAGGTTGGCTTCCTACTCGCCGCGCAGGAGGGGAAAATTCCCTTTTATAGAATCGCTGAGGCTCCTTTGGAGCTGCGCTGTTGCAGAATAAACCAATATAGAGAATAAACTTATGGGAGAATAAACTTATGGGGACGCGGGTACACAAGAGCCGCCAGACATTCCAGGTTTACCTATCCAAAGCTGTGATCCTCTCCGTCTTGCCAAAACAGCCTTCATCCCATCCAACCACTCACACTACCCTCCTCCCTCCCTCCTCCCCTCCTCCCTCGGTTTGGAGTGGCATTCCTTCTCTCTGCTCACGGCTCCACTATGTCTGGCCATGCTGCACGCCTGGGAGCCATTAGTTTAAGTAAAGCCTGACGCACCCTGCCTACCCCCATCATAGAAACACACACACACACACACTCTGCATGTGTGTGCCCAGGGAGAAGGTTATGTGGAGTGTTATAGGACTGTCTATATAT
Source organism: Distichodus sexfasciatus (assembly GCA_032718565.1). Classification (NCBI taxonomy): domain Eukaryota; kingdom Metazoa; phylum Chordata; class Actinopteri; order Characiformes; family Distichodontidae; genus Distichodus; species Distichodus sexfasciatus. The sequence continues at coordinate 1,017,763 of JAVGVS010000101.1, read as the reverse complement.
GACAGGAAGAGAAAGGGAAGCATGCACGCAAAAATATAGATACACACACACACACATTCACACACACCATATAGTCTATGGGGATAAGGGTGTGTGTTGTTATAGGCCTGCCTACATGATAGAATAGAATGGCTGAAGCACGTTCACACACACACACACATCACAGTCTACGTATTTGTGCCAAGGGAGAAAGTTGTGTTTTGTTATAAGACGAGAGAGAGAGAGAGAGAAAGAGAGAGAAGGGCTTGGACGTCTATGTGTGTGTAAAAGGTTCTGTGTTGTATTATAAGATTGTCCATATATTAGAGAGAGAGACATGAATGCAAACATACGCACAGACCGAAGTGTAGTGGACGGATGGTGAGAGAGGGACAGACAGAGAGAGAGAGAGAGAGAGAGAGAGTTTGTACAGGCATGAGTCTGCACTTGTAATTTATGAGAGGTGGGTCACACGCTTACTTGGCTACATCACCCCAAAGTTTCCACAGCTTGTAGCCAAGAGTGCAGACGGAGTGTGTGTGTGTGTGTGTGTGTGTGTGCATGCACCCACAGAAACACACACATACACACACTCTTACAGACTCCTACTTCCCTGTCACACAGCCATAATTATTGCCAGATAATCAAACACTTTTCCTTCCTAGCCCCGAAATGCAAAGTCAATTATTAAAGGTGTCGCCGCTCCGTCCGTGTGTCCCTCTCTGCCAGCCGTAGCCAATTCTCAGCACATTCAGTTCTGCAGCGCGCACAAACAAGCGGTCGGCAGTGAGAAATTTCACAGGTGATGCCAAGAGCAATACGGGCGCTGGCTGTGGCACTTCAGGAGAACTCATTTATTGCTTCGCTATGAAGAGAAACACCTCGAGTCCAGCTCTTATGCAATTCCTAGACACAGACGGACGTGGTGCTAATTCTGTAATGACGCCGGATAATCTTACACTTGCAAAAGTCTCTAAACGCTTGGAGAATGCAAACCCTTTGTTGGATAAGACTGAATACCGCTGCTATTTTGCGGAGAAAATGTGAAGATGGACCGACAAGACAGAACGTTAGAACCAAGCAGAGCTTCTATATTTTGTAAGACTCATTTTGAGGACTGACTGACAGAGTCTAAACTCAGCAGGACACAGAGTAGTTGTTGAAGAACGTGACAAAAACTAAACTAAAAAAGCGAGGGAATGAGAAAGAACGAGGGAGAAAGTGTCCCTGCTCACTCCCTCTCAAAACAGCATCGAAACATCCCTCTACCTGCGTTTCTGAGTGTTTGTGTCTTTCACCTGCAGTTTATCCTTTAATCCATCTTTCTGCATCTTGCTGGCCTCAAGGCACAAGAGGCAGCTGTGTTATTGCCACACACATCCAGACACTCATGCACACGCGTGCGCACACACACACACACACACCTGTGCATTGCAGGTGGCTCAGCTGCAATGTGCGTTAAGAACACCTGGCTGTAAGGAGAGACTCAGTGTGAGTGTGTGTGTGTGAGTGTGTAAGAGTGTGAGAGTGCATGCCTTTCCTCAGGCTGGATTGCGGGACTTGTTCTAGCATGTCAAGGGCAGTGGCCCCCAAAGTGCCTCAAGTAAACATGAACGAACACACACACACGCACACACACACAGCCGAACTCTGTGTGGTCATGCTCTTAGTTCTATGAAGATACAATGACGGTAAAGGTTGGCATAGTTACATAAAGATGTGAAATATATCAATTTCCCAGATGCCTTTTTATACATCTCATTTAAGAGAGCGGCTCAGAGAGTCCTTCTAGCTTCAGCTCGCCATGACCAAGAGTGTTCGGCTCATCAAGCGTCTTTAAAAACGCTCTGCATTATATTATATTTCCAGTGCACATGGGAGAAGTATGTATAGACACCACACACACACACAGTGTCAAGAGTTCTCACAGTCTAGCGCTGAGATAATTTTTCCTTTTTTCAAATAATCCATTGACCGCTGACAGCCACAGAACAGCTGGGTTTCCCATCGAAGAGTTAGAGAAGGAACGAGGAGGACGGTGAAGGAAAAAGAGAGTGAAAGAATGCCACAGTTAAAAAGTGGGAGTCCATTCCAAAGTAGGCTTTGTTTGAAGCTCGGTGCTTGAGGAGGGACGTTTGTGTGTGTGTGTGTGTGTGTGTATGTGTGAGAGAGAAGAGGGAGTAAGGGAGGGAGGGAAAGGCTTAATGTGGTGATAAGCCTTTTTCACAAGTCCTTTAACACTCCCCCTGTGACAGTCTACTGCTGGCTGGTGGCTTTGTCCTTGCCTCAGACTCTCAAAACAGACAGAACCGGTGAAGAAGGGAAGGGAGGAGGGCATCTGGCCCCGGTCCCATAGGAGAAAATAATCCCACTGCCCACATGCAGAGAGTGAGAGAGTGTGTGAGAGAGAGAGTGTGATACGTAGGGAGAGAGAGAGAGACAGAAGGAAGTACTAAAAAAGTCGAAAGTCAAACATATCAAATGTAGGAGTGCTTTTGAGAGTCTACTTTTACTGCTGAAAGAAAACGAACTGAGGTTTCAAACTCTAGACCAGCCTTCACCCAGACCTGCCGTTGACCCTCAACTGTGCTGCCGAACTCATGAAAACCATTTGTGACCCGATCTGCCGTAATGAGTGGGAAGTTGGCGTTCTATTTATTTAGATACGGGCCGATTATTTTGAAAAACATCATAAAAATATCGATTTTTCTTTTTTGGAGACCAGATTAATTTTGAAGACCTTTTCTTTCATATAAGACCAAAAAAGAAGAATCAATATTTTTGATGTTTTTCAACATAATCAGCCCGTATCTAAATAAATAGAACGCCGACTTCCCACTCATTACGGCAGATCGGGTCACATTTGTGTTTGGGCAGCTCAGTACTGACCCCCACCTTGTTAAATAAATTCTGATCTTAAATTATATGAAGTTACAATAAATTAAATGATTGCATTATATTTTAAAAAGTAGCCAATCAGAGACTGTTGTGGACGGGACATTAAATGAAGCAGCAAGTCGAGAGCAAACAGCACAGAGAGAAGACATGGTGGAGCCACAGTAGTGCACCTTGTAATCACCTAAGACCGGTGATGGTCAAAATAAACCACTGATACCGATCATAGGCAAAATGTCTAATATCGGCCCCCGATAATCGGTCCACTCTCAATATATATATTACAATTTGGTATAATTAACATTCTATAGTTTTAAAATAATCCTTTCTTGAAATTTATATCGTGGAAAATTAGTTTTCCTTCGTAATAAGCAACAAAAAAGTTTAGCTGTCGTGTGTTTGCTTAGTTTAATGTAACTTACTTAACAGGGACTATTGCATTCTGATGAAGATGCTGGAACTCTACATTGTGTGACTGCAGACTGTTGTCTTTCAATAAATTAAAAGAATTATGTGCGGTATAATTTTAACTACAATTATCCACATCACAACCACAAATTCTGAGGTAAAGTTTTTGTCAGAGATCTCCGATCCGATTAGAATATGGAGAGCCTTCCTCCTAGAGTTACTGTAACTAGACTGTGTTCAACATATTAATCAGATGGCCTCGTTATAATGAATAACATTCATGGCTGTGTTGATATCTGTGACTTAACTTCATACACTGTAGTCATTCATCTAAATAAACATACAGCAGAACCATGCTGCATGTCAGAATCAATGTGCGATGACACAATTGTCATTTTGTAATATCTATCGTACATCATTGTGATGCTTGCAATGTGACAAGTATTGTGTCGAGAAGCGTCCCAATAGCTGAGAACAGAGGCCAGGTCAGCACAAACCACTTTAAAAAGGCAGCCAGCTGCAGTCTGCATAAAGGACATGCCCATATGCGAGTCTCTAAACTGGAGACAGAGGCCTGACTCCAGGAGGTCCGGACCCACTAATAACCCCCGTCTCCACCGAGCCGCCGTTCTGGGGAAGAGGCGCTGGCGGAGGGAGACGCCACATCTGGAAGCCATCTCGCCCAGCCTGTCCACACAGCGCCACGCAACCAGAAACATCTGGCGGGGCTGATGTCAATTACTGCATCACGTTTCCCTTCGTGGATAATCTGTTCTTAAACTCTTTTTCCTCTTTCTCTCTCTCTCTCTCTCACACACACACACACACACATTTTGAATAGGTGAATGCCTTGCTTTGTACACTTCAACATACTGCCACCACACACAGAGACACAAGAATGATTATTAACCATTAAATCATTCCTACTCTCTAGGGCCGGGAGATTAACTTAAACTGACATTTAAACCTTCCACCAACTTAATCTTGTTCATATCAGTTAATTTACCAAATACTTTCCCAGTTAAGGAACTGTCTTTAAAATACTGCATTTTGTTCACATCCCTCCAGCTCTTGTAATGAGAAACTATACACTTATGGCCTATACCATGAAAATATTTTTGTCATTTATTTAGTCAGCTATCTTAAGCCATAAAGCCTATCTTGTTCAATAAGACTGCCCCCTACATCCTCTTTTGTATTAAATCATCATGAGAAACCCTGCTTTCTAGAAAAGGCCTCTGTTTCCACGAACCATATGTTTGTGTTTTAGGCCGCCACAAGTCTTTCATCAGCGGTCAGTTGTGAAATGCTCTTGACTGGGTATTTGTGTTATTGTTGACCACTTTCAATCTAGCACTGATACAGACATATACAAAAAAAACCAACAACATTTATGACTTATACACTCGCGCCAGCATAATACACATGACAATGTCAGTGTCACTGCTATGTTTAGACTGACCTGCCACCTAAATAACAGTCGACGAGTGTCTTGTGGTCAGAAAGCGACCAGCAGCGGAATGGAGCAGGGGTTGGCTGACAGATTGGGCACAACAACAGATGGAATACATTGTGACTGTACATCTGCACCATGTGCTTTTAAGGTTGGTTTTCTTAAGTGGTCACTGGTGGTCACAGTGCAGCTACTTAAGTTGGTGGCAGTAATATATAACCAACATAGAGGTAGTCTCATGTGTTAGTCCAGTCTCTTCAGACTGCTTTCTGAAAGGCTTAATCCAGCAAATCTTGAGAGCTACATATCAATACCAAACATTTTTTTCCAGTTAAACACCAGTTCTCATAGTCTCCTCTACATTCAGAGAAACTAGCCTCTTGTGGCAATATGTATATATATTTATATATAGAGGCATGTCACTATAGCCAAGAGGAGTCAGAGGCACAATCGGCGCAGCTCCAAGGGGAGAACGCTGGAGCCGGACCCAGCCACGGCCCTCCTGGCCTGGGGCTTCCTTAAACGCTTACAGCTGCTGGAGTTGGACAGGAGATTCATGCTCCAGACACTCCTTTTCCCCGCTCTCTGACAAGCACAAACTCTCCCACGCGACCAAAGCATCGGACTGCCAGCGCTGGAGGCCCCCGAAAAGCAAGAGCCAAAACCAATTAGGGCTCTAATTCAAACCTGAAGGGCCTCTTTGTCCACAGTTTCCTTTCTTCAAGTCAGAGGAAAGGAATCTGAACTTGCACAAACATACACACACACACACAGCTAAAATAAAAGGGAGAAAGTATCATGTTGTCCAAGTGGCCACACATGTCTCCAACAAAATATAACTGAAACAAGAGACAAAATGATTAAAAAAGGAGGATGACTGAACGAGAGAAGGAACGATATACACACACACAGCATTACACTCTGCTTTTTTATGGGTGGGATTCTGCATGAGAGATGATGAAACTAAAACCTAACTCACACACACAGTCTGTTTGTTTAATACAGTCATAACAGACAGATCAATCATCCCTCCCTATTGAGACTTCTGGGGCCCACTGCAGCCCTCTTGTGGTGAAAACATGTATGACTCCTTCACAGTCAGGAGCAGAAGCATCAGTGCATGCATTACTATGGGCCACATTTGTTATTAAGGGTGCCCCCGCAGGGTTAAACAATGTGCGGCCTCAGGCCTGAGACCCGAGAGCAGGTTTTCTGGCACCCATATAACTCCAGTCGGACACACACACACACACATACAAACACACACACTGCGAGGCCTCCTGCAGCATTGTTCTTCAGTAACAGTAAGGTCCAGATGGTGTGAAACTTTGCCGAGTGGATTAGCTCCAAATCCTTTACCATGAAGCGGGAACAGGGCCAAGGGCGCCAGACCCCGCCTCCAGGCACTTCTCACAGGCTGGGCTCGGTGCAGCTCAAGGGCTTATGGATAACTCAATAACAAGTTAGTCGGGACTAGTATTGACCATATATTAATTCATTAATTAATAAACCAATTAACCTTTAATCTGGGTGAATTTAAGACAATAGGAACCAATATGAGATAAACTGGACTTCAATCATTTCAAAGACTGAGTGGGATATGAATACCTAAATTAAGATAAATTATGACTTAAAAACTCATATCAACTGTAGACAACAACAACTAGTAAAGCATCATCTGATTCTTATAGGTTCATAACCTGTAAACAGCCTAAGCAGGAAAGGGAAAATTGGTCCTTTCATGAAAACACAGCAAGACATATTTTCACCAGTTTGTCTATCAATAAAAGAGCATTTAAAATAGACTTGCCATTTTTTTCTTTTCTGTAGTCCCCCATCACACCTTAAAATATACATTTTGTCTTTGCACATTTACTTTAGCACTTCCCATTCCACATAAGGCTGCACAATATATTGTTTAAACATCGTCATTGTGATATGCTCAGTAGTCACACTGACATTCAATATGAATTAAGACAAACTGAATCAAACACGCCATGCTACGACACTTTTGCTACAAAAGAACCCAATTTTCCATGACTTCCCTACAAGAATGCTCAGGCTGATATTACAAAAGAATATTGATTTTCAGCTGGTATTTACAGAAGAGCATTGTATACGTTCAATTGTGTCATGGTGAGTCAACCAGGTCGAAAAACTACTCAATTTTCACCCGTAAAACCTCTTCAGAAGTAGTCAAAGCGATCACTTTTGTGTTTTTTAGCTTTTAAAGTGCAAGAAAGGAAGAGTCTTTAAAATAGTAATTCAGTTTTCAGCTTCATCATTTTTATACTACAAAACTGACCCTTGTAGAATTACATATATACACACACACATTATATTTGAGCGGGACATATTTTACTGCAATTCTGTTTTTATAGCAGCTATTCCATGTGTTATATTCCAACACCTGATTCAATTAGCTGATTAGAGGAAACAGACCTCAGCAAATGAGAACATCGTGGATGTGTGGACCATATTCTTTTAATGACATAATTGTAAAATAATGTGTAGTTTGTAACTTCCAGGTTAGATTAAGATCATTTACTCCAAAAATGTCAGAAAATGTGAAATAAGAATGGTAACGTTATATAAGAACATCAACTTGTATATTTTACACACACACACAAACTGTAAAAACAATAAATCAGAAATAAAGTGATGTGGTCTCTTCTTTCTTCCGGAGCTGTATACTGTATATATTCCTCACACTATAAACTAACTATATGGTATTACACCTTCTTTTTCTCCAGTATCGCTAGGTATTACACCCTGTATTATTTTATTATTCTCTATATTTTTAGGTTATGACACACCGTAAAACGCGGCGGCTCACTTTCAACCCCAAACTTACAGCAGCAGAAGAAACGAAAACGTCCGCTTACATTGAAAGGTGCCCGGAATCCCGACCATACTCCGTCCTGACCGGACTCGCGTCCTCCGTGTGTGCAGGTCACGCCGTGTGGATGCGCCGCCGCCGTTAGCCGTGGAGCGCGTGTGCGGGCGAACGTCAGCGCCACGGAGGAAGGGGCGGAGCCTGCGCGGGGCCACGCCCACGACGCCGCAGGGGACCAATAACCGCGAACGCGTCCACGCGCCGAGCCGCGTCCGACCAATCGCGTTCCGCCTTTAATCACGAGTCAGCACGTGCGGAGCGTCCTCTCCTAATTGACCAGGTCCCTAATTAATCCCGACGGTCTTAAATCTTCGCCTCGTCAACCCGACACCTGATCGCTCTTCCCCGCGTGGCAGAGGGTCAGGGGTGGTTCGAGAGAAAATCGGACACTTCATTGATTAACTTCTTTCGCGTTCGATGGTTTGGACTGACACATAATTGCACTGACTTGTTAGTCAAAATGAAGAGTTTCCACACAATTTCACCCGTTTAACCATGACAGTGTTGAGTCCAATTACACACAATTAAAGAAATTCTCTTAATAAAATTAAGGAAAATTCTTTTAATATTGTTCTATAAAATGGGGGAAACAACTCTTTTATTGTTATGTTTTCTCTTCTACTATCACAACAGTCATATGTTGGTTTTTGCATAAATCAGACCTATCTATATTAAGACTCTTGAAACGTGGCTTTATCTTGGAACACCTGCCCAAGCTCCCACAACCCTGCGAGAAAAAGCCCCTGCTGAAATAAAGAGATAGGACAGGCTGTTTATGAAGCTGGCTAAAATGATTACATGTGAAATGTGGAGAAAGTCCTGTGCCAGGTTAGATATTTTAATGAAGTGTCCAAATTTGTGAACACATTGTGATCAGATCATGATGACAGGGTAAGTCCTACATAGAAGAAGCTGTTCTCATCTGCTGAAGAATAGATTTTTTTGGTTGACCGTTCAAAAGTGAAGACAGGAAAATAGCATTTAATGGTAAAATAAGATGCAAGAGATTAAAACACCTTAAACAAATTAGTTTTGTTTTAAAATGAAAAAGGCATTGACTACATTGAATACATTTGAAACTGCTTCTTATTATAGTGATTGCTGATTTAATGCTATCCAAAACACACAATTTGTGTGTGGGGTCTAAAATAACATAAGATGGTCAGAAGCTAGACGGCAGCTAAAGCCAGTTTGTTGGGACGCATTTTTTAGAGAAATTATTTTGCAGTATAATGTTTTTAATTGTAATATAATTCTTTAATTCCCTAGCCATAATGCATAATGGACATAATACATTTGAAGGTGCAACATCACAAAAATCAAACATGATCTTCAAGACATTTCCCACTTCTACTACTAGGTGCTTGTGTGTGGGTGGGAAGAGAAGTCCCGTCTTTTTCTTTCATTGAAAATTCAAGTTTGAACAGCTATTCGTTTGAAATCTAAACCATTAAATTCACGAAAAAATATTTAACAATTTCTTGCATGTCCACCTGAGTAGTAAATAAATAAAATTCCGCAAGTCTGTGATCTACAGTATTCATGTGATTACCAAGAAATAGATGATTGAGAACCTGAATTAAATAACTTACTTGAACACCTGGAAATATGAACATGAAAATATGAAAATATAAAATATGAAAATATTAAGGCCGGTGATAAACCATGTCCCATCTCAAAACAGGATACATGGATGCTGAGAGTCATCCCAGTCCAATCCCCACTCCTCCCTCCCTCTCTCACGCGGACGCCCACACAAACACATGCCACTCGTTCCTTCCCTGTCCACCCTGCAAGGCGGCCACCTGCTCCAGAACATGCTGCACAGCTGCTGGCCTGCAACCACACATTAACAGGAGTGTGAATAAGGGACAGGGAGAGAGAGGAAATGTAAAGAGATATAGATATCTTCGTCAGGACTGCTGTTCTGTTTGTCTGTTGTCTTCTATGTAACTATTGTTCTATATGTCTGTTATAAAATTCTATCCCAAATTGTCAGATACAGCTCAGATTTAACTTACAGAGATGCACATTTCACAGCTATTCATTCAAAAGCCACATATTGCAGTTATTTTTAAGAGAGAAATGACTGAATCACTGGGATATTTTGGTGTATTATTATATGCATACACCAGTATCTGACTCTTTCAATTAGATGTTACTGCATTTGCATCTCTCAGGCCTGCAGATAATTTTTATTGGAATGAAACTCCATAAACCCACTGAAAGTGGCCCAGCAGCTTCAAGAACTAATGCAATTTCTTGAGTTGCAAGTTGAAAATATAAAGCATACAATTAGAAGCACACACAAGTATATGAAGCAAATCTCCCCACTTCTAAAGCTCCTGTAGCACAGGGCATCCCATATACTCATATGCCCATAAAATGCAAACAATTCTCTACTGCAGTTCTCATATTGCAAAACAACTTTCATCTAAAGAAGCTATTTTATGCTTAATAACATATGATTTCTTTCATTTGCTTTAGTTATGATAACTGTTCATTCAAACTTTATCTACAGTAGTTTCCTTGGTAAGGGCTAAAATTTGTCAAAGTCGAAATCTAATAAAAGGTTTTTAAAATATGGTTTTACTGTTTCATACATCCATGTTTTGAATATAGCACACATGTCGCTCTGGACGCCTTTTGTGATGATAATTTGCAACGGACAAATTAAAGAGAAAGGCTGCCAGAGAGAGTGAATGTTACATTAACAAAGCAGGCCATGAATTAGAGACAGCGCCAGAAGTCACCCTGCTGATCTGACTTGATTGTGTGTGTGTGTGTTTATTTGACAGCTGGGATTGCCTCACCGAGTGTGTGAGTCTTTTGTCACTGGTCCTTTTAGAGCACCAGCAGGTCTGTCACTGAGCAACAGCTTGAGTGTGACCCAGGCATGTGCCACACACACACACAGACACAGAAACACACACACACTTACACTCAAAGTGACCTGACTGTGCCTGTAATGTTCCTCCATGAAAACAATAGCAGAGCGCTTCATCCAGTCTTCCCCACTTCTTTTCCCTGGTCAGCTTGCTCTCCTGCTGCTCATTTGTGTGTGTATGTGTGTGTGTGTGTGTGTGTGTGTGTGTGTCCACGTGTGTACCTGCTGTTCTCTCAAGCACTTCAGTATAAAGCAAAAGACCGGGGTCATTGAGGTCAGTCGGCAGACGCCTGGTTAAACCTCCAGAGTAAAGCCATTTACACACACGTGCACACACACACACACACACACCAAAAAACCATGTCGAGACAGACAAACAGAAAGATTATATATCGCCAGATGGAATCTGAAGATTGCTTATCATCTGTTGGCCTAATGCAGACAAACCTCCTCATCAATCTTACATATACATACATTTGCATTTATATTAAGGGCACTCATATTTGAGAGTAAAACAGGAGTCTAGGCTGTGTTTTTAAAAGCCAAAATATCTTTTTGGCTATCTGTTTACAGACCTGTTCGTTTAGAAATAAAAATATATGAAAGAGATTACCACGTAGTTCACTATTCAGTGACATTTTTGTATTAGACATGAGATTAATGAGGTCATCTCCCTGGAATTACAGTGAATTTCTGCCAAAAAAGTTACAGTGTACTGCAAAATATACACGCATACAGCACATGTTTGATCATAGTTTGTGTGTGTGGCAAAGTAAGCAAACGTCTGACAGACACTCTGATCCTCGTCCATATGGACATCCAGTAGTAGTCTGGATTAGATTCACCACTAGTCCAAATGGCTATTGTTTCTAGGGTATTAAACTGTGTGTGTGTGTGTGTGTCTATTTTTGTTTTAAGTGTAGAATTTGAGGTCACTACATTGCTCCTATCATACATAACAAGTCACTGATGAAGACAAAAAAGGCACATTCAAGGCACAATATTCCATAATCGATATAATATACACTGAAAATATATGAATGTGCAAAATCTCTTGAGAAAAACATTTTAACAGTCCCAACCATGAACGATACCCACATAAATTGAATTACCAAAACATTAAAATCTATCGTTAACTTGATTCTGGATCTGTATAACAGAAGATGTTCTAACTGGAGAAGGGGTGAACATTTAGAGTGTGTATAAACATCATTCTTCTATTTTTTAAGTTTGCAATCTGTAAGGTTTTAACTCAATGAGAACATTTCAGACAGATCGACTCGTTGCAAAATACTATTATGTGCCTACACAGGAGGGTGCATCACACCTTTTATTACCTTCAACAGTTCTTAAGCTAGAAATGATGGAATAAATAGAACGATTGTGATATTTAAATCAATTGTCATGATAGTAAGTTAGTGAGACCACGTGTCTGGCGCAGGGAATATTTTTGCTTGCATTTACGAGCTACTTTAAATTTAAATACTGCCTGAATCCTATGGGCAAGAATAGGGCCCTGATTTTTTGAAACATTCAAATCCCTGCTTGTGGGCCCCATCTGTTGGTTAAGTGTGTGTATTGCAACAGCAAAGTGCACCGTTGAAGGGACAACTGACAACTAATTCCAGATCAGCAGGTGTACATTTCACACAGTTCACTTTATCAGGCGGTCTTAAGATAAAGATACTGTCAGTGACTTGTTGTTGAATAGGGTTGTAATTGCAAAAGTACATGCACCTGACTATGAAACTGAGTGCCCAGGGCCGAATTAACACAGTGTGGGGCCCCTGGGCACTGCCGAAGAGGTTTCAGCTCTAATATCAATCTGAACATGGTGATACGGGTTGTCAAAATACTTAACTCATGAAAAATACAATTTGGAATGGATTGACAGTACTTGTTCATTCAAGCTAAATGTTTCATTTAAGTATTTATGTATTTTCGGGTCTGGAACTGCCAGCATTCGTCTAATAACATGTCAAAATCCAAAATACTAGTAACATGAAAACTCGTTATCAGCTTATGTTTAGACTCATTCTATAATTAGAGAGACATGGCAAACACTCTTGGAACGGATGTCTAGAAAAATTACACAAATCATGTTAGCGCTGCTGCTTCACAGCAAGAAGGTCCTGTGTTTGAACCTTGCAGGCGGCCGTAGGGCCTTTCTGTGTGGAGTTTGCGTGCTCTCCCTGTGTTCATGTGGGTTTCCTCCCGGTGCGCCAGTTTCCTCCAGGAAAAAGTCAGATCTTTTACACATAGTTATGTGTAGTTTTAAAATGTAAACTACGTGGGCATTTGTTCACAGCATTCAACACAATATGTGTAACTAAGTACAACATGTGTTAATATTATACATGCTTACACATCTTTGTGTTACCTTTCTTGACACTTTCACTGTGTCAAAAGTGTTAACACAGTGAATGCGTTAAAATTAACACAAGAAACGTTGTCCCAAAAGGTTTCAAATTAACAGTAGGATACGTTTTATAAATTAATTTCATCATTATTTCTTCAACATAATTATTAAAACATGAAAGGCCTTTAAAATTTATTTAACATTAATATGCATTAAATTATTCACTGTTTGTGTGTCCAAGAAATCTATGGCAACAGTGTTTCACTGATTGTTCCAAAGTCACATGACCTACACCATGTGATGAGACTTAATTCAGTGGAGATAACATTAAATGCAGTGTGGTAAATTCATTCTTCTCCTAACAGTATTATTGTCCTGAGGTTAGGTGCTGAGGTTCATCTGTGCTATGATGGTTCATTGTGTTATGAACTTATGTTATATTCCGCTTGAAGGACTAGATGTTTCAATCCCTAACAATTCTGCACAGCAATTGCCTTGAATGGGGTTGAGATGTCTTCTCGTTGGGGTATCTTGATGGTGACCACTTAGTTCCACTACGATAAATGTTCAGTTTTGTACCCCCGCATCTGTTTTGTCTGTTACACACAAGACACCCTCAGCCGGAGAAGGTTCACCATAGGCTTATCAGACCTGGGTGTGTGTCACCTGGTGACTGAAGTGGTCAGTGGCAGCCCATTTAGCAGAATAACCTAATATAAAAGAAATGTCAACAGTGTTATCCGTCAACTGTGTTACAAATCGAGTATAACGCCACAGTTAACATGGATTAATACAGTTGAAAATGCTAGCAGTTGTTTACTATTATATTTTAAGTTTACATTGAGTGTTTTTGATAAACTAACATGTTTTGAACATTTATATGTATTGCATTTAATGTATAAACATTCAGTGAAACTTTTGGGGCTGGCTTCTTGTTCATGGATTATGCCTAGCCTTTGACTAAGTTGTAGTACTAATGGAGATTTACCATTTAAACTCTAAACTAGTCTAGGACTAGGCTTAATCCTCGACTGAGAAATTGGCCCTTAAAGTTTAATGCTCACTTGGACATGACAATTTATTTTATGACAATTATTTAACATCAAAACTAATTGATGTTTTACCTTTTTAGCTTTCTACTTTTTCCTTATTAATTCTGTCAGTTGTGTTTCTCATGCCAAATGTGTTCAATGTGAATTGTTTTGGCAGAAATCTTCCAAATATTGGCTAAACTGTGAAAAAGAATTCCTATTCCCTCTAGAGAGGGAGCTTTAACTAGGGATGGGGGATTCATTCAGTGTAATGTGGAGTTATGTTCCTCTCTACCACTAGATGGTGACAAAGAATAGGAGGCGAAACAAAGTCAGAAAATGTTGAAAGTTTAGTGCTGTTCAAAAGCGTTCAACTGCTGCACAGGCACGCCTTCATACAGACGAAACGCATGTTAGTTCACTGTCAGCAAATGATAAACCTTGTTTAAAAGGAGGTTGGAATAAAAACGAGAAGAAAATATGAATTCCAAAACCAACACAAAATAAGGTTTTTGTAGTCATCGCTTAAATAGTGTTTCATTTCTGAGCAGACCGATTGGCAGCGTGCTGGACGAGACGACGCGTGTAAACTGCTAGATCCTTTGGGTAATGAATGAAGTAGTGAATAATGCAAACAATTATAAAGTGTGGTAATAGCAACATTTACAGACTGATTATATAGAACATTGACTCATGTGAGTGGAATTAAATGCCACTGCGTTTTCAAGTCTTTTAATGTAAGTTATTCTGTGTTTCACTTCATTAAAACTTTGTTTCATGACATGACTTGATCAATTAGAATTTCTGGAAGTCGCCGCCAGACAGTGTGTGTGTGTGTGTGTGTGTGTGTGTGTGTGCACCGGTGTGTGTGTGAGTGTGTGTGTGTGTGCACCGGTGTGTGTGTGTGTGAGTGTGTGTGCACCGGTGTGTGAGTGTGTGTGCACCGGTGTGTGTGTGTGTGTGTGAGAGAGAGAGAGAGAGAGAGAGAGAGAGAGGTGTGATTTGGAGGAGGGGGTTGGTTGTATCTCCTGCTGCCATGTCTCTCCTCCCCTGTCTCTCTTCGGGACCGCCAGCAGCCCGTCCGGTGGTATTCCAGGAATGCGATGAACATGGCGGCCGCTCTGAAGGCGCAGAAAAGCGGACTGTTAGAACTTCGCCTCAGCGTGGAGAGCTGGAGCCGTGTGCTCGCGACGCTCGGCGAGGACACGCTGACCGTGAGCCCGGGGGAGGTGGCGGATGAAGCGGTGAAAAGCCCCCCGGCGTCCAGCGGGACGGTCAACGGAGACCCGAGCAGCCTGAGCGCTCCCCCCGTCCCGGACACCGTCACCAACGTGAAGCGCACCGTCAGGGTCACCAAGCAGGACGTGGGAGGCCTGGGCATTAGCATTAAAGGTAAGAACAGCAAAACCTTTAACAAGTTTAGAGGTAGTGATGAAGAAAGTACGAGTTCCACAGAAGTTCAGGAAAACGCCCGCACTCCTGACCACAACAAATGAGCAAAGTGGAAAGCATCTGTACCAGTCTTTATAGTTAATAAGAGGAACTAAACTTTGGCACTTTTTAATTAAGTCTCATTTTCCATACCATTATCACTGCTTAGCCACTTTGGGGAACTTCACACCTTGCGGGCTTCATGTGTTATCCATAGAATCTTCATTCAACTACATGGAACATGAGGGAACTTCACTGGAGCTGCATGGAAATAATTGTCCTTGCAATATTTTTTTCACCTAATGATTCAACTGTTTTTACAATGGACTGTATCTGGATAATAATAATAATAATAATAATAATAATAATAATAATAATAATAGTAAGTGCAAAGAACTTGGTTCATCTTTGTCTAAGAGCTCCTTCATGTTATTATCAAAGAAATCCTCCCTGTATATTGGTAATGGTACCTAAGAAATAGGCAAGTTTTTCTTTTGTGTCAAGTGGTAAAAAAATACAATAACATTTTATTTACTTGCTCTTTATTAGTTTTGGCAAAAAGGTAGTAATTATAGTAACTCTTCAGCTGAAACTTTCAGTTAAGCATTTGTTGTCAGTGGTAATGGTCAGCACTAAAACAACTGTTTTTGCTCTTGCACTTAAATGAATGTGGATAACATCTTCAGCCCTTCTCTGTAGTCCCATCAAAAGAACAGTTCTACAGATCCCAGAGTTCACGCTTTTTAAAATCCTTTTAACTGCACAGATCTGCTGAAACAAGCTCCATATTATCCGCCTTCTTGTTTTTTACCCAAGCAATTGAATTAATGTGGATATAATCTCTGATTGCAGCCGGTCACTCTTTCAAAACATTGCTCTTATAGACTTTGAAAGTTCGGCAACATATTGTAAAGGAGACTTCAGTACTGAAATCTGGTTTAAATTACTTTTGGTAGTGATGTCCCATGGATTTGAAGTTTACTGCTAGGGGATTCTGTTTGCTTCATTTACCCATAAGGGCTGTGGGACTCTGAGAGCAGACAGCGTGTGTGTGTGTGTGTGTGTGCTGGTCTGTGTGACAGAGAGATCTGGCTGGAGATTATAGCTGGGGGTTGAAGAAGAGTGTGTGTGTGTGTGTGTGGGGTGGGGTGTGTTGCACCCCAATGCTAACAGCTGACCAGAGAATTACCCATAATACCCAGCATGGTCACTGGCTTAACATGAAAGCTATGGAATGAGAGCAAGGAGTAGTGTAGTGATTGGTGCTGTTTATTTTAAGAGAGAGAGAGAGATGACCTTGTGTCGAGTCCAAAGCACAGGAGGAGGCCTATATTTACTGTAGTGCCTAGGATCTGAGGCTCTTTTACTTGTGGAAACCCTAAGTTTGACCAATAAAGAAAGACACGGTCATACAGCCTTCTTGAGATACATTTCCATTAGAAGGTTTTTCCATTGGTTTATATAGGGTTGCCAGATTCCTGAGCCCAAAAATACAGTGACTGGGGTTTGTAATTTCTTTAAATAATACAAAACAGGTTTTTCCAACATGAACCAAAAAGTAGATATTACTTTTCCTTGCTAATTCAGTGATGCTAAGGAACATATGAGTAAATTAGAAGTGACACAACCTTCTTTTGGTTGTCTCTTATTAGGCCAAACCCTTATTGTTTTCCTCTGGCTTTGTCTCCAACTTTCCCATGGCCCCAGATTCTCATGCTGACGTTTCATTACACAAATCTGTGATTTAATGTAGGTAACGATACAGGGAGTAAATGAAGGCAGTAACAGAGCAAAGAACATCCCCCTCCCACTAAGTCACTGTATTAAATGTCAAGCAATTCCTTCTTATTACATGCCTAAATGACTTGTGTGACCCCATTTTAATCCTGAAAGGTCAGAGGCTTCTGTGAACTTTTGTAAAGCAGTGCAACAGGATCTCACTGTTGCACGTTTCAATTTGCACTTGCATTCTTACACGACTTACTTACTTAACTTGTCAGCATAAGTGAAAGTTCACACAGAAAACAACGTTGGCACAAATCCTTGTGAAGCCACTACTGCAGCACCGGTAGACACTTTGCTACAAGGTTAGTTTTATAGTCTAGTTGACAGTAAAGACTCATCCTACAAAGCCTGTGTTTTTATTGTGAATCAGTACAAAAAGTGATGCTGAATATTTGTGACCCAATCTGCCGTAATGAATCGGAAGTCGGCGTTCTATTTATTTAGATACGGGCCGATTATGTTGACAAACATCAAAAATATCGATTTTTCTTTTTTGGTCTTATATGAAAGAAAAGCTCTTCAAAATTAATCTGGTCTCCAAAAAAGAAAAATCGGTATTTTTGTGATGTTTTTTAACATAATCGGCCCGTATCTAAATAAATAGAACGCCGACTTCCGACTCATTACGGCAGATCGGGTCACATTTGTAGATAAACAATGTAGAAGAGGCAAAGAAATAAATGTATTGTAATATATGAAGTTTTAATACTCATGCCTTCCAAATGATTGATAGTGTGGAGTGGGACCGTCAAGAGGGGCAAAGTCTTTCAGTAGTATCTGGGGCAATGGCACCGATTCAGGCCTCCTACTATCAGTATTGGTACCGACCCAACAGAATCTAGGACAGCAGCAGACCACCTAGTCAGAAGGGGCAGCTGTCTTTAAAGGTCAGAGGTCTTCTGCAGGAAGCATTAAGCAAATTTTTGTGCTGTTACAACCAGCAGCTGTTTGAGGATGCATTATTCGTGCACATACTGCTTTATAGGGGCGGTGTCTGGGTTAACATACAGCAGTGTTGCATTTTTTACCTTTCAGACCAAGAGCAATGGCTTCCTTATTGTTTCCTAACGTATTTACAGTTCTTTAACTAAGTCTGACAGAAAAAGAATTACGATGTTTTATAGCCTTCTTGAGATATATTTTCCACTAGCAAGGTTTTCCATTGGCGTGGATGCATTCGGATCCCCGAGGCCCAAAATACAGTGGGTGGGGTTTGCAGTTTGTGGAAGTACAACAACATGGGCATTTTCCTGTGTTAACCAGAGAGTGGTTAAATAGATATATTTGTTCTTTTTAGTAGTGTCAGGGGACATGAATAAAATTAAAATTGCCTAGCCTTCTGGAGGTTGTAATTTATCATGACAAACTCATCGCCAGTTTTCTTATGACCACAGATTCTTACTTGTTGCATTACACAAATCTTTCAGTTAGTTTTGTTAACAATAGAATGAGTAAATGAAGGCTATAATAGAGCATTTTGAAACCCACTGAATAAATGAAAAGTATCATAACCTTATAGAGGTTGTCATGTAATGATGATGCTCATCCCTGGATGACATAAAATTTGAGTGCATCTCCCCAGCAGCTGACCTACCTCATTGTTCTCCAGTGGAGCATTTTCTTGGGCCTAGTTAGCATGGAAACATGGAAACATTTTGTTTGGCTGACTGGCTGTGAGCTGTCTGAGTATATGTTCACATTCAGTCCTGGTGCATAACTTAAAAGGCTGGAGTTTGGTTTCAGAATCACGCGACGTTGCTTTCGTTACATGCATTACTTTCATTTCTTCTTTGATTCCAGTAGAATTAAGCAGATATTCTTCCCTCATTAAATAAAATATTTCAATCACCAGAATCCTGAGTTTGAAATATATATTTCTTTGGTGCTGCCATTTGTTACAGCTGTGTGTCTGTGGATTGGAAGAATTGTTCTAAATTAGATAATCAGCATGGGCCACACAGTGACCAAAACTGACCAAAGTTTTGATGTATTTGATGTATTTTTACTAATAGTGGGTAAATTTCAAATTTATTCACAAAATTTAAAAAGGAGCTGCAGGCAGCAGTTTGGACAAATAACAGACAAACATGAACTATACATAATTGATGTAATTGATAAGATCATTGAA
Source organism: Distichodus sexfasciatus (assembly GCA_032718565.1). Classification (NCBI taxonomy): domain Eukaryota; kingdom Metazoa; phylum Chordata; class Actinopteri; order Characiformes; family Distichodontidae; genus Distichodus; species Distichodus sexfasciatus. The sequence goes on along the minus strand of JAVGVS010000101.1, from coordinate 998,511 downwards.
AAGCTGTATTAGAACAGGCATTATCATAGAAATCAATTTCAAATCGCAACTTCCCCTCCTTAATGCTGTTATTTTAAAAAATGCCTCGACAAAGTTGTGTTAAGTCCTGCACCAGGGTTTTATGAGGCGAACTCAAGGTATCCATTACTATGCGTTTGGCAGCTCCAGGTGCACATATTAAACCCTGAAACCTTTGAGACCCATAGCAGTGGCTTTCTAATTTCCGTCACCTTATTCTTGATTTAGAGATGCTTATATCCTTCTAAGATATACTGCAGGCATAACCTTCGTGTACTAGAGAAGATCTATGGCTGTTAATCTATGTGTTCTGAAGCACACTTCAACCCAAGGCCAAAGCCGACCATAATTCTAGTGTCAAAGTGTTTGGGATTAATCACAGGGAGCTGGGGGACATCTAGTGTGGGGAACTGGTCAATTATAAGGGCCTCCAAAGTGTAATGTGTTGTCCACATTAACCATTCTGAAATCTTTAAGGTCAGTTAAGCTGTATAAATATGACTTGTGGAATTTAAGGGATCTGATTATAAATCATTATTACTCTATAGAGTATGTCCTTATTCTCTGTATACCAAGAGAGTTTTCTCCCATCTCTCACCTTGTTGTTTGTTGTCTATTTTTTATCTTGTATTTAAAAGCAAATCTGCAATTTCTGCCATATCTAGTGAGCAATCATATGGTGGAACTGAGAAACAAACACGTGAGCTTAAGATACGTTGACCATCTGATGTCCTCTTAATATTTCCAAAACTGATAGCATAATGGTTAGGGAGTTCACTCTGTGATTGAATGGTCGCCAGGTTCGAATCCAAGGACTGGTAAAGTACCACTGAGGTACTCATGAGCAAAGGACAGTCCCCAAGCACTGCTCCCCAGGTGCTGCCCATGTCAGCTGCCCACTGCTGCTTTATGGATGGGTCAAATGCAGAGCTCACATGTGGTTGTGGTGCAGTGTGTTGTGTTGTGGTGCGTTCACAATGATAATCACTCGCTTTCACTCAGTTATGTGATACAACTTAATAAACACATACAGTGTCTCCATCAAAACCTCACGAATCCTCCCGAGAAGCTGGCAGGCGATTTCCAAACTGAGAATGAATGTGATTTAATTAATTTCCCAGAACATTCCTCATGACCTGAGAGACAGACGCTTGGCTGATTTTCAGCCTTATTGACATTGTATTTCACCAACACACTCCTTAAACGTCCGTGGTATATGCTGGTATGTGCTGACACTTTAAACAAAGGTGTGTTTAACACCTTTAGACATTATTCAAGATTTAGCACCACGGATAGAAATATATCAGCAGAGTGTTAGCGCATTTTTCATTTGGAGGAATGCCAAGCAATAAATTGGGTCTAAATAAATGACATAAATGAAGTACAGTTGGTAAGGGACTCAATAATCCTGTATTATGTCCTGTATTTCATCTCCGCGTCCATTTGTCATGCTGTGTTATTATCATATAAAGTCCAACTGAGGTACGCATGCCTTTTTTTACTTTATCATGAATCTGCTTCAGAAAAGTGCTGCAGAAATGGACATGCCTGGGTGGAAACCTCTGTGGTGCAAATGGCGTCTGTAGGCCTGTTCCCACTCCAGGTTTAGTGGAAGTTCCTCCAATACCCAGAGCTCATCCTGAATACTGCAGGAAGTTAGAGCATCAGATGCTTGGTCTGCTTCCCTTTCATATCTTCAAGGAGTGCTAAAATAAGACGTGTAGAGTAAGTGGCAGCTGAGAAAGCTGTAAACAAGATAAGAGTGTGTGAAGTACTGATAACGAACTGAGGATGGAAACAGGCATTCTGAATGCAGGGTGTTTTTCAGTATCTGAGAAATTCAGGGCAACTCAGTTTGATTTGTGTAGCACTTTTAACAACAGATGTAATATAAAAGTAGTTTTACAAATCGCTGAATCCAGGCCCCTAAATGGCTAGTCTGGGGGTAAAACCTCCCTCTGTAGAAGACAAAATTAACCCCTGACTTAGAAGGGGTGCAGGTGTAAGTGTGTGTGAAAGAGTGAAAGATTTTAGGGCCGTGAAGTGTGGTTCCAGGTGACAAGGCTTCTGTAAAACCTTGCAGGCCAGTTCATCAATTCATCCAGTGGAGAATTCAGTAGCTTCACATTGTTGGTGTGTTTGGCACCTCGGCACGAGAACTCCTTTTTTATTCTGCAAGGTCATATTGCTTATTTCAGATGAATAGTAACAAAAGCAGGTTTTCTGAGAAGGAGTGTTAGAGTTGGGGTATTCAGAATCCAATCATTGCACCAAGCACTAGCACAAATACAGGAAAGATAGTCTGATGCATGGAAACGGATTTACACAGACTAGTTGGTAGAGTCTAGCTGGGGTTAATTTGGCCAAAATACTCACCTGTTTCGTGCATGTAATACACACACACACACATATAGGTATACTTTATTTGCTCCTTAAGGTGAAACATCAGGAGTCCTTAAGTTACACACACAGACAAGAGACAAACAATACAATGCAAAAGACAAATCACACATACATTCACACAAGAAGCTCTCATACTCCTAACCACACGCAAATCCACAAGTTCCCAAGTATAGACACGTTATTTGGGCTATTAACAATAGTTACAGTATACATACAGTAAACAGTATACATAAGGTTAACATTAGACCACATAGGAATGAGTACATCACCACTCAAATTGTATATGTCCATCAGAACATGAGCCTGCATATCAAAGAGGGGGGAAACGAAACAAAACAAAACCTTGAAGCTAATTAGAAGCAAGAGCAGGTAGTTTGCAAATAAATAAGAAGAGATGACTTGAAGCGACAGAACGATGTAATAGATAGTAATAGTTTGTAATAGTTTTGCATCCTCCATTTTCTTCAACCGTTTCTCAAAACCGATAACTTGTTGATCACTCAAGTGGACACTGTGTATATATAAGGGTTAAAATTCAGTATGGACCAAAATAGATTTTGAGATGGTTCATGATGGTGATTTATTGGCTACCTCTGGTTTAATGCTGAGCAGGCTGGGCAGGGATTCAGATTACTTCTCAAACTAGTTTGGCACGTTCATTTTGTAACCCAGTTCATCATTAGCAAAATGAAAGAGTATTCATTAGTGTTTCATATGAGAGTGCGACGTTGTAGTCACTACAGGACTGGATGAAAAATGTGTGGGAGTGCTATCTGACAGTGTTTCTCAGGGGATCCATTTGCAAAAGAATGCATTGGGATGAAGATTTGTGATGCTGGTGCTGTCATTGTGGCAAGCACGGACGCTCAAATGCACAAGAGTTTGTTTCACAAAGTCCCACGGTTTCAGTACTCACACAGCCTGTAGGAACGGCAAACTCGTATAAACTGAGGAAGACGATGAACGCACATCGCAAAGCAAACAAATTGTGACTTAACTATTGACAAAAACAGGTGAAGCCAATAAAGGACAGGGCTAGCTCAGCAGGGGGGACAGGTGGCCTTCATAGAAGACCTGTAAACTTTTGGCATCTGGGTGCAGGTTGTTGGACAGGAGCTGATGGTTATTGTGGTGTCTTGATAATTGCCTGTGTAGGAGGGACTTTAAATGAACAAACAGCGAATGTTTCATATCCTGACTCTTAAAAGTTATGTAACCATGAAACAGACCTTGTGCCATCATCATTAATTAAACTTTTTGGGATGTGGGAGAAAGGCAGTTTTAATTGCCAAATCATACAAATCTACATGGCTCCAAATCAGAGAAATCTGTTCATTAAATGTAATATTTGAAGAGGGGAGTTGCAGGGCATGGTCATGTGTTCTGTGGAGGATGAGGGGAAGTGTTCTCTTAAAAATATATCACACAGGAATGACCAGATATTAAAATGAAATCTCTCTTAATTGGCTTAACACCTTTCATTCTTATTCTGTACAGACTGGTGTTTTTGTTCCAGGAATGTTCACTATATTTTCTGCTAAAATCTGCACTCCAATTTAATGTCATTGTAGCATTTTAAATGAGTTGTACATCAATTGTAATAACCTTCATTTAAAACAACAGCAACAACAACGAAGACCAGCATATAGTGAAAGCTGGTCAGGCTGGCCCAGGGTTCAGAATACAGCTTAAAGTGGTGTGCAAAGCTGATTTGGATGCAAAACCAGATTAATAGCTCCCAAAACGCCCTTAATAAAGGATGAAATGGGTCTTTATGGATCAGATTAAGTTAACAAACCCAGCCCTGACTGCTGTCCTAAGCTTTTTTCCCTCAGTAGAAAAGTAGTCAGTGTCTGGGAACATATTCATGTGGAGCATTATCAAGGTATTAAATGATACATCCTGCATCCTCTATGATAAGGATGTTGTTGAATGATCACAGAGGATGTTTCAGGTACACAGCTCTTGTCAAGCAACTGTCTGTCAATGTCAATGCATAGAGATAACTTGCACAGATTTATGAGAGGCAGTTCACTGATCTGATTAATAATCTGCATGTTAGAGTAACTGAGAAGGGAATTTGGTGAAATAAGTGTTGTTGCAGCATAATTATAAGCAACCGTTGCTCTTTGTGAGTGAACAGTTTCCCAGTGAGCATAGCTGGCACAATCCTAATGCAGCAACATGAGATCTGGCATCACATCATGCTGTTTTCCACTGGTTTCAGGTTGCACTCAGATAAAATCTCACTCATGATAAAATACTAAAATGTAGGCCTTAGTTATTTTATACTGCAGAACTCCAGAAACGTTTTTCCTTTTTGCTCTCTCATTTGTTCCTCTTATTATAATGATATGATATTTAATCTTATATCCAGGTTTAGATTTGTGTCACTAGTTTATTTGATGTTCCTGTGCAGATTGTACAGTATTGCCTCTCATTGCATTTTGAAATGGTTACAAAATACATTAGCATACATAAAGCTGGTTTATTGTTCAACATTCACACTAATTCCTACATATTGATATGACAATGAGCAGAACAAGCAACACAACACACTACAAGCCCAAAAGCACATCACACCATTATACTGTTTAATTTCCTTAACAACACCAGCTCTCACTCACAATCTCTGTGTTCCTGATGCTTTTAGCGCCGCAGGATTAGGGAGCGTCACTAAATGACACAACTGTGTTTAAAGGAATCATGTTTGAGATGTTATTTTAATAATTAATAGCAGATACATATGGCTGTGTAATTATTATTTGTTCAGTTAGGAGCACAGGATGTAAGTCATGTATTTCCTTCAGCAGAACAGAATAATCGCAGTCATGTACTCAGACATTTTTTAAAGCATTATTTTCTGTTTTCTGTTTAAAAAAGACTCAGAGACAGATTTATATTGTATCAGCAGATATCCACATTTACAATATCGGTATCAGTATCGGACATTAAAAAGTGGTATCGTGCCATGTTTAAAATCCAGTGGAATATCACATCACAGACAGTAGTTTAAAATATACAACTAAAGTATATGAGAAACAGCAGAACTATTTTTATTACTGTTTAAACTGTATCAAATACACGCTGCAAGTATTAGCTCATAAATGATCATACAGCACAGACCAGTATGGATGTAACGATGGTCATGGTGATTTATTGGTTGTTTCAGGTTCAAGCTTGAAGAGGATTGTAATTATGTCTTTTTATAGTTTATCACTTTAGTTTGGCACCATGACTCAATGGGTCACAAGCAACCATGGTCTTAATACATAAACACTGTGTGTGAGAGCTCAGTGTGACTGACTGTGTTTATGAATTCTCTGCATTTCAGGTGGCAAAGAAAATAAAATGCCCATTTTAATATCAAAGATCTTCAAAGGACTTGCAGCAGACCAGACTGAGGCTCTTTACGTGGGTGACGCAATTTTGTCAGTCAACGGATGTGACCTGCGAGATGCTACTCATGATGAAGCTGTGCAGGCCTTGAAGAAGACGGGCAAGGAGGTCATTCTGGAGGGTAAGTCTGTATATATAACACCACACCACCTGATTATACCAGTCGGTTCTTTCAAAATGCATCTTACAGAGTTTTTGTCAGTACAATTCAGTAAGTATCGGCCCCAGGAGTCAAAATGTTAAAATCGGTTTGGCTATTTTTAAATAAAAACTAGGAACTGAGCACACACAGACACACAAACATGGAGACCAGCAAACAGTCCGATCTGCATGGACTCACAGTCAGGCTCTACCTGAAACCCTTTCACAAGTGTGTGCTCCTGAGCTTTAGATATTAGAGGAGTCTAAATTAAAATGGCAGGTCACTGACCACAAGAACCAAAATGGCATCTGCTCTTAATCAAGTATGTTTTTACTGCCTGAATTTAAGCTTTTACAAAGCTTTGAAAATGCACCACCATCTTAGTCTAAGAGGAAATGAATATAGATGTTTGATGTTGTTTGTATCTAGCATCTCAGTTGAAGGAGTACATTGAACAGCCTATTTTTGGAAGGAGATTTAAAGTCTCAAACCTGATGTCCAAACACGTCTCTGATCTGCGTGATGTCTACAGGTTTGCTTCTAAATATAAAGACTTTGTAATAGGAAATGAATAACAGAAGCTGATGCATTCTCCTAAAAGTAGTGACAACATTATACACAACGCTCCTGTACGCGTGACAAAGGGCAAAAGTCGCATTGCTCGCCACAAACATGCAGGTTTGTGTTTGGTAGTGGAATGAAGGTTCTGAACTCATTGCGTTTGGGGATCTATTGTGGCCGCTGTGGCATTTTAGCTGTAGAATCTGAATGTGACAGGCTGAGCAGGAACAGTCACGCAAGGAGAGAAGGTCAAGTGAATTTACCCATAAAACACTGCAAATGAAACCATAAAGCTGCAGCTGGTCTCTCAGGATGACCTCATCACGCCCTCTCCCTTATCCCACACACACACACACACACACTTTTCTACCAGAGGGTTGTGCTATATTTATGGGCTACTTCCATGGACTTATGCGTCAGTCTAAACCTTAACCTCACTATCCAAAGGGAAATATTAAATGCGTTTGTGTATGTCATCATGTGCCACTTGTGTGTGGTGCAAAAAAATCACGAGTGGGGTGTGGGCTGTTTTGGCAACGCCGTTGACTGCTTTCTCAGTTTAGCTTTGCGGCCCGGCCAGCAGGCATCATGCGAGGCGTAGATTCAATGAATGAGTCAATGCAAAAAGCATATCACGTTAGAGTTGTGGAGCTGCTGAGAAGGCAGACTGCCAGACTCCCACAACCCAGCGCTTGTTCTGCGTCTCCCGGGTTGGACTGGACATATGAGGGTTTGAGCAGCAGTCTGGTTTTATCATGGAAATGGCATAATAGTTCATTTTAGGTGTGGAAACGGGTGTGAGTGAGAGAGGGAGAGTGAGAGAGGGAGAGAGAAGATTAAAGAATGTCTGCTGGACATGATAAGTGCAGAGCGCAAAGTGCTATTTCAGCGTTTTACAATCTGTAATGGGGCTCTTAGGAATGGATAGTGTAAGCCATGATGGTGGGTGTGCGTGTCCATTTGTGTGTGTGAGTGTGTGAGAGAGAATCTTCCTGTTTTGCTATCTCCTTTTGCTTCCGCTAACTGATGAAGACAATAAATAAAACTACTGCTCTCACATTTCCCCAATTGGAGAAACGAGAGTGGTGTGGAGAGAGAAAGAGAGAGAATGAGAATATATCCTCTGCCTGATTAATTAAATAGAACTGTGTGTGTGAGTGTGTTTGTGAGGAGAGATGAATTGGGGCACATGATGTGCCAGAACCATGCAGGCTGAGTTACTCACAATAACAAATAAACTGAGTCAGCCTCAAGGAGCCAGACCATGACAGTTCCATGACAGTAGAAAAGAAAGAGAAAGCGTGTGAGAGTGAGCTAGCAGTTGAAAATGGACCCTACAGAATTCTAGCTACTGTTCTCTGTTTTGAGGTGTGTTTTCAGTCTTTTTCACCCCTTGTTTGGTGGTAAAACTGTGATGGACAAGAAGAATTTTCATGCATCTGGACCCTACTGTTTTTAAGCTTGTCCCTGAGGCTGCAGCTTTTACAGGTTCCACTCATAACACACACCGTGTCTTCAGGTCAAGTAAACATACTGTGTCTTAAGAAGTCATTTTGTTCTGAAAATCAGACAGCCCATGCCATTTTACTGACTGTTAGAGCTGCTTCATGGTGTGACATTAACAATTATATTTTACATTTACAGCATTTAGCAGAAACTCTCATTCAGAGCGTCATCCATTACAGGGACAATCTCCCTGAGAGCAACATGGGGTTAAGGGTCTTGCTCAGAGACCCAGTGAAAGTAGTGCTGAAGGTAGGATCCAAACCAATGACCTCTTGGTCCAGAATCAAGTATCTTAACCACTAGACCACCACCACCCCATGAGCTACAGGCATCCACAGTGCCTTGAAAAGCTATTCATACCCCTTGAACTTTTACACATTTTGACACCTTACTACCACAAACTTAAATGTTTTTCATTGAGATTTTCTGTGATAGACCAACACAAAGTAGCACATAATTATGACGTGGTTCGAAAATGATACATGGTTTTCAAAATTTTCAGGAAATAAAAATCTGAAAAGTGTGCCGTGCATTTGTATTCAGCCCCTTGTACTCTGATACCCCTAAATAAAATCCAGTGCCATCAATTGCCTTCAGAAGTCACCTAATTAGATAATAGAGTTCACCTGCGTGTAATTTAGTCTCATTATAAATACACCTGTTCTGTGAAGGCCTCAGTGGTTTGTTAGAGAACATTAGTGAACAAACAGCATCATGAAGACCAAGGAACTCACCAGACAGGTCAGGGATAAAGTTGTAGATAAATTTAAAGCAGGGTTAGGTTATAAAAAAATATCCCAAGCTTTGAACATCTCAAGGAGCACTGTTCAATCCATCATCCAAAAATGGAAAAAGTATGCTACAACTGCAAACCTACCAAGACATGGCTGTCCACCTAAACTGACAGACCGAGCAAGGAGAGCACTGGTCAGAGAAGCTTCCAAGAGGCACATGGTGACTCTGGAGGAGCTGCAGAAATCCACAGCTCAGGTGGGAGAATCTGTCCACAGGACAACTGTAGGTTGTGTACTCCACAAATCTGGCCTATATGGAAGAGTGGCAAGAAGAAAGCCATTGTTGACAGAAAGACATAAAAAGTCCTGTTTGCAGTTTGCCAGGAGCAACATGTGGAAGAAGGTGCTCTGGTCAGACGAGACCAAAGTTGAACTTTTGGGCCTAAATGCAAAGTGCTACATGTGGTGGAAAAGTAACACCGCTGATCACCCTGAACACACCATCCCCACTGTGAAACATGGTGGTGGCAGTGTCACGCTGTGGGGATGCTTTTCTTCAGCAGGGACAGGGAAGCTGGTCAGAGTTGATGGGAAGATGGATGGAGCTACAACGGAATGGTTTAGATCAAAGAATTTTCATGTGTTAGAATGGGCCAGTCAAAGTCCAGACCTAAATCCCATTGAGCATCTGTGGCAAGACTTGAAAATTGCTGTTCACAGATGCTCTCCATCCAATCTGGCTGAGCTTGAGCTATTTTGCTACGAAGAATGGGCAGAAATGTCAGTCTCTAGATATGCAAAGCTGGTAGAGACATACCCCAAAAGACTTGCAGCTGTAACTGCAGCGAAAGGTGGCTCTACAAAGTATTGACGCGGGGGGCTGAATACAATTCCACGCCACACTTTTCAGATTTTTATTTGCTTAAAATTTTGAAAACCATGTATCATTTTCGTACCACTTCACAGTTATGTGCTACTTTGTGTTGGTCTATCACAGACAATCTCAATAAAGAACATTTAAGTTTGTGGTTGTAAGGTGTCAAAATGTGTAAAAGTTCAAGGGGTATGAATACTTTTTCAAGTGTGTATCTGCTTACTTTATTATTAGGTCAAGTGGAAGTTTGTCATGGAAACTGCTGACTTTCTAACAATTATGTTTGATTGATGTATTGTAGTTAATATGAAAATGGTGGTTGACCAACAGTTAGGGAGGAGGCCCCTGATTGGAGGGTTGTCGGTTCAAGTACCAGAGCAGTAAAAGGTACCACCGACGTACTCATAAGTAAGCACTTCTGCCCGGAAGCTGGCAAAAAGCTGTCCACTGCAGTGCATTGTGCGCTGTGCTGTGCTGTGTTCACAATGACAAATAATCACTCACTTAAATTCACTTATATCTGGTTCTTGCTCATAACCAAGGGTTGGTTTTGCACCATTTATTTCTCACATATTTTCACATAATTAACTGCTTTCACATTTACACCATTTATCAGACACTATTCTCCTAATGATGGGGACAGTCTTCCTGGAGGAACTTGGGGTTCAGGGTCTTGTTCAGAGGGTCACCAAAGTATATTATTGTTGTCCGGGCGATGTCCACAGTTTCATGAATTTAAAAATTTTGTCCTTTACAAATTTTGAAAAATAATTTCTAACAGCATTTGGTTAAAGTCTCTCAGATGCATTAGACAAATTAACTCCCAACACCTGACAAAATCTAAAAAGTCAAATTTCATGTCCTTGATACCCAAGCATTAGGGTGACTGGTTTGGCTTCAACATGCTTCAACGTGCTAAATTCAACACTGTACCCGACCGCTAAGACTTCAATAAGCCTACAGGGTCTCAGCCTAAAGCCCCTCCTCTGGAACATATTCAAAGACAGAGCCCTAGCTCAAATCCTACCTCCAGCACTACCACCATTGGGTTCCTGAGCAAGACCTTTAACCCTAAGTTGCTCCAGGGAGACTGTGCATGTAGTTAGCAAATGGAAGACGCTCTGGATAACAGCATCTGCTAAATGCCATAAATGTAGTCTCAGAAGTGCTCTCAGTCTGGTCACTCACCTGTGAACCAATTCGCCTTAGGAAACCCTATGTTGGACTGTACCACATTTTCACCCCCAATCATCTGGTCACCAACACAGGGTTTACCGTAGTTACTCAAAGCACTGCACTACCAACCACAGCTTCCAGGACAAATGCGTATGTATGGGTTAAATATACGCTCATTAGACTGCCATACCAATAACATTTAGATGTGAATGCTGAGTTCTGGAAGGTGTTACACAGGGAGCTCACTGCAGTCCTGCATGCTGGTGAAGCTAATTTAGTTGACTCTTTCTTTGATGAATGGTCAGTCTTACCTCAAGTGGCTTGTAAGTCTAAACAAATTACACTTTCAGTCTCAAGACCCCTGGGCTGCGTTAAACATGCTGTCTGCAGAGAAAGAGAGAAAGCCAGAGAGGAAAGGGGGAAGGACCCTGCCTTCTGAAGAATGAAATCAAAGGGGAGTTGCATATCAGTAGTTTACAAGTATAAAGTAAACAGAAAAAGGCAACATGTTAAGAAATTCTTAATTAAAACCCCCGGTGTGATCTGCCTTGTCCTTTTAGACTGTTTGGAACTTTCATTTTCACAGTTTGAAGTGCCCAATCATCTCTGTGCTTAAAATTTGAGTTGTCTTTGTAAGAGCAAAGTGCTTTTTCATGTTCTTCATGTTCAGCTGCTATTTTTACTTCACACACTATTGTAGACTTACAGACTTTTGGTGTTTTTAATGAAAGAATGCTCATGTGCTTAAAGGTTTAATGCTTGCTACACATTGGCCATTATTCTCTGTGCCGTCTGGTCTTACCTAGTGTTGACTATAAGCAGTATAAGAGTATATGTTAGTTCACCAGGTACTGATAATGGAGCTGATTTCACAATAACTCTTCTGTTTCTCTCTTAAAGGAACTGATCATTATCCAAGCTAAGACTTTATCTTCCTCAATCAGCTTAAGACTTACACTTAGCTAAATTAACATCATTGGCCCGTATGGACCGGTTTGTGCCATGTCATCAAAACAGAAAGTGCTTGTTTATTTCTGTAATGAAGGTCTTTTTAAATGAGCAGCTTAGTCTCCAAAAACACAATTTTGACTGGCAGCAGGCCAGACATGGAAGTGTCTCACGCTAGACACCGCCGATAAGGGAATCCTGCGCAAATTGAGTTCCGCTACGTGTTAATTTACATGTTTACTCTCAGGGGTTGGCAGCAGACCGAGTCAGATAAGCTTTCAGTCCCATAGAAGATGCATTATCTGTTGAGGCACAGAAGTATATTCTTTCAGCGTCTGCATTGTGATGCGGTGGATGTGGTGGCCTAGGGATAGGATACTTCTACGTATCAGGATGTCGCTGGTTCAAATCCAACCTCCAGCACTACCACCACTTGGTTCCCAAGCAAGACTTTTGATCCGAAGATGCTCCAAGGAGGCTGTCACTGTAGTTAGCAAATGGAAGCGGCTCTGGATGAGAGTGTCTGGTAAATGCCGTAAATGTAGTCTGGGAATCGCTCTTAGTCCCGTCCCTCACCTAAGAACTAGTTTGCTTTCAGAAAACCTACACTGGTCAATGCCACATATTCACTTTACATTTGTGGCATTAAGAATACGCTCTTTCCCAGAGCTACTTACATTTCCTAATTACAGAGACAGTCTGCCTTGGGTTAGGCCTTGCCTTGCTCAGGAGCTCAACCGAGGATTTTCAACCCCCAATTTTATGGTCACCAACACAGGTTTTAGTTACTCAAACCACTGCACCACCACCCATAGCTTCTGGAAGTAGGTAGTATGTGTGGGTGAAACGTCCCAAAACACAGAGTCATCCTAAAGCGAAGACTCCCATCACTGGACCCCTGAGTAGGATCCTCAACTCTAAGCTGCTTCAGGAAATAGTCCCAGTAAATGGAGTAGGTTAGTTGGTCTGGATGAGAGTGAAAAATACAGTAAATTCTTGAGCAAATCATAGTGCAGGATGTTATGTCATGTAAGGAATATGAAATCAATCATGTTGTGACACAGCTTAAGTGATGCTTGACAGAAAAGAACTCCCCCGTTCTCATTTCCATAACTAACCTACAAGAGCAGTCTGTTGTATGTAACATAACAAAGTCCAAGCATTCTTAAATCGTGTGCAAGAACGCTTCGTAAAATGTAAAAAGTTTTTTTCACCTTTTAAGGTAGTTACAAAATAACCATTATTTCTTTAGAATGATTCATTTTCCCAAAATAGATTTATTTAGGTTGTCTTTGTATTTTTTATTTTACGGTATAATAATGATAATATGTTTTTTTACAGTGTTTCCCCTGCCATTATATTAGGGGGACGCCCCAACCTCCAACAACACGCCCTGGCCCCCTTGAGGGTCAAGTTAATTTTGTTTAGTTTTATTTTCTGTGTAACACAAGATCACAAGCAAAGTCACTTAAGGCTACCTTTCAAATAGAAACAAACTAACTAGCCTTATGTTCATTCATTCATTTTCCCACCCGCTTAATCAGGGTCGTGGGGAGCGGAGCTCGGTGGAGACCAACCCTGGGCAGTTAGAGCCAATTTAGAGTAAACCCGGGCCAATTTAGAGTCACCAGTTAACCTATATTGTATGCTTTTGGACTGTGGGGGGAACCCGGGCGCACCCAGAGGAAACCCACACGAACATGGGGAGAGCATGCAAACTCCACACAGAAAGACCCCACGGCTGATCAGGGGCTCGAACCCAGGACCTTCTCGCTGTGTGGCGGCAGCACTAACCACTGCACCACCGTGAAGCCCTGGCCTTGTGTTATTTGTCTTTTTTACACAACGGCATTTCTGTCTCTACATTGCATTTACAATTCTCCTCTGCCCTCTGTATTGTGTGTGGCGGAAAATATGTTGCATTAACCACCCGAAAAGCAGACAAAAATATCTGTGTTTTTTAAACGCTCGCAGGGTGGAGAAGGTAATAAATAAATGATCAAATAACTGTTTCAGTTGTACTTCGTTAAAGTAAACACATCAACACCATGATTCGACACATGATTCGACACCATGATTCCCCCCCACAAAGCTGTATACCTAAGGGAAACACTGATTTATATTTATATATTTCTCAAATTCACACACACAGCAACCAAACAAGTCTGCTCATAATAAATTCCCAACACATACTGTAGCATAAAGCAACGGAACAAGTCAGGCACAGAATTGTAACAGAGTAAATGACTTACTTTTGAATGATATTTTTATATTGCAGAAAAAATTTTGCAATTTGATTTTTCTTCTCCACTACCTTCAGACCTGAGTGGAAGCATGCATGAACGTGCACATACGTGCAAGCCTACACAAACACGCACTAACACAAACAAGTTCACACAAGTTTCTACTTTCATATGTTGGGTTCCAGTGTGGATTAGAAAAGCGCTCCTCAGTAGAGCACATTATCTCCATAAACAAGGAAAAATATAGTAGATAATGCTACCCTTGTTGGCCCTGTTGTTGTTGCTGCTGCACATTTGGTTGTGTGTGTGTGTGAGTGTGTGTGTTTGTGTTGTGGTGGGCACATTTTTGCGGGGCTGTCGTGAGGGACATTCCAGGACTAATAGAGCTTTCACAGAGCACACTGCGTGCTTCTGGAGTCAGCGGGCAGCCAATCAGACACGTTCCAGACGCTCCCACAGTGGCCGGGCAGCAGAGGGGCTCCGCTATAGGACCGTTCTGTCTTTCACATGCCAATGGGGGCTTGTGTTTGCCCAATGAGGCAGCAAGAAAAACAACCCACTGTCATGTCGCCCAGCCAGCACCTCATCTCCCGGCAGCGGCCAGCCCCACCGGCCAATAGGAATGATCTGAATCCCAGCGTTCCCAAACGCACCATTACCACACATTGACGGAATGCCTGCTGACGGCCTTTGTGTTTAAAAGGTTAAGAATTTTACTTCCTGAAGATTCACGACAGCCTTTAATCACACTCTCAAAGAGTCTGGAGACTAATTTTATGCTGTTTGCATTCCTTTAACTTGACTCAACTTTAACTTGTTTTAAAAAGCTTCACCTCCCTGGGCTGCAAGGCCATGTGTATTTATATATATGAGCATTATATATTTATATTCTGTATAAATCATATATAGAATAATGTATTTATTTACATTGGTGTTGGTTGGAGATGAATGTGAAAATGGTTTGGTTTTGATGTTCAGTTGACCAGTAAATAATTAAAAAAGTAAAAACGTATTTTTGTTTTGTTTTGTCTATTAGCATTTTTCTGTTTTTCAGGGTACAGAGTAATGTATATTTACATATTCATATTTCCATTTCTAATTTCTTTATTTTTCTTTATTTTTATTATTTATATTGGTGTTGTGTGAAGATGAATGTAAAGGTTCTTAGTTTGGTATTAGCAACATTAAAGGAAACAAACCAATAAATAATTGTGGTTTTGTTTTAATTTGTATATTAGTATTCATTTACATACTTTTACTGTTATGAAGCAATTTAGAACCACAATTTCATGGAATAGTTTTATTATAAAGAGTCCAATAAACATATCACTCTTCAAGGTGTAGTCAAAGTATTTTACACAGTGTGGACGTCTTTCTTGCCTTTTGGTAAAAAAGCTACACTTCCCTGTGACTGATGATGTATATTTACATCTGTACATTTTAATTTCAAATTTTTAAATATCTTGATGTAGGGGAATGGAGTTAAAGCTTCTTGCTTGATATTGAGGCTGTTAAAGATCTGTAAATAATCTATAAATGATCTGTTTTTTATCGATTAGCTTTTTTCTCCCTTTTACAAGTGCATTAAATGATGCTCAACAGAAACCTATTAAACAAAGCTTAAACAGGAGATTAACAACAGGCTTTCATCACAGTCTTTTAAAGGAGGTCTATAGGCAGATATTTTGCTATGTAGAGGACTTTCTTTAAAAAGTTACTTCTCCCTGATGTTGTGTTTTCTAATCTCTAATTTCTGTACGCCGTGTTGGTTGAGGATGAAGCGGTGCAGTGAGGGAGGCTTGGTTTGGTATTAAGGATATTAAAGGACTTCACCTGCAGATCATTGTCTTATTTTTTCTTTGTTTGTCTGTTTGCATGTTTCTCTCTTTACCTTTCAAACTGTTTACTAGAGCTATTATGTTCTAAATGTTGGTTTCTTTAAAAATCGAATAAACAGAGCTTTGGAAAGTAATTTATGGTCGGCTTTAAAGTTTATGTGAATTACAGTTTAAAAAGCCGCTCTCTGTCTTTCTTTCCTCCTTTATTCTCTGCCTCGCTATATTAAATCTTTTTAAATGAATGAGACTCAGTGGTTTGCTTTTATGTGGTATCGAACGTGACGTTCCGGTACATGTGGTTTATATTAAGGATCATTTTTCCTGAAATGAAACACACTTTTCCACTTCCCGCTTCCCCAACATAACCCCGAATGCTGCTCTTTCCTTAACTTTCTTCGTCATTTTTTCCCCTTCTCTCTCCTCTTTCCCCCACAGCCACAGCCTGCTGCATGCTATCTCTCCTGCAGCTGATAAGTGGGAAATGCTCATTCCCTGCTCTTTTAATTTCACAAAGGGCTATTTAATATCAGGCCCCCAGAGGCTTTTGTACAGACAAAATCCCTTTTACTAAAAATACATCCAGAAATCCTCTCATCTATACCCATGTTTGTGACTGTCAGAAATCTTTTGTTGGAATTGATTAATGTTTGGTAGAAGACAAGCTCTTTTGAAGACCCGAGTCACTGCAGTGTAGAAATGTAATACAGCGAAAACGTTCATGGCCGCGTACGCAATTTAAACATCAGGAAAGTGTGTGTGTGTGTGTGCAAGCATTTGTGTGTGCTGTATGGAAACTGTGTTGATCTGCCAGGGTGTGTGTGTGTGTGTGTGTGGCAGAAGGGTGGGGTGTCTGCATGTGTGTCTGAATATAGACAGGGTGAGAAGGTGTGACACAGGGTAACGTTGGCAGCCGTGGAGGTTTGAGAGTGTGAAACTCTGTGTGTGTGTGTGTGTGTGTTTGCTGACTCTGTATGTGTGGGTGGCAAAGGTGAGGAGGGTGAAGAACTCTGACACAGTATGAGTGAAATCTGCCCAAACAGAGAGAGAGGGGAGACAGGCAGGGATCGAGGAAGGAGGAAGAGAGCGATAGACGAGTGGTAGAGGTGTAGAAGTTGGAGAAGGAGGAGTGAGGATCTATTCCGGGTTTGAGGAAGCCCCTCACAAGCGCCACCACACACACCTCAATCTGCAACCTCTGTACTGAAACCCTATCTGTGCCCCTCAGTGGCGTCTGCTATTTATATCCCCAGTCTGTGTGAGTGTGTGTGAGTGTGGGTGGTGAGTGTGTGTTTGTGTGTAGGGAGGAAGGGAAGGAGGGAGTAAGAGAGAGATAAAGTTGTTGGTCCTGAGAGAATCTGTTTCTATTTATTTCCCAGCACTGCACTGTGGTGGCTGAACTCCAGGGGGGCGGTAGAGCGAGTTCCTATCAGTTCATCCTACTGAAGGATAGCGAGGGTTAGAAGAACAAAATACTAGTTAAAAACCAGCATTCACAACCTCTAATCAGCATAATCTTGCCTGTGATGATTTTTTAAGAGTGAATAAAAAAGGGAATTAAAGTGAGTGATTATTTGTTATTGTGAACACAGCACAGCACAGCACACAGTTCTCCACAACCACATGTGAACTCTGCATTTGACCCGTCTGTGAAGGAGCAGTGGGCAGCTGACATGGGCACCTCCCAGTGAGCAGTGCTTGAGGACGGTACCTTGCTCATGAGTACCTCACTTGTACCTTTATCCGCCTAGGATTCAAAGCAGCGACCTAACTGTTACCCAACTAACTCACCATTGGAATTTTCTTGAGGAAATGCACATCTAGTTTAATTTGTAGTCGGGCAACTGTTCTGGTATCAGACTTTCGGCTGCTGATGGTAGAGGTGTGTCATGATATTATCGTGAGCTGCTGTAAAGGGAAACGATGATTTTTCTCCGGCTCACTTTATTTTTCTCTCTCTTTCCCTCTTTAGTGAAGTACATCAAGGAGATGTCTGCCTTTTTTAAGAGCGCATCTCCAGGCATGCCTCCTGTGTTAGACTCACCTCCGTCCACACCGCAGAAGCAGGCTGACCCGGCCCTCAAGGAAACCAGAACCATCCCACTCAAGATGTGTCACGTCACCCGCAAGCAATGCCCCCCAGACACAGAAGACAGGTAAACACACAAACACACAAAAGCATGTAACCCTCAAAGAAAAAGATAAAGTCACTGTCTTCTTCTCATAGGTATTTCGAGGTTGTGTCGTCGGACAGAAAGAAGTCAGCGTTTTTGAGAGCGAAGGATGCAGCGATGGCCCAGTCGTGGTACAACGCCATACAGACTGGAAGCGCCGCCCTGCTGCCCGTAGTTAAAGACGAGCTCAGAGCCCTGCAGCCGGGAATGGATGTCAAGCACGTCGGTTGGATCATAGAGCAGGTTTGAGTGTGTGTGTGTGTGTGTGTGTACCAGGTTTTTATGTGTTGTGGGGACCTTTTTGGGGATTTTTGTCCCCTAAAATCACTTTTATTGGTGTTTCATGGCTTCGTGGGGACATATGAGAGGTCCCCATGAGGAAAATGACTTTATAGGAAATGTACATGTTTTATTTGAGAAAGTAAAAGAGGTAAAAGATGTGCTTTTGGTTCTAGAGGTTAAGGTTAGGGTTAGCTGTAGAATTATATACATCTAGTCATTATGGGAGTCTATAGAAGAAGCTCACAAAGTTGTACAGGTGTGTGTGTGTGCATGTGTGTGTGTGTGTGAAGTGAGTTGGTTTTTGCATATGGGACAGTTCTCTTATTAAACAGATTCACTTAAAATTTAGATGAATAAATTGTAGTAATTTGACATGCTCGAAGTAAATGAGTTGAGATCTGTATGTTTATGTGTGTGTGTGTGTGTGTGTGTGTGGGTGTGTTTGTGTACATTCTTTCACCAGGGATCAGAGAAGCCAATATTGGCTGTGTTGACTGACAGGGATCTGCTACTGTACAGCTCTCTACCCGAGAGCAAAGAGAGCCTTAACAACCCAGACAAGAGCCATCCACTTATTACCACCAGGTACACACACACACACACACAGAAGTATCTTGCTATCTTTGTAAAGTACTTCCATTAAATTTTGTTGCCTCCCATAATTACTAGATCAAAATAATACTACATTGGAATTATTAAAATTGACATCATCTAGAACGAATGCTGTTACTGTGCTTTCAAAATATTTGAAATATCCTGATTTTTGCTGATCATTTAATCAGCAAAAATGACACCTTTAATCCCCACATCTTTTCAGTGACTAGTATAGGCTCATTTCTTCCTGCAGATCTCCTCAAATCAAGGTTGCAATGCCATCAATTTGTCTTGAAATAGCAGCGCCCCCTGCTTGAGAGTAGACACATTCACAAAGACCTAAAACTTGCACACACAAACACTTACCTTCCCAGAACACACACACACACAGCACTGTAGCAGGAATGTTTCATTTACATAAACTCATCTTGAAGTAACCTGATACACATTCAGACATCAGAGATATGTAGAAGCCAGCATCCCATCTGAATGCTCTTTCTCTCTCTATCCGCGGTTCCGGTGTATTAATAATAAAAGTGAGGCGCAATGCATAGCGATAACAATGCAGGTGATTTATTCCGAGTGTGCAGACGCAAAACAACAAGCCCGCTTCGTCCCAAAGCGCAGTCAGCAAAGGCGCTGGTAGTTAAATTGAAAGTTAGCCGCGTGGCTAACGGCAAACGAAAGCGGTACACTCACGCGCGTCTCGGTTCTCGTGATTCGCGGTCGAGTCGAGCGGTAGAAAGCGGTGGGGCGGGCAAAGCGAGACAAAATACACACACCATTGGCGAACACGCAACAAACAACGGACGGACGGCTTTATAGCATAAGCTAAACTAACTAGCACCAATGAGAAGTGACACACAGCAGGAAGGGAATCCGTCACCGATAGCGGACAACAGAGCGTGACTGGCCGGGGAGTTTCTTAAAGACACCCATCACCAAGACAGGCAGCATCAAACCTCAGGATTAATACTCTGGCCGAGTCGGCGTGGAGGAAGCAGGCGTGACAATTACCCCCCGCCAGGACCCGGCTCGGCGGCGAGACCCGCCTGTCAGCGCCCAGAGGCGGAGTCACCGAGCCGAGCCGGGACGCTTGACTCCCGACTGTGGCGCGGCTGCGGGTAGGCGGCCCGAGGCGAGGCAGGCGATCCGGCCGAGACCAGGTGGAATTCCTCGATCAGCTCGACTGAGAGACATCCGGGCGGGACAGCTCTGTTCCTCAGGACCGTACCCTGCCAGTCCACCAGGTATTGCGTGGCCACCCCGCCCGTCGGGAGTCTAACAACTGCTATTTCCGGTGGCGGGGCGCCCGGCGTCAATTTCCCCAGGCAGCGATGAATTTTCGTCTCCCGGTCCAGCAGCAGACCCCGGACTGCAAGCCTGAGGAGACACATGGAAGACGGGAGACCTGCGCGTAATAGCGGCAGTGCAATTTAACAGTGACAGGATTGATGAGTTCGAGATGGTATAGGGCCGATGTACCGGGGTGTGAGCTTGTGAGGGAGACCGGGCAAATCGGGTCGACAGCCATACCCGGTCGCGCCTTCCGGTAAACCGACTCCTCCGCCTCCTCCGATCGGCCTGGCGGGTAAACCGACCAGACGCTGCCTGCTGGATGTGATTGTGTGCACCCTCCCAGACCTGTTCTGCGTCCGGAACCACTCATCCACCGAGGAACCTCAGTGGACGGGTGTCCCCATAGGCACAGCAGGGGCTGGCCCCAGCACACACACCTGAAAGGGGTGAAGGGCGATGGCAGGGGTGGCGAATGGAATTCTGGTACTCTGCCCAAGCCAGGAAGATCAGCCAGTCGTGCTGCGGAGTGTGGCAGTAAGCCCAGACTCCCATCTCTCTCGATTTGCTGGCTTGCCCGTTGGTCTGTGGTGTAGCGGATGTCAAAGACGGTGATCCCCAACTGCTCATAAGGCCCTCCACACCCGAGACAAACTGGGGACCCGGTCAGGAGGGTGGAACAGCTCCTCGGCCTGCAGGAGAAAGCTCAGAGGCAAGCGAACACCTTTTGGCTTGATCCACTACCACCAGGATAGTGGTGTACCCTTTAAAATGCAGGCAGGTCCATGCCGACAAAAGTCCACAGCAAATGTGAGACCGGCCTGTTGGGTGTCGGTAAGAGGCGATAGTTTACGGCTGGCAAGCTGATTAGAGCTCTTGGTGGCGGCGCCGGGCCGAGACAGGGGAGACGCTGCCCTCTGGATATCCTGCGCGCCGTCGGCCACCAGTATTTGCTGCCGCGCCCCAGGGTCCCTGAAATTCCTGGATGGCCACCGCTTGGTATAGTGTGTGCCCATTGACGACCCGAGCCGCAGCGACTCGGCAGGGCCCTTCAGGGGAGACCGCCGTCAGAAGCGGAGGGCTCGCCCCCGCCAGTCAGGCGATCTCCCCATCCAGATCACGTGTTCCGGAGCCACCCGCGACGACTCAGGGCGCAGAATGGGCTCCGGGACGCCCGCGGCGTCGAATGGCGCGCCGGAACAAAGGCATCGGCTTTGCCATTTTTCGACCGGGGCGATAAGTGATGGAAAAGTGGAATCTGTAAAGAACATGTGGCGAGCCTGCGGGTTGAACCTTAGCTTGCGGATGTATTCCAGGTTGCGGTGATCTGTGAATACCACAAAAGGATGTCGCGCCCCCTCCAGCCAGTGTCGCCACTCCTCCAACGCCCCCTTTACAGCCAGCAGTTCTCGGTTACCGATGTCGTAATTCCGCTCGGCCTCTGTTAGTTTCCTAGAAAAATAGGCGCACAGGGATGTAACTTCTCCGAGAACCCGATCGCTGTGACAACACCCCCAATGCACCCACCTCCGGGGCATCCACCTCCACCACAAAGGGCTTGGTGGGATCAGGGTAACCACCCCCAGCACAGGGGCCTGGGTAAGCAACAACAGGCGACCAAAGTGACTCGAACCTGAGTGTGACCTGCAGGAATTGGGTTTGCCTCGGAGGGCGTGAGGGGCCGCCACTTGAAAACTGAACCCCGGATGGCGCCTGTAAAATTTGCGAATCCTAAGAACTCTGCAACTCCTTAACCATGGTGGGTTCCGGCCACTCAGTTACGGCTGCCACCTTCTTGTCATCATGCCCACCCCCCCTTGGGCGATGTTGTAGCGAGCGAGACCTCCCACTTCAGTGAAACTTCCATTTCTCGCTTTGGCATAAAGCCCGTGTTAGGAGCATGGCTGACGGAGGGCTATCCGGACGTGCTGAACATCGTCGGGTAATCTGGAGAATATACAAATTATATCGTCCAGATACACCCTACATGATGGTTCAGCAGGTCTCGAACTGTCCGTTCATGAAAGCCTGGAAAACGACGGTGCATTGGCCAGTCGAGCATCACGTTATGATGGTATTGGCCAGAGGTGGTGCTAAGGCCGTCTTCCACTCGTCGCCGGCTCGAATGCGGACCAAATTGTAAGCACTCGGTCAAGCTTCGTGAAAAGCTGGCCCCGGGCTGCTCAATTGCCGGGGGATGAGCAGAAGAGATGCGAATTTTATCACAGTGACCGCGTTGAGACCCCGGTAGTCGATGCGGGCCTTAGGCGCCGTCTTTTTCTCTATAAAGAAAAAACGCAGAGGGCGGGGGCGTGGATTGGCTAATAATTCCCATTCTAGGCGCCTCCATACGTAATCCTCTACATTGCCTTGGTTTCAACCTCGGACCAGCGGATAGACCGGGACCGAGGGTGCAATGCGAGCAACAGGTCAATAAGCGCAATCCCGCGGTCGGTGAAGCCCGGAGGCGTGTGGCCTCGGCAGCTAAGGCGCCTCCCGGTTAGGTCAGTGTATTCATAGAATGTGGAATGGTGCACTAGCATTGGGGCTTCGATGGATGTGGCATGTACGGGACTGGGGTTGTAACGTGAGCAGGTGTGCAGTGGTGCCCAAGCCTGTCCCCAGACGTGGTCAGTCAATGTGCGGGTTGTGTGTGCTAACCAGGAGTAAGCCCAAGATGCGGTGTGCATGGTGTCAAGCACCAGCAATTGTATGTGTTCTGAATGATGTGGTGGGAGACTGAGCTGGGGAGTGGTGATCTGGGCTATGGGTTTGGTGCTAACCCGAGGCGGCAAATCTATAGCTTTAACTTTGTGATGGGGCTGGCAATGTCGACCACAGGAACAGGAAGGGGAAGACAGTAGGGGTTCTGGAGATGAGAGTACACCCCAGCCGATCAAGGGTCACGAGGACAGACACAACAAAACAATTGCTGATTAAGCACAATACTGCCTTGAACAACAAACTAGTTTATAACTTAGACTAGTGTCCTCTACCGCTTTCTTTGAGGTGGGTCGAACTGGGCAGGTCTCGGCGAAGTGTCCGGCTCCTCCGCAGTAGAGGCAGAGGCCCCTACGACGACGACGACCCCGCTCCTCCGGGGAGAGACGGGAGGCTCCGAGTTCCATCGGCTCTGGTGGCGACAAGCGCGGGAGTGGTGCGATCGAGACGGGCGAGGGGCAGCGAGCCCATGGGGAAAGGTTGGACCTGCCTTGCTTCCTCGCAGATGCTGGTCAAGCGGTTGCCAGAGCTGAGGGCCTCGAGACCCAATCGCCCGGGCGGCAGGCAAGCTCGCTGCGGACTTGAGGCTGAGCCGCGTCGGTAGAAGGTGCACAACGCCCCTCATCCCATCCATCTCGGCCGCCAGAATCCGGAAGCCGGGCGGTGCGTCGGCAGCCAGGGGCCTCCCTGGCGCCAAATCCACCCAGCTGGTCCCTCGACTTGCCTTAGTCCGGGTGATGAAATACCGACTGGAACAAGGTGAGGCGCCGGCGTAATCCTGGGCAGGAGCCCGTACGCCACAGGCGGTGGCCCCTGCTGAGCCCGGCCCGACAACCCGCTGCGAATGATCTCCACCTTCTCCTTCCCGTGGCGGGGTGCGTCGAGAGTAGAGCTACTTGCGCCATGATGAGCGTAGCGGGTCTCTGGGTCCCCAGTAGCGCTCAGGTAGAAGCGTGGGTCTTTGGCGGTGCTGGTGTTATGGTTATAGCCGGCGCAGGTGGAGGTGGCGAAGCGGCCCGGCAGCGTGTCTTGGTCTGAGGTGTAACCTGTGCCCGTACAAGCGGGATCAGTTCGTTCAACGCCTGGGTCAGCCGGTCGATTTGTTGTTGCTGCTCGGTTTGCCGATGTAAAATTAGCGACAGTTCATCATCTGGAAGCGGGATGTTTGCTGCGTCCATTGTACTGGCGTGTTCTACTAATCCGCGGTTCGGTGTGTGCCGTAAAAAGTAGGGGCCCTTGTCTGCTGATAACAATGCAGGTGATTTATTCCGAGTGTGCAGACTGTACCAAAACATAAGCCAGCCGTCCCAAAGGCGCCCAGTCCAGCCAGGCGGCGCTAAAGTAGTTAAATTGGAGAAAAGTTAGCCGCATTAGCTAACAGCTAAAACAAGCGGTTTTCCGCGATCTCCGGTTCCTCGGCCGCACGGATTACGCCAGTCCAGAAGTCCGGAGAAGCGGTAGAAAGCGGTTGGCTGGGCAGACAAAAGCGGGGACAAATACACACATTGGCAGGCTGCGCAACAAACAACCGGACGGACGGCTTTATAGCATAGCTTCATTAACTAGCACCAATGAGGAAGTGACACACAGCAGAAGGAATCAAGTCTTTTTACGATGGCAGACAGCCAGGCATTGACTGGCGGGGTTTCTGTATGTAAGGAAAGACACACCCATCACCAAGACAACAACGAAGGCAGCGACATCAAACCTCCAGGATTTAATGCTCTGGCGAGTCCGGCGTCGAGGAGGGCGCAGACGTGACACTCTCTCTCCCTCAACCCTTCTCTCTTTCTCTTTCCCATTCTCCCTTCCCTTATTGTTCTGATCATTCTCCCTCTCACACACTGTTTCTCTTTCTTTTCTCTCTTTCTTCCTCATTCTCCCTTCCTTTCTCATTCACACTCTCGCTCTTTTCTCCTCATTTTCTCTCCGACCCATTCAATCTCTCTTTCTCTCTCTCCCTCTTGTCCAGACTTGTCCACTCCGGCCCAGGCAAGAGCTCGTCGGTGCTGGACTCGGAGCTGACGTTCGGCCTGCGTCTGGGCACTAAGCAGGGTGTGGAGACTCACCTGTTCCAAGTGGACACCGCCAAAGACCTGTCCTCCTGGACCCACCTGCTGGTAGAGGGCTGCCACCATGCGGCTGAGCTCATCCAGGAGGTCACCACAGGTTAACTCTCAGCACCCCACCTCAGTTCCACACACAGACGAGAACTCCTAACTTTAAACATCATCACATCTGTGCATTTCAGTAACAGGTTTCACAATAAAATAGGGACGTGGTTTAAGTGACACTGAACTGCACTGTACTGTAATGTGTAGGATGCACATCAACAGCTGTTTTTGACTGTACCAATATTTTAGAATTATTGGTCAGTATCTAGTCATTATCCAGTTTCCACATGATTTTGGCTTCTTTATAAAGCATGAATTCAATGCAAATATCTAAAAAATAATAGAAAATGTAATCCACACACACACAGACAAACACACAGACACACACACAGACACAAACACACACACAGACACACACACACACAGACACCCACACATACACACACACACACACACACACAGTGGGCCACAGGCTACTGCTTTGGGTCAGAACCAGTTGAAAACCCCTGCTCTAGCTTGTAGTTATGGCTCTGTTATAGGAGCGTGTAACAGAATGAAGTGAACGAGAGTTAAATCAGGTAAAGGACGATGCTGCCCTCTGTTGACTCTTTTCTGTGTTACACCTGCCGATGTTTGTCCTCATGCAGTATAATACCGGGACTTTTGTTTTCTTCAATACGTTTCAGTTAACGAGAGCTGTTACTACATTTAGCACCCTGTTTTTGACTGCAGTAACAGATTTTTGTCTCTTTTGGATAGTGAATAGATACTGAAAGGGCATCACTTACAGGCTTTAATGTTCCTGACCGCATCCTGAGTCGCATCATTTATAGAATGAATGGAATTTGAAATTTGCCATCGTCGTATGAAAATATGCTTCACTGCATTCATGCTGTGAAACACACATTCAATGAACTTTAACAACTTTAACTTATTAAACATTCTTGTGCTACTTGTATTAAGACAAGCAAAAACATTTCAAATCTAAGTGCTGTTAATATCAGATTATTAGTAGTTTTACTCATGCAGCATTCTAATGGTTGACTGAAGTTTTTAAGTAATTGAAGTATGCATTTCAGGCACCTTACACACACCACTGCTATGGGTCATCTAGCTTTGTATCATCGCTGTCGGGGGAAACCTCGTAAGTCCATTTTTGGTCATTTTTTTAAATTAAAACTGTCAGGACAACATGAACACTGACAAGTAAAACAATTCTATTGTTTCTATTCTATTTTTTTTTTTTTCCTGAAAAATAGCCATTTGGACATTAAAGGTTTCTGCCTGACAGTGACGATATAGTCTTAAATAGAAGATCAGATGCATATGTATTGTTTGCAACAGTAAAATATAAAAGTAACAACATACCTTTTGTTAAAACAACACAGTAAAGCACACACATGACATCTTAGGAGTTTTTGAAGTATATAATGGAAGATTATGGAGACTGATCTCTTGTAATGGAGATCAGAGTTGCTTTCTGGTCACCAGCAGTTTTAAGCATGTTAGCAATAGGCAAATGTTTGTAAAAGAAACAATAATGAATTAATAGTGTAAACAAAGAAAGGTCAGTAGACCTTGACAAAGTTATGTTACTTTGTGTAGATCGGTCTTATAACAGTCTTCTTAGACAATTTTAGCATTAATTGTAAACAGTGAGTTTAATTAGTGATGTGGTGATATGGAGAGCTGGGGCAGTTGATAGTGTAACGCTTAGGGAGTTGTCCCTGTAATCGGAGCGTCACCGGTTCAAGTTCCGGACCAGTAAAGGTACCACTGCGGTACACATGAGCAAGGTACTGTCCCCAAGCAGTGCTACCTGGGTGTTGCCAAAAACTTCCCACTGATGCAGAGATCATATTTCATTGTGGAGTTCTGTGCTGTGATGTGTCCACGATGACAATCACTCACTTCAATAAATGTCTGTGGGTGTGGATTCTTTTTAGACAGCTATAAGGGCAGTAGAGGAGTTTAGCAGTTTCTCATACGTATGTGAAATGCTTATAAGTCCACAATGACATCAAACCAAAGTAAAAGTCTCTCTCTCTGTCTCTCTGTCTCTCTCCTGCAGCGTGCAGCTGGAACGGTCAGTCCTGCATGCTGAGTGTGCACATAGATAACGGCTTCTCTCTCTTTACGGAGGAGGCGGGTGTCCGGAGGCACATGCTCCTGCAGCAGCCGTTTGAGCGCCTGCGCATGTCCTCCGACGACGGCGTTCGAATGATCTTCCTCGACTTTGGAGGCCCAGAGGCCGAGATTGTGAGAGAGCTCTTTCTCTCTCCTCCCCCTTCTTTCCTTTATTCTCTCCTTTTCTCTTCACTCCCAAGTCTTCTCCTGCATGCAAATTTTCATGCCCCCTTTTTAAACTTTCTGCTGCCATTTACTATCCTATGCTCTTTCATTCTCACTCAGTTCATTCTCTCTCTCTATCTTCCTCTTTCATGTCTGATCACAGGTCTGTATACTCAGTGAACTCATAGCTATTCTCTTTAGACTTTCTTCATCTTTTCACAACTTTTTCACTCTAGAATTCAGACGTTTCTCCTTAACGACTCCCCTATCCGTCTTCCTTTCTTTGTCTCATCTCATCTCGAATCCATCCCCTATCTTTTGCCTCTGCTCTCATTTTCTCTCTTTTTTACTCCTGCTGGCTATGTTCACTCATTTCTTCTTAGTCCCTTTTCATTTTCTCTCTGTTTTCCAGCAACTGGACCTGCATGCCTGCCCCAAGACCATTGTCTTCATCATACACTCCTTCCTCTCGGCCAAGGTGAAGAGGATGGGTCTGCTGGCGTGACCAACGATGGCCTAAAACTGACACCCACACAGCTATGCGAAGCCTTAAGCGGACGTCGTAGGATTGTGAGCTGCCACGGTGGAGTTGGACGGCGGACCACACGCTATTAAAACCGGAGCTGCCGCTGGTGGAAACCTGCCACTGTTGGCGAGTCAAAGTCATGCAATGAAAAGTTCTGATCTCATATATATGTATAGAAAATGATGCATTTTCAGTATTTCGGTAATGGGACTCTCTTTAAATTACATAAAAAATATGGCAGTGGAGGAAAAATGTGCTGCTGCCGAGCTTGAGATTTTTGCCGCACAAAAAAAGTCATCCTCTTTCTAAGACAAAATCTGATTTAACCCCCATTATCCATTTTTACCATGCTGCTGTTATGACACAGTAAATCTCACCTCATATCTCGTATCTGTTGATCTTCGTCTCTCCATTGAATTATTCAGATCTGCCATTTCTTCCACATGTTCACATTGTAAAACTTTGTCATATTCTTCCTTTTTTTTTGGGATGTGAACCATACTTAATTATTTACTGGCAGCTTGTCTAAAAACAAAGATCAAACCAGTTTCATAAGGAGAAATAGTAATTGGATATGTTTAGTTTTGGAGTCTACATATAACATTCTTTATACAAATATGAACTGAGCTAATGCAAGGCACCTAATCATCTAATCCAACTGTGATACTTATTTCTTTTACATTAAGATATTGCCTATGAATGGATCTAATTTTACTGGAAAGGACTGCACAGATATTTATGGAAAAGAAAAACATATATATCATTGGAGGAACAGCACCCAACTGATTTTCCTGCACAGATATGACATAGTGTAGAAAAATATCAAACCCCAGTTTATTTCTGCTCATAGCATAAAAAATTTGGGATTTCTATGCTAATTTTATGTTAGTTAATTCATAGATTTAAAAATGACATTTCGTAATGCAAATCCCAATTTCATACCATGAAAATATCAAACGGTTCAACTTAGAAACAATAGAATATATATATATATAGGTATGGGTTTTGTGGTGCACAGGCCCATAGATCCTGATAGAACTTTATGCACATCCTAGAAGTAATTTTTTTTTCTTTTTTTTGGGGGGGGAAGCCTTTAATTTGATAATTCTTTTATATTATTCTTCATTTTGAGTTTGTACCTTTCACACAAAAACACTAAGAGATCTGGTTATGGGTTACTGTACGTAGGACGGTATCACGTGGCCTTTTTGACATCATCTTAGAAATTAATATATGCTTCAAACTAAAATATGTTTGCTCTTAAAACAAAGGAACATGTATTGTATATTCTTATTTAAACAACAGTGTGCCTTGCAGGGATGTTTGTATATAAAAATGTAATAAACCTTATTTGTTGACTTACTCCACATTCCCAGTGTTTGTCATTACAGGAAATGTGTTTGTGTAAATCTGAGAGTCAGTTTTGAGCTCCTCTGCGGTTCAGACTAAACAGTGTGTCGGACTCAGAGGTTCAGGATTTTTTCATTGTCACGTACACAGTTGCATGAGTGTATATGTAGTGAAATGAGCACTGGCTGTTGCTGGAATGATGGCTGGAGTCTCCCACCTAAAGTAATATAGTACATTAGAGAAGTGATGAGCAGTTCTGCCCTGAACACTGCCATAATGCAGTAAACACAGAAACACTCATAATACAGGCACCATCAGGCTCTCTCCCCCGGCTGGAAATGGCGCCAAAATGTTTAATATGTACAGCACATGTTGAGCGTTCTGGGACAATGGAGACCAAATCACTGGTAATACTAGGGTGACCAGACACCCTCTTTTCAACACCTAAATATGTTCCCAGTCGGGATTCTAAAATCGTCCAGGATTTGATTCTTCCTCAGCCTCAAACATTCTTAGATTGGATTTGCGCTGGGGCTTTCCCAAACTAGTTACTTCACCCTCCCCATACTCACTCACTTTGCTTATAGCTTATAGCCTGAAATGAGTTTTTGCAGGTTGGGATGCCTGCATAAACCCCATCTCCCCATCATATACGAATAGTTCCAAGTTCATATTCGTACATTGTTGTGACGTCACAAACCTGTACCCCGCCATATTGAGGACCGGTGTTATGCCGTAAAATACGTGCCTGCCGGAAGTTGCGTCCCCTGTGGCGGGAGCGCGCTCCATAGTATACAGCGGAGGGAAGCGTTTTCCCTTTTCAAACGGGTGAAAATGATTGTACCTGCTGATGTAAACTCATAAAACGTGTCATACGACACAGTACATGTTATAAGATACCGTATTTTGCTAAAATACACATATACAACTTACAAATAAATTAAAATAGATCGCGGTCCATCAAACGTTTTATACCTGCTACTTATCACACGCATGTTCAAATCGATTGTATAGTTCAAATTAAACATAAATGTCACAATCTTTACTTTATTACACTTCTATTTATTTATTTATTTGTTTATTTTATAGATATCTGCATATTCTGTTTAAAAAGTGAGCGGGTGTGAGTTGATGGAAAACGTCAGTTGCTAGCGCCATCTAGTTGTTGTTAGCGCAGCAGAGGGCTAGGCTAGGCTAAGTGAACTCATCTGTCAGATTGTAGAGCAGGGTTAGGTGGGTAAAGTGAGGGATGAGTGATGTGAAGGCTGTCCAGTCTTGAGTAAACTCGTTTTGGAATTACAGCAGGTGGGTGAACTAGCCTCCACACCAGCGAGCTTCTTAGTTGTTTACGCGTATCAAACTGTCTGTAAACCCATTACACTTTAAGGTTTTATTTTAAGTGTGCTGTGTTGTTTGTAATGTTAATAGTTTTACTTAAACTCTATATAAGAATAGTTACGTCCTTCTCAGCCATTGATAGTCATGTTGTTAAATGTGGCGGCGGCTGCAGAGCATCATTAGCGAATAGCGGCACGTCTCCAGTACGACACCAAAAGCAGCAACAAGAAGACGAGTTGTGGTTATTTTACCATTTTTACAGCCAGTAACCTAGGCTAATTGTATTTGTTAGTGTTCCCTATATCTTTTAATTTAGCATGGATTACACCTCTAACATGTTTTGATGAAGATGTTGATTTTATAATGTATAATCATTATGAAAATAATACAATTATGTTAAGTTAGAAGCTGACACACAGTAATGGTGTTATGAGATGCCTGAGGAATCATACAAGAAAGAGTCCAGTCAGTTGAGTTTCTAAATCCACTTTTTTGCAGACTTTTTATGTCTGTCAGACAAATGAAAGGCCATATTCCAGTCTTGTTTCATCATTTAAGATATATTAATATCTATATGTAATATTTACATGCATATTATATATGTTTATATACATTTATATAAGTATCTCATTCCTCTCACTCTCTATTTCTATCTCTCACTTGCACATACACACTCTCTTTATATCTTACTCTATCTCTCTCACACATTCACACATGCCCACTTTCTATCTCTCTCTATCAAACACACACGTTATCTATCTTCATCTCACTCTCTTTTTCTCTCCCTCATGCACTCACACATTCCCCCCTTTGTATTTGTCTTTCTCTCTTTCACCATCTCTATTTCTCTCTCTCACACAAACCCTTTCCCTCTCTCACTCACTCACACACACACACACACACACATACACATACTCTCTCTCTCTCTCTCTCTCGGATGGTGAATAATGGAAAAATAATATGTGGCATCAGACTACCAAATCAGGAATCGTATTAAACTCGAGCCGCTTCCTAACCCCCCTTTTTACCCTGTAGCCGTTGGCATGGCAACAGCAGGGCCGTAAGATTGGCAGTGGGCTTCAGTGTTCTGTATCGGTTAGCTGAAAAAATTGCCAATCAGTCTTTTAGATCAGAGAGAGAGAGAGAGGGTGGGGGAGAGGGAGAGAAGCAGTGTGCAGACTGAATATATTTTGATTAGATATAAAAAAAACTAGAAGACCACTTAGGAGGGAGAAAAGAGAGAAAATTGGCAGAGACTGGGGGAGGCTGAACAGGGAGAAAAGGTTGCATCTTTTCCTTTACCTCCCTCTGTTCTCTTGTCTCTGCCACAATTAAAGCTATTGTGCCCGTCCCCCATGCTAATGATGGGTATAGAATGAAAAGCTATACTACTCAGCTATAGGGGGCTACTGTATGTGTGGAAGAGTAGTTACACACATGTTCCTCGTCTGCACAAGAATTATGCATCTGATGCAAAACGCAGCCACAAATGTATTTTTAGATCTTCTTGCCCTTTATAATCATGCACAAACATTTTAAGACCAAAAGTGAAGAGAGAGAGAGCATTTGTGAATATGTTTGTGCATATTTGCAAGTCTGTTTGCTTGTGTGTACAAAAAATACAACAAGAATAGATGAGGCTCAAATGTGTAGCTCTTGCAATTGTCTATGGAGACACGTCTTATGCATTAAGATGGATTTACTCATAAAAGAATTATGCAGTAGTGCTAATTAGTAGCTTACAATACGTATGTGAAATGTTTATAACTGACTATTCTCAATGCGAAAGTCTGACTGAAATCTGTCTGAAATCTAAAAAGCTGAAATCTATTTGTGGAATGTTCCCAAAAGTATAGTGAAATGGGTGAGTGTGGGTGTGTGCTTCTGACCTAAACTGATTTTGGGGACAAATTACACTTGCAGACTGGTTACTGATCTTTCAGGACAAAATATGACATTTTTGTTTGTTTTTGCAGTGATGTATTTTGCATTAAAATGCATGTAAGTTTCATTTTTAGGGTTTAGCAACATTTACAATCATCATTATATCTATGCAGTGTCCCCAAACATATAGTGAAGTGTGTGTGTGTGTGTGTGTGTGTGTGTGTGTGTTTCTGTGTGCTCTTGGGCCCTGTACTCTACAGCACTCTCATTTACCCCGAGGCTGTCCCTCTATCTGCCTGACTGAAACTTCACTCTCAGGGAATGCAACAGTAAGCTGTAATTTGGTCTTCATCTCCCTACTGGAGCACGCACGCACACACACACACACACACACACACACCACCTCATCTTTCCGTCATTGCGAGAAACTTCTTCTGACTTCCATAATTTTAAATATTATAAATAAAATTACAGCTAATACTATGGCGCAGCACAGGAAGTCATTTCTCTCTGCAGCTATTAAACTGTATAATTCCTCCCTCAGTGGTTCTTTTATTCAGTGTCAGTAACTGGTCCCGGATTGGCAGTGCACTGAAACAGTGATCTTGTATATTAATCTGCTTTTAGATTAGTTGCACGTCCTTTTAAGTTCAAGTTCAAGGTTACTTAATGATCATGAGCAGCTTTATACAAGTACAAAATGTAATGAGAGGTTTCTCCATAGCCACGGTAATACTGAACATCACATGTTGTGTATTTATTTATTCATAGATTTGCAATTTTTAAATATATAATGGCTATATATTTAGACATTTCCCCAACCAGCCACACGATGCCCCCGTCTCGTCTTTTGTCTGTCCTGACTTGCTTTGCTCTGTTCTATTGCTTGATTTCCCCATTTGGTTCTGCTGATTTGATTCACGTGTTGTTGTTTGGTTTCCTCATTGTTTTTCCGACCCTTTCTGTTAGATCGTTGGTTTGCTCATTTAGCTTCTTTATACATTATTATGCAAGATCTTGAATTTATTTATAGATGTCAATAGGCATTTTAATCATATTATAAATATATTTATGTTATAGCTACTTTTAGCTCATTTTATTCAGGGCTGGGCAATTGGAATGTGACTGAATCTCCCTTAATAAAGTAATTAATGAAGTATTTTGATTTAGATTCTCCTGGATCTAACCTCAACCTTAAGCAAAAGCGAATCTTTTCACTCTTCGAGTGGTTTTATGAGGACCAGTTTTGGGCAAAATGTAGCACTGTTATTTTAAAGTAATCAGTTCCATTGCAATATTACTGTCTCTGAATTGTGTTACACGACTCTTGCATTACTTTCACCAGAATAAGTGTGGAAGTAGGACATTTTAAAATGCTAAAATGTAGTTTACTGCAGTTGATTCATCAGTGGAGGGTGATGTGGTGCAGCATAATGACTGTAGACATACACTCTGTAGGAAATAACTCTTTTACTATTTTCCTCTTGTGCCAAAGGTCTCGCATTTTTGGGGATTTTATTAAAATAAAAACAAAACAGCTTAAATTTCAGATTAAAAGTGTGTTGTAACGTATGTCACTGAAATATGTCACGAATATAATATTAGTGAAAATCTATTGGTGATGCCCTACACTGCTGTATTACAGCAACAAGGAATGCATTACTATAATTGTGTTACTTCTGGAACAAGTTACTCCCAACACTGCTGAGGACTGATCCTCACGTACAGCAACAAATCAGACAAATCTGATTAAGGGAGAACTGGGTCTTCGCCTCCACTCAGTAAGCTCCACACACACAAACTCTCTCCAACAGACACACAAACCCAGAAACTGTATTTACATGGAGTCAAATGGAAAGTGCAGTACATGGTCGGTGTTGACAGGTGGCAATATAACACTGAAGTTGTGAGTTGATGAGCAGCTCCACTGCTGGTTAATTCTGCACACTGGGAGCGGAGCTGAGGAGAAACCCGTAGAGCTGTAATGAACAAATCTAACATCATCGGGGAGGAGCCATTAGAAACAAGCAGCTCTGTGAGGCTGGGGAATATGGCCTGTGTGTGTGTGTGTGTGTGTGAAGAGACCCGAGCGTGCAACAGAAGTGCCTCTGTGGAACAGCAGGGGTCTCTGTGTTTCTATCAGAGAGGGAGAAGGGAAAAGAGAAAGAGGGAGGGAGCGAGGGAGGGAGGGAGGGAAGGAGGGAGGAGAGCTCTGATTGAAGAGATGACCTAATTCAGTTCAGGACGTCCCACAATGCTCGCTCATGTACAAAACACACACACACAAGCACACGCACACACAAGCACACAAAACAATATTTCCCTCTGTCTGTGTCTCTCTCTCTCTCTCTCTCTCTCTCTCACACACATACAATGGGAGCTGGGGGAGGGAATGAGAGAGAGAGAGAGAGAGAGAGAGAACGAGATTAATTCTCAAAGTGCAGCAGTAAAATCCATATTGTAAAAAGATGCCATTGTCTCTTACCTTCCTCTACTGTCTTGTGCTTGGATGAGGTGTTTTTCATTAGTGGATAACAAGTAAAAGAAAAAGAGAACATGAGACAAATATAATAAAGCAAGACATAAATATGTCCATAAACAGTGCTTTAGAAAGTCATGCATGGAATTAGATTCACAACAAGAAAATATCAGTTGCTTAAAATATGTTTCATGGAAATGTTTTGAGGTGATTCTGTAGATTAAAATGCTTTTAAAAGGTCCAACAGTACAACTTTCTTGTAACTGAAATGAATTCTAATTAAACTAGAAGCACTAAAACTCTCTCCTGCTCTTCTCTCTCTCTCTCCCACCTCCCTCCACCCTACGCTTTTTGCCTACAGCTGGAATTATAGGTAGTCATTTCATGCTAAGACATGGTCTGACTTTTTTCTGCTCTTTTTTATTATTGTTATTATTACTGCATGTACTAAAGAGGCCGGTAGGGTTATTAAATATGCCAGGGCCAATTGTATTTTTGCTCAAGTAAGCTTCCTGGAAATATTCCATCTGTGCTGCTTTTATACTTGCGAATGTAGTTATGAATTTTAAAGCAGGCTGCTGTGAGTGAGGCAGTGCAGAGCTGTGAGCAGAATTCTGAGTAATGTGGAGAGATTGGAATTTCTTGTTTAAGAAGGAGCAAAAGCAGAAAGTGGGGGAGAGAGAGAGAGGGGGAGAGAGAATGGGGGACAAGGTTGTATTAGACGCACCAGTTTTCATCATGCTTCCAAAAATAATCACAGCTCTCTCTCTCTCTCTCTCTCTCTCTCTCTCTCGGGTGATGAGAGCGTGTACATGCTCGGATTTTCTCAGTGATCAAATAAGGTGGGCCTTAACTGGAGCCAAACTTCAGTAAGATTTGCTAAAACATTTGTGTGACAGCGAGGTATTAAATAAATGTTACTGCATAAGCATGAGTGGCTCTGGTGTGTGTGTGTGTGCTTTCTATGAACAATAGGACATATTTTAGGCTTTTTACTCTTCATTGTAGTTTTTTTTTGCACAGCCATGGAAGCACAAATACAGACTTATACACACACACCCACACACCCACACCCCCACACACACACACACCCACACATTGTAGTAAGAAATGAGAAGCGCAGCTCAGTTAGAGCTATTTGAGGGGAAAAAAAATCACTTCTCTGTTTGCATCTTCAGCTCCTTCATTCAGTCATGATTAATTTGATAATTTAATAAAAAGAGATATTTTCCAGTTTCCGTTGCTGTTATTTTTCATTCGAGCTTCACAGCCAACAGAGTCATGTGGAGAATGAGACCAAACCTGATTAGATAAATTAAAGATGCATAAAAACACACACACACACACACAAAATCAAATTCTTTTTACTGATGTTTCAGGTTCTAGCAAACCTCAAGAATCTCTCACACACTTTGCTTCCAGCTGAAAACTCCACCAGAATTTGCTGGCCTTCATCATAGATCCTTGTTATAGGCCTCCAACAAAAGCATCGGGGAGATCTGCTTTATCAATGACATCCACTCACTGCTGTACTTGCTGTCATGGAGTCCAGTAAAATATTTGTCTTTTTAGACCATCAGGAAAAAAAAATACTACATGCATATAATGTAGATGCCAGCTTTTACACTTTGAACACTTGTGTCCTTTCATTTCACACCCAGAGATTAAATCATTGTTGAAGAAACACTCCTAGCCGCTACCTTTCTGTATTATTACCCACAAGCTAACTAAAGCTCAAGTATGAAATCACCTGCGAAAGTCTGCAAAGGCAGTAGGGCGAGCTGTGAGAACTAGGTTCAGGAGTGTGGTTTCATAACTTTGACTCATACTTCTGATACGAGTGCAGAGAAATCGGTTGAGGGCCGGGAACAAGTCTGTTATTTTGGTTCCAACATGGCCGCCTTCGTGGTTTATCGGGGCAGTGTGGGTAACATGCTCTAACAGTGCCGTGATGCAGAAAATAAAAGTTAATGAACTGTGTTTTTCCTTTTGAAAAAGAACTTCCTGCCAACGCAGTGCTTCATGTTTACAACACTATCTGCTTCACGATCTCGACACCTACTGTGTCCCAATTACAGTACAGGTGGCGCGGTGTGAAATTGTATATCGGCTTTTTGTGACTTGAATTAGTTGATCTCTGCTGACGCAAAACAATCCATTTCATCTCACACTGCGGTCATGACCTCAAATGCAAAGACGTTGGCTCTCTCCATTAGATGAATATAGAAGCATTTGTGTTAGTTTGTGCAAGTGCCGTGAAATTGTTTATTTTTTTCATCTCAATTAATGATCCGTATCTTTACTGGTATCATAAAGAAAGAGCTAAAAGCCTTTTAAAAAGTATAGGTTCTTCTGCGAAACAATGTGAAGATGTTTTATTGTTTTGTAGCACCTCCCAGAAAGCTTTAGTATGATGAACCATCATCGTAGCATTACTGCTATTACTGAGGCATCCTCAAACCTTTTTAGACTTTGGAAAATGTTGGTTTGTCAGAGATTCTCATATAGCATCAAATGATCTTTGCTCTTCACCGCAGCTCTGCAGACAGGCGGCTTTAAGATGATTTATATGGTGCTCTTGGTGAACAAAGCCCTATACGCTAGCTTTAGCATTTAGGAGGCAGATGAAAAGGCGAACACACTCCAGCTAACACTGCCATTTCTGCAGAATTGAAAATATCAGGAGCTTTGCGCCGTTCTGAAGGCCTTCGTGCAGGTTGCAAAGTTCTCCCGTTTGAAACTTTTATCATTTTGCTGAATGTAAGAAAAAGAAAAGGAACCTCTTATAAAAAAAAACCGACTGAAACTCTTTTCTTGTCAAATCCGCCCACGTTTCCCCTCTCTCTGTCTCTCTGTCTCTGTCTCTCTCTCTCTGTCTCTCTCTCTCTCTCTCTCTCTCTCTGGGCTATTGTTGGAGAGGAAAAGAGAGAAAGAGAGAACGAAGTGAGGGCCTGTGTTTTAAACTGACTGCCTCTCTATAAGTCTAGCAGACCAGTTACATACATGTGGTCTCGTTAGCTAAAAATGTTGACATGGAAACCATAGAACATACGTTATAGAACCACATCAAAGGAGGAAAAAAATGGACTGCTTGTGTATAGGAGAGGGAGGGAGGGAGGGAGGGAGGAGGGAGGGAGGTAGAGTCTAACAGACCTACTGCACGTTGCACCGCAGACTTCAGATGCCACACGAGTGGAAAGTTTTCGTGTAGCGCTGAACTCCACGCTGCAGCTCTGCTCCGGTCCACATGTCCGGCTTATGTGTTCCATTAGCCGGTGCTATTGTGTTGCACAAACATCCACTTCAACCTGTCCTTAATAGACCGTTTCAAAAACATGTTTTCATGTAAATGGATTCCATCTAAAAGCTTTGTGCCACTCGGAAGCTTGACGTTTGCAGGTACGTTGAAAAGCGTAGAGCATCTTTTGTATGACTGGACTTTATTAGGACTAAAAAGATGAAAAAGGTGAATCAGATACTTACAACTCATGCTCTACAACTCATATGCAACATATGCAATACTACAAATATTCATTTTAGATATAGCATTTTTCAGTCCATGCAGTTAATACTAACGTCAAATATTTCTACATATGCATACCAGGGTTTTAATGTTGCTGATTGCTTTAACGAAACCAAAGACAATAAACTTGTTAGAAATCAGTTTCATGTCATTAAGCCTATTTCTACACTTTTATAATGTTTTTCATTTAATTTAACATCATTTTTTCCCGTAGTTACTAGTTACAGTTACTCTTAATTTGGTCATATAGTGGAGCATAAGTTTGCACTCCTTTTCATGTTTTTCCCCCATATTTTTCCACTTTAGATGTTCTGTGCAGTTGAGCATATTTTTACACTCTTGATTTCTAAATATCCTAAATGTCTACCTGCCCTTCTTTCCAGACATATCACGCTCCCCTGTGGCATCTGTAGCAAACGATACTGTATGTGGAAGAGTGTTGGTGCAAACAGTACAGTAACACACACACACACACACACAACCCCCATTACCTTGTGTTTCATTAAGAATGTATGACTGAGATTTCCACATAATGTGTGTCATAGCACGAAATGGCACTTCAGCTTTGCGATTGCTCAATAATGATGTATTTGCCAATTCAGTACTGGCAGAGGTGCCTGCTGCAATATGAATAAAACATATATCAGGGTTTGGGGGGAAGTGGGGGACCCTGCAGTCGTACGGTACAGCTTAGCTTAACTTTACACTGCTCTGGGTGGAGGGGAAAATATATAATACACACCAGAAATTTCCCATATACAACCTTTAATAGTCTTGTAAAAAATTCCGGCAAGTATGGAGCAGTGATGTTTCTCATTAAACTAGAGTGAGGGGGCGCGGGGAGAGCCTCTCTCTCTGCGGTTTAAAATTCTCACCAAGCACAGTCTAAAGCAAGAGTTAATTCTCTACAAAAGGTGCAGGGTGTCAAAGGACAGGGTTTTGTCCCCTCTCAGGTGTACCTGAGGTGCTAAATGACCAAGCGTGTACCTGGCTTGTTTATCATGTAGATCTGAGCGCCCGAGACTTCATTTTCACACGACTAGCGACATTGCGGCGTTTGAATTACAGACCGAAGCAATAAATAAATGACCACCCATTTCACCTTTAACATTTTTTATTATTACAGACAAATGAAACAAAAAAGGCATAGTGACACAAAATGACCCGGCTGGCAAGGAAAGAAAAAGGCCAGCATCAAAAAAAAAAAAAAGGCAGTCATCATCAAACTGAAAAGAAAAAAAAAAAAAAAGAAATTTCAAATAATGTAGTTATAAGCAAAAAAATGATCTCATTTTGTTCATAAATAGATAGGAAACCTGTTAAACAATTAAATAACTGATGGGCAACTTGCAAAAAAAGATAAGTTGATAACAATTTAAAATAATTATCATTACTGGCTTTACAAATAAAATAACTACAATTGGCAGGTTTGTACACAAATTAAATGTCTTAAAAGTTATTTTTTCCTTTTTACCAAACTAAAATATTATGCTACAGTGAAAGAAAGAAAAGTTTTGACTAAATGATCAAATGTAATTTTTTTCCCCACAAAACTTAAGGATGAGATCAACACAATATAACACCTAGCAAAGCTACTAGAAAACTATAGACCCACTGTTGTTTTAAATGTGTGCTGTAATATCTCACATTGAGCACGTTTTTCATTCAGCCTCTAAATGTTGCACTGGTATGGATTCAGCATTCAGTCTAGAGGCAGAAAGCAATTGCTCCCGTTGCCTTCTAAATCCAGACCTTTGTTTTAAGTCTAGGGGTGAGTTAACGTGGAACCCGCCCCCTTTGTTTTCTCTCATTCGACACATACAACCTGAGACGATTAACAACGCCAATCTAAACGCAATACAATTTTGGTTGGTCAAACGAGCGTGCAGGAAAATCCGCACCACGCTGCAGGCCTCTACAGGACCGGGATCGGGGTCGTTACGGTTTGCGTTCAACCGACACGGCCGAGGTGGAGAGGCAGCTCAAACAGCCGCGGGCTTTCCCATCAATCTGTATTTGAAAATCCCTCCAGTGAGCACAGATTTAATGCAAGATTGTGTTTGTGTGAAACACTCCTCTGATATCACCTGCACAAGCTGATCAAATTTACGACACACACACACACACACACATACACACTCGTGCACTCACACTCGCTCAATCACATACCAGCACACACTCACAAGATACCATTTAAAATACAAATTAATGAATTATAAGTCATATTAAAGAAGAAAAAAATATCTGGACTTCATTTCCCAATTTGATCCCAAAAAAGTGATATTTACAATCACACTGTGACAGATCATTAAAGACCTATGACGGCCTTTAAAAATTACAAAAAGAAGTTGTTAAATTTATTTATCTATTCACTTGTTTTTTTATTTTTATTATTTTTTTTTATTATTTTCTGTCCTTACTAATATCTTCTCAAAATTCACAGAGCATCAGGTGGACCTACAATAAGATGTTGGTCTTTGATGACTTCATCAGAAGAGTATTTCTCTACAGTACAGGACCTGTTATTGGCAAAAAAAAAAGCAATGTAGCAAGCAAGAAATAAATAAAATATAAAACAAGAGCGTGGAAAAGTAACCGGAGCGGGGAACGCTTCCCTCTGTTTTAGTTAAAGCTCATTTGCCCTGAGGGCCAGTTTTACGGTAGTTTGTCTGTTTGTTTTTTTTTTCCTTTAATATATCTCTTTTTTGTCTTTTTCTTTTTATTCAGAGAAAGAATGAGTGCTCTGGAAGGTCTCCAGCGGGAGGCCTGTACATCTTAAGTGCTTGGCAAAAAAACAAAAAGGAAAAGAAAAAAAAAACGGAGGAGAGGATCACTAGTAGTCTTCAGAACACGCGCACACATCCTTCTAAAAACAAATGAAAATAAAAATGACACTGAGGAGGAACGGAAGGGTTTCGGGGAAGGGTGGAGAGGTGTAGGGTACTCCCTGGTGTGGTTTCATCACTTTACGGTGGCGCTGTCCTCCGTTTCACTTCAAGTGAGGTAGAGTGCCTTGTCCCTGCCTATCATGCTGCCACTGCAAAAATAAGAATGGGTGTGTTAGAAATACACAGAAATGATAAATGCATATTGTAAAGTTGGGACGACTCAGTTGGTTTCATCTGCACTAAAACTAGTAACACGATACAGACTGGAAAAGAAAAGAAATTGTGCCATCTTAAAATTAATGCATGTTAAAATTGGCCACTAGGAGCAAAAATGTCAGTCAAACAAAGAGGTGAAAACCAGGGGAATAAATCACAGGGTTCATCACAAAATACGTCAGTTCACTGAGCAACAATTCAACATCTGCAGATATCACAAAGTCTGCTACAGTACGATTTTGGTTCGATTCAGTTCAGGAGCCATTGATCAGTATGAGACAATATCATGTGATGATTTAACACAATCTCTTCCATTCATGTCAGATCACAAAAAATCACAAAATATAATTTGACATTATAGTATTATATATTCCTGAGCTCAACCAGACACTTCAATGAAAAAAGAATCTTCTCTTTTACTAAAAACAGAGCCCCTGATCATTATCAATAACTTGCATTAAAAAAATCATTTTGAATTTCAATGCTATTGACTCACTTGATCATGTACATCCATGTATCGATGTAGATCAATGTAAGTGTTACACCCCTAATGCACCCCTTACAACTCAAGTTTTGAATGAACTGAAACAGGAGGAAAAATTCATTCTAATGGTGAATCTTGCAATGTTGTTTTGCTGTTTCCAGTGAAGTAAAACACGTCTCAGAGGACGTCTCAAACGCAAGGTGCTTTCTAAGACACTTACGACCACATGCTTCCACACACAAGCATGTCTAGGTTTTTAGTCTGGTGGAGACTGGAGACTGCAAAAGCCTGCAGCGTGTGTGGTAAAATTGCATATTTTCCAGTTACCATGTTGAGGCACTGGGCTCTCAAACACACACAGATGCACATTTGTTCCAGGGAGACTGCTATGCGGACACAGTCCCCAAGCGAGAAGACACATGTTAGCATAATGCTAGTCTGATTAAACAGGCTACAGCAAGGACAAGATGACCTAAAGGTTAAAATTAGAACTGCCTCCAGTAGAAGTGGGTCAGTTGACTGATAGCCCTCATTTCAGGAGTCTGAGCTCAAAAAGACTAAAAATCCACTTCCTATGAAGACGGCGTGCTAGAGGAAAACCGCTGGGCTAACGTTTTAGATGCAACCAGCTTGAGATCGGCCAACTTTAGCCAAGTTGCTTTAGCAAACCATCTTATCCAACTAGCATGTGCTGGGTCTTGACCAGCATCAAACCAGCAGTGACTAGTAGCTGATCATCAAATTCTGGGCCCTA
The DNA here is from genome assembly GCA_032718565.1 of Distichodus sexfasciatus. Lineage (NCBI taxonomy): Eukaryota > Metazoa > Chordata > Actinopteri > Characiformes > Distichodontidae > Distichodus > Distichodus sexfasciatus. Next base: position 955,757 of record JAVGVS010000101.1, on the reverse strand, counting down.
TACACAAGCAGTCTCCATGGCCCCACCCCCGCATAATAAAATCAAATTCCAGACTTCTCAAGGGCCCTCCTCCCGCTTGGGGCCCCGTTAACCCACTACGACGCCCATAGCAGACACTCCTATCCGGAGGTACCTCCATTTCCTTATTATAGGGGCAGCCTCACTGGAGCATCTTAAGGAGTTAAGGGTCTTGCTCGGGGACCCCATGGTGGTTTCTGGGATTTAAACGCCCCAATCTCACAGTCGTCAACACAAGCTTTCAGTCACTGAGACCACTGAGACCCCTGTGCTGCCAGCACGAACGATCAACACTGGTATGTTCAGTTTTTTCAGCTTCTGAAAGGTATTTCATTCAACACCATCATTTACAGCATTTAGCAGACACTCTCTTCCAGAGCAACTGACATCTGTCCATATTTCAGGAAAAGTCTCCCTGGAGAAACTTGGGGTTAAGGGTCTTGCTCAGGGGCCCAGTTGTGGCATCCAGGAATACAACCCCCAGTCTTGCAATCACCAGTTCCAGACCACAGCACCATCAGCAGTAACTCTCAACACTGGTGTAAAGTGTTATTTAAGCTTAGGAAAGACATTTCATGCAACACTAACATTTGCAGCATTTAACAGACCCTCTTACTCCCACATTTCAGGAAAAGTCTCTGTTGAACACATTGGGGTTAGGGATCTTGCTCCGGAGTCCCATGCAGGTAGAATTTGAAGCCACAACCTCTTGGTTTAGAAGCAAGTCCCCTAAGCACGAGATTACATCCTTTGTTTCTTTGGGGAGTTATCCGTGTGATCAGAAGGTCACCACTTCAAGTCCCGGAGCAGTAAAGATACTCATGAGTAAAGAACTATCCCTAAGCACAGTGCACTCCCGGGTGCTTCCAAAAGCTGCTCACTGCTCCTTCACAGATGGGTCACATGCACATGCAAGTTGGTTGTGGTGCACTGTGTGCTGTGCTGTGTTCACAACGGCAGTCACTCACTTCCTTATTAGGTCTAGCTCTAAAATGTACTTCCAGAGTGTAAGGATGTGCTCTTCCAGTGTGTGGGGAGTGGTAATGGTAGGATCCTCGTCTCTGGACCAAGAGGTTGTGGGTTCAAATCCAACCCCCAACACTACCACCACTGAGTCCCGTAGAGTTTAAGACCCGTAACCCTAAGTTGCTTCTTCAGGGAGACTGTCCATATAACATTGTGGTGCACTGTGTGCTGTGCTGTGGTGTGTTCACAATGACAAATAGTCACTCACTTTCACTAAATGTAGCAGATCCAATCCCAACAGCACAAAGCTTTGGTTGACTCATTTAACTTTGCATGAAGTGTAGTACCTAATAGAGGAACCAGAGCCACCAGAAGAGAGGAGCGACCTACTCAACACACACACATATTTACACCTATACACACATACCTGCAGTGGTTTCCTCCGCACTCCCGATTGCAGTACTCACTGTCCCAGTCAGGGTTCTGTCCCACTGGGTTAGGAGCCCCAGGAGACTGAGAACCACCCACAGTCTTCTGGTACTCTGACTGTAAGTGAGAGAAGCCCTGTGAGAGAGAGAGAGGCAAGAATGACAGCAATTTAAAATATTGATTTTTTCCAGCCCTCCACTACCAAATTCTACAAAAGATTCTACAGTGTGATGAACAATTTAAAAAGACAAGAGATGAGAAGAGAGGCCCAGAGTTAGGCACTCAAAGACATTCAATCTTAAAGCTATAATCCCCTCGCCACCTCTTAATTTTTTTTTCTTTTCTCTTTTGCGACTCTGCGCGGAGGTGCTAAGTGGAGAGAAGAAAGAGCCGGCTTTCTGAAATCAAACGCTTTCACTCAGTTTCACACGTTGCAGATCTCTGCTGATTCACACAACACTTCTGTACACACCTCCGTCTCACAAAACAACATACTAACCAAATGCCTTCGTCCCCTCCATCACAAAACGTCACGCGTTTATATAGTGATCACGCTGTAAACACACACAGAGCAGGACAACTGGTGCCCACTCCGCGACTACATGAGGCTTTTAGGGTTAGAGTTGGAATCTTAACCTGATACAGTTTTTCCATAATAGTCACAAACTCCACTTTACATTTCATGAGAAAAAAACTTGTGTATTCTGAGGTCAGCGGCCTTATCGGTTGTCATATTGTAAAGTGGGTGAGTCCTGTTTCTCTGGCTGACTCGGCTCTTCCCATGCGCACACACACACACACACACACACTCTTGTACTCTTGACTGGAGCCTATCCCAGGAACTTATTTAGGCGGGGAACAACCCTGGGCAGGTGCCAACACACCGCAGTTACCTCTTTCAAATATAACATTTTCTATCAAATCACTTTTCCTCACGTGCAAAACTGTCCCCACAAAGCATCCCGCAATGTTTTTTTGGACAGCCAGTTCCTCACAATGCCCTAAATACACACACACACACACACACACACACTAACCTGCTGGCCCGGGGGCGGGGAGTGGAGGGAGGCCTGGAGGCCCATCTGGTGGGAGATGATTGGCTGCGACTGGACCTGCTGCATGCGGATTGGCTGGTTGAGGAGGGAGCCCTGGTGCAGGGAGAGCTGCTGGTGGAGGGGGGGGCTGATCTGGAAGGAGGCCGGTGGGGAGGCGCTGAGGGCGGGCAGCATGGCCGAGCGCGGCAGGCCGTGGCGGGGGGCTCCGGCGGTGTAGCTCTGCAGCTCGGACAGCTGGAAGGGGCTCGGCCCCAGGTACGGGGAAGAGGGCTGGGGCGGGACGCTGTACAGGGGAGGGTTGGGGGGCATCATGTGCGACGAGGGCTGGCTCGACTGAGAGGTTTTGCTCTCCGGGTCGTTGTAAGTCTGAGAGGGAGAAAGAGAGAGACGTTAAGTTATCACAGAGCGTGGGAATGAGTTTTACTGGGTTTCCAAATTCAGTGTAACATTGTCACAAAGCAGCTTTACACAGAACAGGACCACGTCCCTAATGGGGTGATAGTGGCAAAAGTCCCTCTTTAATAAACTGGAAGAAACCTTTAGATAGGGCCCTGATTTTTTCCTAAATTCCTAAATGCGTCATGTCCACTCGAGTGTCCGTTACTATTTAAACTTCAGCAGAAGTCAATGTGAGATTTTTGGATGAATGAAAGTACTGAAAATGACCAGTGACGAGTTTATTCTGCCATTTATACAAGGTTAGTTAATCTCAGAACCGTGCGGCTACACATCTCACCCTGTGAAAGTCTGACACGAGCATCCACAGCGCTGTTTAAAGTAGGGGTGTAAATCATCACAATATGATATGGTATTGATTCAGTGAACAATGATGTGATGTGTGCCACTATCATTAAGTCTGCTATGATATGATATTGATTAGATTTAATTCAGGAGGCAGCGATTTAAACCATTATCACATGCTGATTTTTCTGATCATTTGACATTTTCATTCCTGAGCTCAACCAGACATTTAAATGAAAAACAATAATCTCTCTTTGTCAAAATAGCGCTCCTGTTCAATATACACTGGCATTATGATGTATATGATTTCTGATCAATGTTTTAGTTACTGTGGACTTGTTGATTATGATACATCAGTGTGTACAGACGTATCGTTACACTCCTGGTTTAAACTGCAGATGTTTTAATATCCCCACATGCAAAAGATCTGCAGCAGAAAGAGATCGTTTGTAGCTTTACGGCGTTCCACGGGCCAGATCCAGCGCTCCTAAACGATGGTGTTTATAGCGTGTGATGAAACGCTGCTGCTTCCATTAGCTGTCAGGATAACTGACATGATCTACGATCAGACGCTTCACGTACTGTATATTGAACCGCAGGCCAGCGTTGATCAATATGAAAATGCTAGATGGATGAGCGGAAAAATGAACGGGGGGAGAGAGAGAAAACGCACGGCGTCTGTGTATGTGTGGGTGTGTTTGAAAGGAGTCACCTGCTCCTCGAATTTTCCAAACATATCCATCTTAAATTAAACAAGGAGACCTGTAACTCCTCCAGGAAGTCGTTATTTATAGTCTCGCGCCATACTGTCACTTTCCAAATCCTCTGTTTACACCGAACCGCCCCACCATGGATATATGAACGTGGGATGGATTTCATTACATTCAATTAGGCAGCCCATATGTCATAAAACAGTGCAAACAACAGACAAACATCTAGTAGCATTCATTAATTTCTCTTTTTCACACATTTCACAGGAAAGCGCGCCGGAGCAAAAGTACGCCGCCGTCTTCCGCGGCGAGCAGATGTGTCCGTAGGAATATGCTAATACCTCGTTTGACATTTTGTGATGCGCCTGAAGAGGGAGGAGGGGCTCCTTTAAAACGGGGCCCTTCACTCGGCCGTCATAATCAAGCCACATACATTTAGGCAAACAAAACCCTCACAATAACTTATTAACCTCCAAAATGCTGCCAGGTGCGCAGCCGCTCCAGCGAAAGCCCCGGAGCTGCGAGTCTCTTCTGTCTGCGCACAATCGCTCCTCTCTTTCAGTTAACTCGAGAGCGCTCTCTACAACCTCTCTGAGGAAATATATGAAAAATAACATCCTTTAAGAACAACTGTCATTTTCTCTACGTAAATATATGTTCCGAGCCTGGATGACTCTGAATGTGCTGCCGATTCGTCGTTTATTTGGTCCCCCCCCCCCTTCTTCTCAAATCCCCCCACCCCACACCAACACCCCGACTCCGAACCCGGTATTTTCTTTCTTTTCACTGCTTGCAAGCTCCCAGACGCATCAATCAAAGTGTCTGCGAGAAACAGATTTTGACGAAATATTTAATTACGCGAGACGAAGGATGAGAAAGGCGTTTAATAGGGGCTGCTGAGGGAGGAGGTCTGATGAATACACCATTCATGGCTTAATCAAGCCTCTTGTTTTGGGCCAAAGAGCTTAGAGACAGAAGTATAGAAAAAGAGGGAGGGGGTAGAGAGAGGGAGAGAGAGGGAGGGAGAGGGAGGGAGGAAGATGGGGGGAGAGAGGGTGCTTAGCATGAAAATGCAATTTGTGTTTTTGAAAAGGAAAACAATGGCTGTGAAATGATGGGGTATGAAAATGGTGTGTTTTATTATGTAGATGAAAATATGCAATGAAACGATCCATTACACGGTTTTGGGCTGAAACTGTCCTGAGATGAATCACTTTTGTAAATGAGGAATTCAGTATCGATCTATGGATTATGCATATTTGCAGCATTATGAAATGAAGACGAATCGAGCAATAAAACAGTGTGCGGGGAGTAATGGATTAGCTGAAGTTGGATGAATAAAGGAAATACGGCATCGTACTGTAAGGCTTGGGTGGACTCTACCTATACTAACCAACACACACACCGAAGGGACTGCTGGGGGTCTAATTTTGCATGGTCCTGTTCCTAACTTACACATGCATGCGTGGACACACACACACACACACACACACACACACACACACACACACACACACACACACACACACACACACACAAACACACATCTCCCTTGACAGTCCCTCCCAGGAGATTCTCCTGAATTCTCCATCTAATGTATAATATACCTCATCCCCCATCACCACTGACCCGAACGTATCAAAGACGTGCCCCCTCCTCCCCCAGTTACCTTGGAAACCAGGCTAGCTCTGTATGCTGCCAGGGCCTTCAGGTACTCCTTCTTAGCCGCTTCTGTTTTCCTCTTATACCCCTTGAGAGAGAGAGAGAGAGAGAGAGAGAAACACAACAGTGATTAGAAATGTATGTATATACACACACACAACACACACATTTGAGTGATGGCTGAACTTCCACCACTTAACCTCATCCAAGGCCATGGTCAGTGTCATGTCAGCCACATTTGAGCCCCGACGTCAAACACGTTTCTCATGATCTCTTACTGCATTCACAACAGAGGAGAGGAAAGACAGATGAAAGCGCTTTTTTTCCTCTCTCCACCAAGGCCCAGTATGGGATTATTGTCTGAAACTCAATCACGGAGCTCCATCTTAGCAGGGTAATTTCATAAACTCTGTCTTCCCAAAGACTCGCCAGTCAAGACAATACGGGAAACAAAAAAGTGGAATGGGGTTGGAGGTTTTAGCATCTCTGCTGGAGAGTCCATTAAGGAGACACATCGTTCTATCAGACAGAGTGTCACATCAAAGAGGCAGTACAAAGAGAGAGAGAGAGAGAGAAAAGAAAGGGAAGAATGGAGAAAATCTGAAAGATCAGGAAAAAAGGTGGGAGAAAGATGTAGAGAGATAAAGGCTGGCAGGGAGAGGAGAGAGCAAGGACTGGGAGAGAGAGAGAGAGAGAGAGAGAGAGAGAGATGCAGAAAAAGGGAGAGAAGAAAGTGGAAAAGAGCAATCAGAGACTGACAGGGTGGAAGATAAAAAGACACAAGAAGAGGAGAGAGAGAAAGAGAGAGAGAGAGAGAGAGAGAGAAAAGCAAATCTCAAAGGAAGGAGAAAAAAGGGTAGACAAAGAAAGAGGAACAAGGAAAGGAGGGAGAAAGAGCAATGAAAATGGGGTGACAGTGAGACAGTGGGAAAAAGAATGAACGTGTGTGTGAGTGTGTGTGTGTGTGTGTGTGAGAGAGAGAGAGAAGAAAGGACGACAGGGTTTAACAGGAAAGGCAATCTATAGCAGCGGAATGAAGCCACGGAGAAATGGTGAGATTGGAATGTAGGCTAATGTAATGGCATGTCAATCATTTTGCTGCGCCTGAAAGAAAAAATCTATTCGCTCTGAAATTGAGGCGAGCAACAGCATGGCTTTGGCTGATGAGAGAAAACATGGTTTAAATTGGTGAAAGAGAAGAAGGAGAAAAGAGGAGGAGAAGAAGACGGCCCGGCGTCGAGCTGTATGGAGAGGAGAGCTGCAGCGCTGCTTAATTGATGAGAAAAACAACATTAAAGCCATGAGCACGGCGACGGCGTTTAAACGGATGAGAATAACAACTGCAGCGTCTCCCCGGGGAGCGAGTTACAGGGCGGAGGGCGAGAAGCATGATTTAAACATTTACATACGGCTGGGGCCGGCCACTGACGACCGCACTGTAGATAGAGTTACCATTAAGCTTTAATGGGACAGACACACACACACACGCTCCGAACTAGAGACCGACTGATACATATTTCCATAATTTTATGATAATAATCTGATAATGACATTGACCAATATTTGAAAAATCTCCAGAAACACAACAAGAAATTGTATAAATATGGTTTATAATAGTAAGGTATGTTTTGTGGGGATATTTATTAAAATGTTTTTGCAGTATTTAACATTATAACATTTAATGGTTTAAACATTGATTTAAGGTGAAGCCAACACATTACATTGGAGAAAATGTATGTACAATAAAAAATACATTAATAATAAAAAATATTAGTAAATATTAGAAAATGTGGGGCAGTTGGTGGCGTAACGGTAGGGTGTTTGCCCCGTGATCAGAAGGTCGCAGGTTTGAATCCAGAGCGGGTAAAGTTACCACTGAGGTACTCATGAGCAAGGTACCGTCCCCAAGCACTGCTCCCCGGGCGCTTGTTAGCTGCCCACTGCTCCTTCACGGGTCACATGCAGAGCTCACTAAACAATTTACAACTTATTCTAACAAATAATTATGGTTACCATTTTCTATAATATTTTAGGTTAACAAACAAGATTCCATAAAAGAAAATGATTTAATAATTTAGTCTCTTTGGGGGAGTTGGCCCCGTGATCATAAGGTGCTGGATCAACTCCCAGACGGGTAAATATACCACTGAGCAAGGTGCCCTCCCCAAGCACTGCTGCATGTCAGCTGCCCACTGCTCCTTCACGGACGTGTCCATACTGCAATACTGCACTGAACAAAAGGTTTGATCAGGTTATCAGGTTAGATCTGCTTTATTACCTGTTGTGAGTTCCAAAAACTGATGGTCAATTAGCTGATATTGTGATATGATCATCACATTGATTTATTGATCCAGCTCTACTCAGCGCTCAGAATCCAGTGCTCACGCACACACACACACACACACACGCCACAACATCTGTCTAATCTGATTATGGAGCAGAAGCAGGGAGCTGAAAGTAGCTGACAGCGACTGCTGAGGTTAAATGAAAGGCCGTCCCACGACTGGCTCCCTTCTTTCATTTCGTCCCTCCGTCAAAACAAAAAGTCACACGCCGGCCCCTCCCTCCGTCCCTCGCCTGGCCATTAACGAGATTATTAGTCTTAAGTATTTTCAGATAAGGCGGGAAGAGTTTGAAGCCGGGCGTCCTGACGGTTAAATATTGAACGAGGTTGCGCTGCTTTTGTAATAATGAACTCCAGAGGAGCTCCCGGCAGCTCGGGTTTCAAATTAATTTAACCCGAGCTAATGAGTGGCCCTAACGACAGCAACCCCTTAAATAAATTAACATGCCTAAGGATTTCTAATTATTCCGAAGTGAGCGGATTCATTAGCAATTGAAGCCGTCAGAGCGGGGAGCAAGGGAGAGAAAACGAGGGAGAGGGAAAAGAACGGAGGAGGAGGAGGAGGAGGAGGAGAGAGAGAGAGCAGGTCGAGATGAATTAGAAATAAGCAAACGTGTTGCCGTGTTAATCCCGACATGGCGAGGGTCTCCCCCCTGCAGAATTAGCTGGTAATTGTACCTTAATGAAATGTTCTTGTTTGATAACCGGTTAATTATGGAAGACAATAACTGGCGGAACCTCCTGACACGAGGGAAGGGGCGTTTACCCCGAGGGGGGATAACGGGGGGAGGGAGGGAGCGAGGGAGCGAGGGAAGGAGGAAGGGAGGGAGCACTTTGGTTCGAGGTGGAAAACTCTCTTTTTGTGAATGTCTCCCTGTGTCTCTTACTGCTTATTTACTCCCCCCCTCTTCTCTTCAAGTCGTTTCCATCTCTCTTTCTTCCCCTTTCATTCTCTGTCTCTATATTTCTCTCTCTGTCTTTCTATTTGTTCATCTACATCTCTCTCTCTCTCACTTTTTCTCTCTTTCTGTCTGTTTCTCATCTCTCTCTCCACCTGCTCCTCTTTGTCTTTTTTCCCAGCTTTTCTCTCTCTTGCTCCCCCTTTCATTCTGTCTCTTTATTTGTCCTTGTCTTTCTGTTTCTGTTTGTCTCTCAGTTTGCCTCTTTATCTGCTCTTCTCTCGTTCCCTCTCTTTTTATGATTTCTCTCTCTTCTTCCCTACACCCTCTGTTTTTCTCTCTCTTTCTGTCTTGATCTGTGTCTACATTCATCTCTCCCTTTCTCTCAGTCACTCCCCCTTCTGTCTTTCTCTTGCTCTGATTCTCTCCACCTGATTCTCTCTCTCTCTCCCTCCTCTTCCTCCCTCCTTTTAATTCTGTCTCTTTATGTTTCTCAATCTCCTTCTCAATCAGTTTTTATTTCTTTCAGTCAGTTTGTCTTTTCTGTTTTTTCTTCTCTCTGCCCTTCTCCCTCCGTTTGTCTCTCTTTCTGTTCATTTTGATCTGTCTGCATTCATCTTTCTCTTTCTCTCCCTCCAACCCTCATTTGTCTTTCTCCTGCTCTTATTCTCTCCACGTTTTTCTGTCTCCTCAAGTCTTGTTTCTCTCTCTTTCCCTCCCCCCCTTTAATTCCGTCTCTTTACATTTGTTTCTGTCTTCCTACTTGTCCTCCTGCATCTCTCTCTCTCAGGTTTTATCTCTAATTCTGTGTGTCAGTTTGTCTACCGTTTCTTCGTCTGCTCCTCTCTTTTCTTTCTCTCTCCCCAACTGTTTTTGTCTTTTCATGTCTCTCTCTCCTCACTTCTCTACATCTTCCTCCCTCTTTCTGTCTTTCTGTTTTTTTCCCTGCTCTCTTTCTCGCTCCTCTTTAATTCTCTTTTTGTTTATCCCTCTTTTTCTATTTGCTCATCTTCGTTAGTTTTTATTTTTGTCAGTTTGTATAGCCTTTCTCGCCGTCTGCTCCTGTCTTTTTCTTTTCCCTCGTTCTTTCTAGTTCTACCCCCCACTGTTTTTCTCTTTTTATCTCATGTTTCTCTCTCTCGTTTCTATTTGCTCATCTCCATCGTTTTTTGTCTTTCTGCCGGTCAGTTTATCTAACCTTTCTCTCCGTCTGCTTCTCTTTTTTGCTTTTCTCTGGTTCTTTTTCTCTCCACCAGTGTTTTTGTCTTTTTAGACTTCTCTCTCTCTCTCTCTCTCTCTCTCTCTCTCTTTCATCACTTCTCTGCATCTCTGTCTTTCTCTCTCCTCACTCCATCCCTCTCTGACTGTATGGATCCACTAAACGTTTTTTAACCAGACCCTGAGGTACAATTTCCTAACCCCAGGTTAACTCAGGGAGTTCGGTGTAGACGGTTACTGTGCGGGCGAAGCGGCGCGATGCCGTTCTACTCGGCTCCGGCACACAATACGTCTCAAACATGCAAAAGAAATATAATGAGCCTGATTCCTAAGCAAGAAAACATGCACCGAATCCCACGGGGGATTACAACAAAAAAAGCAGGGTTATTAGACCTCAGTAAGTTTGCAAAGAAGAAGAAAAAATCAAATAAAATAACACAAGCCAAACATCTAAAAGATGCACGCCACGGCTCAAGGACGGAGCGCCTGCAAAAAATAAAACACAATCAAAAGGCGATGATAAAGGAGAGGTGTGAGGAAATCTGCCTCTGTTTATCCATATGCTTCTTTGAATACCGCAGGCTGCGTAGTCCGTGTCAAAGGTTAACAAGGACGCGGGTTTGAGGCTACGGCGGCTCATAAAGGCTTCTGAGGAAAAGCTCATTGTGCCGTACCAGCGGGCCGGGAGGGGGCCGAGGAGAACGCGGCTGCGTGGACATCATGATTCTGTGCCATTTAACATATTCCACCTTGATATGAGTGACAGCTCAGGGCCATCGCTAAAAGAAATGACTGTCATCCATTGGAGAGGAGCTCCATCAATCAGCAGTTAATGGGCCTATCGCAGGGGCCATTTTGGAGGCAGATGGGAATCCTTCACCTCTTCACTACTTCACTCGTTTCATAGAACGCGGAAGATGCAGAGGGATGGGGATGGATGGATGGGTCGGCGACGGCAGTGGGGGCTTCTCTACTGATCTGTCATTCTGGAGGGTATGTCGGAAACAGCTGTTGGATCAATCCAGTACAGCCCTGAGTATAAAACTCACAGGAAATAGTAGTGAGAAGTAGAGATGGCACTGATCCAATATGCGGATGGGATATGGGTCCGATAACGACTCAAGCAGCTGGATCAGCTATCGGTGGCACTGGGCTGATCTGTGGAGTCGATCTGTAAACGTGTGCCCGCTCATGTGGTTCTTCATGGGAAGTGTAAAGCTGGTTTATTGTTCAACATTCACACTAATTCCTACATATTGATATGACAATGAGCAGAACAAGCAACACAACACACTACAAGCCCAAAAGCACATCACACCATTATACTGTTTAATTTCCTTAACAACACCAGCTCTCACTCACAATCTCTGTGTTCCTGATGCTTTTAGCGCCGCAGGATTAGGGAGCGTCACTAAATGACACAACTGTGTTTAAAGGAATCGTGTTTAAGACGTTATTTTAATAATAAATCATTTAGCAGATACATAGGGGTGTGGAATTATTACATTGTTTTAGTAGGAAAACAGGATTTAAGTCACGTATCTCCTTAAAAAGAACAGAATAATCTCAGCCTCCTCCACAACTTATTCATTAACAACTGCTATCGGATCAGTACTCGGAATCTGTTGATATCCAAAGCTCAAGTATTGGCATCGGTATCAGAACTGAAAAAGTTGGATCGGTGCATCCCTCGTAAGAAGTAGTCTTCCAGAAAGATATGTGAAATACATCTGCATTCCTCCGGGAGAATATTGACACTTCAGGGATAATAACATGCCCAGATGTGGGAGCTATTTAAAGATATTTTTAGACAAACGGACAAATAAGCCATGAAGTAAGCTGGTCCGCAGCCAAAAACAATCCAAATTCATTTGATATTTACTGCAGGCATCCTTTTTAACAATTCCACTCTTGTTGAGAGAGTCTTTTCTTACAGAGCAATGAGGATGACTGGCAGCAGGTGATGATGTCATCAAAAGCTGACCTGACCGACGCTAAGTCCTGGGAGACATCTCGCTATGACCTCATCAGCTCCACTGATTTGTAACAGATGTGTTCTGAAGTTTCAAATTTGAGTCATAGCCAAAAAAGGGAAAAAAGAAAAAATAATCATGTCTTCCATCTGGACAGCATAAATACTTAGTTATTATTTTCAGGGCAAAAAAAAAAGAAAGAAAACTAGATGCCACGTTCTACAGACAAATCCCACTTTTTCTCAGAATGAACTTTCACAGTAATGAAGCGGCGAGGCTGAATAAAACGAGACGCGGCGGTGCGTCTATCTGACGAGGCTGGTGGAAGAAGGGTTAAAAAGCACAAACAATAACATTTGGGAGAGCAGATGTCCTTGAGGGAGGAGAGAAGGGCGCTGGGCGATGGCTAATCTTGTATTCTCAGCATGATCAAATCACCAGGCAACAGATATAAATAAAAGGGCCCAGGAAATGAGGAATTCACATTCAAGGGTGTCAGCGACAAAATGAAGATTCATGGTGAAGAGGGGAGAAGGGAAGGAGGCAAAAATTAACTGCACATAAAAGGACACAGAAAAGAAGAGAGAGAGGGAGCGAGGGAGAGAAATATCACATGACAGAGGGGTGAGTGGTCTGCACTCTGTCATGGAGACAGGTGCTTTTATTTGACATGCAATAGCAAGCCTTTGTTATGGAGGATATTCTAAAAATACTGCGGCCTCTCTCTCTCTCGCTCTGTCTCACACACACATCATCACTCTGCCTCATGCGCCACTCATTACCCAAGAACACAAACTCCCCTCCAAACGCACACACACACACACACACACACACATACGTGTGTTCATGCATGTGTGAATGTTAAGGTAAGATTTTATTCCTCAAGAAAATAATAATAATAAAAAACATCAAAAGAAAAGTTCAAAAAGGAACATCATTAACTTCATTCATAATAAAAATAACGCAGTCTCACGACGGCAACATCAACGTTTCTATCAATACTGTGATCAGAAATGCTCCAGAATTATGCTGGACCCGTAGAAGTCTGGAAAAGATGATCTTAGAACTGCACGCTAACACACCTAATTAAAAACATGAAGACTTGCTCATTAGCTATTCAATCAACTTCTTTATTATTTCATATTTTGTCTGTATGGAATTGCAGATCTTATGCACATTCAGTGTAAAAAGACAACTCCAGGAGCGTAACTGTAGGCTGAATACCACATGTACCCTAATTGTCTCTTTTTCTACTCCTAGTTTAAAGTTTATATTTGATATTCTGTTGACATATTGTTTATTCTATGTGCTGTATTTGTTCTTTGTACTGTTAAAACTGGAGCCACGTCGTCTCGTCTCTCTGTGCACTTGTACAGTGTATAGCAGAGATGACAATAATGATCTCACCTTCAACTTTCAGTTCATATCTTTATATATATATATATATAAAAGTATATATTAAAGGATTATATATATATTGAAGAGTTATATACAGTATATTAAAGAATCACTGTTTGGGAGAACACTAACGTATGTTATATATTCTACAAATTATACTATATTATATATTCTTTATATATTCGATTAATCTAGTGATTATTTTTTCAACTACAGTAGAGGTGCAGAAATGAATGATAAAAATATCAATCGACTGAGGTAACATTACGTTGTTAGTAGATAAATATTTCCACATGTTTAGGTGTGAAAAGGGCAACAAAATGATTCCTCAGATCTTTGGAGGCCAGCGGCAGGAGCTTTTACAATGACACGACGACACAAATTCCACATCAAGAAATTTTAGAACCAATTACGTCGATTACTTTGAATAGTCATCTCGACTTACTATTTAATATACAATATTAACCAGAGAGAAAAGACCCCTCAGATGAAACTGGATCAATTCAGGTGGTGAAGGATGAGGAGGAGGAAGACGAGGGTGTCTCACCTGTTTCTGCTCCTCTCCCAAACTGTCCCACATGGAGGCCACGATCTTAGAGACGCCGCCGAAGGTGTATGCTGGGGTTCTGGCCCTTGATGGCTGCCTGAGTGTCCCGGAAGAAGAGCGCATAGGCGGAGACGGGCTTCTGTGGCTCGTTGGGGTCTTTCTTCTTCTTCTTCTTCTGAGGTTTGGGTTTGGGCTTCATCATGTCTGAGGAGTGGCCCTTTCTCCCCCGGCCATCTGGAGAGACAAAAGAGGCGTGTGTTAGGGATGTGAGCCTAAATGCACCTTTTGTAAATGTGTTATTAACATGCAACACCACGGTGAGACCCTAATCCTGACACTAATCTTAAACCTAAGTCATCTGTGTTTTTTGGGGCTGTAGGAATGTATTTAACATTTGAAAACCGGTAGAAATTGTGGCTACTTCAGATGGTCGACATAAAGTGTGCGTTCATCATTTATCTCCTTTGTAACAGCTTTGTTTTTCATAAGTCTCAACACATTTGAACACGGTCACGTCTTGCTGTTTTCATCAGGTCCACGGACTCCCATAATTACTAGATGTAAAAATGCTACACCTACTTCTAAATCTAACCTTAACTCACAGACAAAAGGCAAATCTTCTATTTGCTCTTTTAATGAAAGCATTTTCCTCATGAGGACCAGCCCACACGTACCAAAATGTCCTCACAAAGCCACAACACAGTCACAGTAATATATACAATTAAACACAATTACATATTCCACAGCACATAAGTTGTGTATAATGAGTAATGCAGTTTGCTGAAACTATTGTTTTTTGCCAATTTCCATGTAACGTTAAGAGATGCAATGGGCGACGAACAGACAGCACAAGCAGCAAGTATTATACAGAAATGGCTAACCATCTGAATTTAGAACACTCTTCATCAGTGCCGTCTTTAGATAAAGTCTACTTTCACACGACCCAATCAGACGCGGTCAACTCAGACTCTGAATGAAGGCCGCCATGAGACAGAATCACATCATATCCTGCTCGTTTGTTTCAGGCAAACACTGCGGCCCCTAAGACGACAGAGACTCGGTAATGTGTGTGTCGTACACTGGGCGGTAAGATCTACCGCCTCCACTTCCATACCTGCTACTACTTGAAAGCCTGTGTGCTAATGAGCTTCGAGTTATGCATGTTTGACTATGCAAATGTGCTGTCTTTTTATCTGCAAACATCATGAAATAAAATGGGATACACTGAGCCAGAGTGCTTTTCATTGCCTAGCCTATGTAATCTGCTCTGACAGGTTATGGACAATTTCTCTCTCACAGAGTTAAAAGCACACAGGAGAGAGAGGGAGAGAGAGAAGCCCTGGAGAAAGAGCTCTTGGAAATATCTGAAAGGAAATTGATTGTTGTGACCAGAAGCCGGGCTGAGCCGGCATTGTTAATATCCCAATTGGAACTAGTGCTACATGGCTTCCTCTCATGTCTGACGCGCACTAATATTTGTTTCTCCTACTGAAGCAGCTGCACATTTAAAACGAAAAACAATTTCATTATTCAAACGAGTGGAAAGAGAATGACGAAGACAGAGAGAGAGAGAGAGAGAGAGAGAGTCCGAACTAATGAGAGAACGAGGTTTCTGGGACAGCAGTAGATTTAAGGGCTGCTTAGGAAACCTTATTCACAGTTGTCAACGTTCTCATCAGTGCCACCACGAGATTAACTTGGAAACAGGTGGAGCACGCTAGACCATGTAATTGCACTAGGTACACTGTAAAACCTCCGTATAGTCTTACACACGGTTAATCGCAATCCCACGAAAGCGCTGCATCAACACGCAGCTGGTGTCTGTTTAAACACAGAGATGTCTCTCTGAAGCAACCTGGCTTAAAGGTCGTGCTCTTTGTCCCAGCGTGGTAAAAAGCAGAGGTAGGATGGAGCCAGACTTGAAGTCATGACCTGTCAAGGCCAAGACCCCATTTCCACCTCCACAGTCTCTTAAAACCTAGATAATGACTAAAACCAAGCAATTTGTGTAAAGAATAGACAAATAACTAAATAAATAATAAATGAGGAGAGGACATACAACCAATAAAGTCCAAACACGGGAAGTGGGAAGTGGATCTGCTGATATATGGAGTGAAAGTGTAGAGTGTCTAGTGGGGGGAGGGAGGAGGGTGCATCTGTTTAAGAGACGTAACAGGAAAAATGACATGAAATTATTAATATTTGCCCTTCCTTGCAGTATAGCGTAGTACTCGAGACTCAAGGACTTGTGTGAATGTGAGAGTCGGTGTGTGTGTGTGTGTATGTGTGTTAATACACACAAAACCAGCATGTCTGCTCACGTATGTGTACATGTATAATGCACAATACATATACTGTGTGTGTGTGTTTACACTGTGTGTGTGTGTGTGTGTTTACACTGTGTGTGTGTGTGTACGTGAACATGTGCACAGCTGTAGATGAATATGCAAGTGTAAATCCTCCTTCAATATTGTGCAGCATCTTCATTGTGTTAGGCTTCTCGCTCTCACCCTTTGGCAAAAAAACAGCAGAAAACACACACTTTACTATATGGATTTACATTCATTAAATCCCAGATCATATCCATGCATCACCGATTAACACAAGAAACACTCCCTTGGCGCATGTCTATATGTGCGTGTGTTTGTCTGTACGTGGGGGTGGGTGGGTGGGGTGGTTGTGTGAGAGGTTGGAGGCTCTGCCATCTCACTTTATAAATAATATGCTGTGGGGAGACAATACACACTTGCACTAATAACTGTTGTTGCCAAGTTGTTTCTGTACCACACGCAACTCAACTATACGGGCTGTTTGAATAATCCTAAACGACGTCAGGAGAGCTAACGGGTCCGAACGTCGACTGGAGGGCAACCTACTGATTTGTGTGTAATGCCTCTAATAGACCTGTATAATCCCAAGTGTCTAAAAACAATGTAATTTCTGCATTGTGTGTTAATTCAGTCTTTTACTCTTGGATCCAATTGCTGCGGCTGCGGATAATGAGGGATTTCTAGCTGCTCTCAAACAGCAGGCACAGTCAAATTAAATTCCAACTGACACTTTCAATAAAGGAAGAGGATGACGGACAAGCTGGAGTAATTGGATTTCTAGGACACTAAAAATAGAGAGAGGGAGGGAGGGAGGGAGGGAGAGAAGAAACATGCTTTAGCAAAAGGGAAGAACAAAAGGCAGTTGGATGTAAAGTTGAATTGCTGTAATTTGTAAACAATATAAAGGGACATCTTGTCGAACAAACAACGGCAACGTCGGGAAAAACCCTCCACAAATCAAATCCACATCTCTCATAATAACCTGGCTTATCGCACTTAAACAACAACAACAACACTGACGCTTGGTGACTATCGTACTTGGTAACTACACATTCCCAGGCCTTTGCCAAAAGACAGACTTGTGTTTTTCGAACTGAAGCGCCACTTCTCTTCCTGTACCTTGCGTGAGTAATCTGCTCTCCTCGTCCTGGGCGGTGCTCGAAGGGGAGGGTGTGGCTGAATGGCTTCCCGGTGAGGAGGGGGAACCATGGGTAAAGGAGCCCCGGCCAATCTGAGAGCTGAGCTGGGACAGAGCGCTCATGGATGGGGCAGTATCCCAGGTGACCTGTTTAGTATGGGGGCATGGCGGGAAGGGGGGTAGCGACCGCCGTCCTGCCCGGCCAGAGCCTGCATCTAGGGGCGAGAGGAGAAGAAGACGAGACTTTACCACCAGATTGGCTTGATGTGTGAGCCGGTCGGCCACGGCCCGCACCGGAAAATAAAAATCCTCTTACGGGGAAATTTCAGTGAGCGCTGTTTCCTGCACTAACAGCTGTTTACATGTATGGCATTTAGCAGATTTTCCTAATTACAGACAGACAGGTTACCTGCAGCAATCAGGCTTAGGCCCAAGGTTGGAAGTGCTCATGCTCAAACCTATAAACTCTTGGTGTCTTACCAATACGTTCCACCACCATCACTATATAAGAAGACATTTTGCCCACAGTTAGCTATTCTTACTAACTAAAGCTCAGTATGACTAACTTGTTCTTCACACGGCTCTCTTTATGTTGATCTACAGACAACAGCTCACTTTCTCATGTATTAGACTGACACTAGGGCTGCTGTGATAGAACAGTATGAAGATAACTGTGATATGATCATATTACTAATACACATACGATAATATTGCACATAATAAATTGCCACTAACAATCTGGCTAACCCTCCAATAATAAAAGTCAAGTCAGTAAGTAGCTAGAAAACAGCCAACACCAGTCTCAGTGCGTGATGTGTATAAATAATACACTAATTTAAAGCTACTGACGTCATCATTATTACTGTGTTCATATGTTCTATAGATGTCACATAGGCCCTACTCATTGTGTAGTGTCATATGTTTGCCTACAGTAACTGTGTAGTGAAAATATGACTTGATGACAGGGCTGGCTGGCACACGAGTACCAATACAGTATGTCAATCGACGTGCTCTGAAAACACACACATCAAAGGCGTCCTTATTAATTTAATCAATCTCAAACCACAACATGGCACATTCACTTCAGCTTCACAAGGACCAAGAAGTAGAAAAGACACCAACTTCTAAAAGGCCTATTCAGAACTCGACATTACACAGTAGCAACGTTTCCACTTTTGCGTTGGCTGACCTGATATATCAAACAGCACTGTGCGAGATCGCAGAGATAAGCTCTCCTGTTTACTGTAAATCACTTACCGCATTAATGCCAGCATGACTTTCTCAAAGGCACTTCAGAAAGCCACTACACCATCAGAGACTTATCACAGGACAATCTGAGAGTTGTTGCAAGAAAAAGCCTTCACTTAATAACGGTTCAGCCACAGTGTTACACAAACGCACACGAGCTTTATTTAACATTTAAACCTCTTCCCAAATTCTGTCTCAGCATCTAACACCTAATATGTCCCATTCTTTAGCCCCACGCCGTAGTTCTAATACGGAATCTTAACGGCAGGTTAGCAGCCGATGGCTCCGGCGCCGTAATGCCGTGTATTCATTTACACATAAATAGGAATGCTTAGTGTATCACCAGAAAGAAGTTAGAAAAAAAAGTTGATGAATTAGCATTTATTAGCGGCATGCAACATTCATGTGCTGAATAAAACATAACGTCGGAGCTTTGCTCTTTTAAAGTGATTGATGAAGTTTTGAGGCTGATGGATATTCCTAAACACTGCCAGAGGACTGTGATCTTTTGTCAGATTCCGTAATCGCGGCGCACTGGCCTCATAGAAGAGCCTTGGGTGGAAAAATAAATACTAGCAGCTACAGGGTTGTTCGCTACAATAGTGATGTTATAAACACTTACTGGCTTGAATTGAATCAATTAGGATGTATTTCACCTTTTTATCACTTGTTTTAATGAGTCTTTATTATATTTAATGAGTATTACATGATCATATAAGGAGTAATTAAATCACTTTTTAATTTGCTGTTATTTGCATCATTTTTAAGTGTACAATATTCCCACATTTTTTCATTTTACTGTATATTCAAGTTTAAAGTCTAATTAAGCTGATCTTGGACTTGTAAGGTCATGGGTTGCAGCATCCTTGTTAGCGTGTCTTCTTCAGAGGAAGTAGGCAGCTGTGCTGGTGGCGGCGGTTGATCTGCTGTATTTACAGGACATTAGATTGTGTTCCACCGCTGCCGGTAACAAAGGGGAAACCCTGAACAAAAGCAGTGCTTTTTTGCATTTCAAATTTGCTGGTGAAAAAAAGAGAAAAAAAACTCCTCCACCCCTGCCTGATCCACCCCACCTCCTCCTCCAGGCCTCGAAACGCAACCTCCAACCTCAAATCATATTTCAAAAACACCATCACTTCAAATTTCAAACACGGCCAAATAGCTTCAGCACTAAAGAAGGGGGTGACAAAGAGGAGAGAGAGAGAGAGAGAGAACTAATACCTTCATTTTCACTGGTTGTTTCAAGAGCTGCCAAACCAAGAAGCATTGAAAAACCAATTAATCAAACATGAATGGCTTCCATCATAGCTAATGCAACTCCCATTTATAGCAAACAGCCTGCTAGAAGCATCAAAACTCTGTTCTTGACCTGGGCCCACTATAGCTTTTTTTTCTAAACAACAGAATAAGACAAGAGAGCAGAGCAGCAAGAGAGCGGCACACCGACTCTACCTCCACACCATCGCCCAAGTAGGAGACAATGATTGGGAGCTCCCTCTTCCTCTGTCTTTTTGGGGAGGTGGAGGTGGACGTGCCAGCAGACATCGATTGCCTCTCCACAGCCATCCGAGCAAAGCAATTATCCCGATCTGTGCCCCTTCCCGCCTTCTTCCACTCTCTGGAGAAATCTGAATAATTTATGGCATTTGTTTCAAAACCGGCATAGCAATTGCTGATTTAAATTCTGAATCTCATTTCAACAATACTGACTGGAATTGCAGCTTCCACTGGAGTGCTGGATGAATTTGGAGCTGAAACAGGAAGTGAAGTGACGAAAGCTGTTCAAAGGAAAAATAAGATGTGAGCGAAAAAGAGAGAACTTTTAAATTTCATTTCCAGTTAAATAAGTAAATATCTTTTTATGTGATCCACAGTGAAGTCAAAAATGCTCTGTTTCTTTATATCGAGTATACCATCCGCTTTTCCATTTCTCTCTGGCGATGAAACGACGCTGGATAAATGCCGCACTATTCCGGGAGGCCCTGCAGATAACAAAGCACAATACATTTCTGGTTTTCATTTCTTCCCCACATTATAAAACCCATCGCTTGATATTTCCCATTGGCACGTAATTTTGGAGCAAACAAAAACAGGTAAACAAATTGACGTTTCGTGACGAGGAGTAGGAGCGTTTCATTAAAGAGTCTGATTTGCTTTCGGGCTGGCTGGAGGTCCTGAACGTATGAGAGAAATGAAGACGTAGTAGCCTCCGCATGACTCTTCAATTACTCAATTTGGACCAATCTTCATTCCTTACAAACCGTGATTATGCTGCTGGCTGCTTCCTATAGGTTTGAGTACATACCAAATATTTGTTTTTATGTTGTTCGCTGTTCTGTCACGCAGAGGAGAGTGGGGTTGAAGCATTTGAAAGAGACAGATTGAGGAAGAGGTGAGACAGAAAAATAGGGACGAAATGAGAGTGAAGGTTAACAGGGGAGGAGGGGGAGAGAGAGATATGATTTGGAGAGAGAGAGGGGGAAGAGAAGAGGTAAAATGGGGAGAGGGAAAGAGAGAGACAGATACAATAGTGGTGGGGAGAGAGAGGGATAGAAGGAGGCGGTGGGAGGGGAGGAGAGAGAGATGCAAAGAGAGATGAGGGAGAGAGAGAGAGAGAGAGAGCCGGTCTTAACAGAAGTCATCAGCGGAGTTATATAAAGAGGCTGTGGACGGCTGTACAAACATTATGAAAGAGTCTACAAAGGTTAGCGTTGCCAGGTACTGTATGCTAATTGCTAATGGTATCATCCCCGGCAGGGGGTCGGGAGGATCTGCAACTGCTTTATTTGCCCATTACTGTCTCTGGAGCCCAAGACAAACAGGTTCTGCTCCCCTGCATTCTAATACAAAGGGTCAACACTGGTGCCAAATACATACCCAGGACACGGCAGATCCATAAATGCACGCCCCACCGCATAACACACAACCCCCGGTGAGTAAACATGGAACAGGCATTTTAAATTACTCTTGCAACGTGATGAGAGACACATCTTATTCCTCACACACACTCGCACAGACATGCGCACACACGCAGAACATATTGTTCGTTTTCTGTTGGCGGTGAAAACACTGGAAAGTTCTCTGATTCATTTCCTGTTGCTCTGCTGTACCAGAACTCTCTGTGATCGTGTGTCCATCAGTCAAACAGGTCCCAAATAACAACAGCTCTCACCTAATTACCGAGCGTACATGATGTGTGTGTGTGTGTGTGTGTGTGTGTGCGGTTTGTTTGTGAGAGCTAGGTATAGGAGGTATCTCACTGTTATTGTTCCAATCTTACTCTCCGCCCAGAGGACCAAGCAGCTCTCAACGTGATTGACTATGTAATCAATCAGGCCTGAAGAGCACTGACACACACAACTGTAACATTTATATATATATATATATATATATATATATATATATATATATATATATATATATATATATATACAGTACTGTGCAAAAGTTTGAGGCAGGTGTGAAAAACATGCTATAAACAAAGAATGCTTTCAAAGATGGAAGTGTTAATCATTTATTTTCATCAATCAACAAAATGCAGTGAATGAACAAAAAGAAATCTAAATCAAATCAATATTTGTGTGACCACCCTTGCCTTCAAATGCACTAATCTTCTAGGTACACTTGCAGTTTTTTGAAGGAACTCGGCTGGTAGGTTGTTCAAACATCTTGGAGAACTGAACCTGCCAGACCATAATCCCATAATCCTGCCAAAATAATATAATGACTATAATCCTACAAACTAATATAATGACTATAATCCTACAAAATAATATAATGACTATAATCCTACAAAATATTATAATGACTAGAAAATAATATAATGACTATAATCCTACAAAACCCCTGACTTTGTGCAAGTGTACCTATAAGAATTGATGCTGGTTTGAAGGCAAAAGGTAGTAACACCAAATATTGATTTGATTTAGATTTTTCTTTTGTTCGCTTACTCTTTGCATTTTGTAAAATTGATGTGCAAACAAACGCTATTTATATATTTCTGGAAAGCATTCTTTGTTTACAGCATTTTTTCACACCCGCCTAAAAACTTTTGCACAGTAGCAGCCATTTTCACTTATATAGTTTGTACACATATATAATTATATATATATATATATATATATATATATATATATATATATATATATATATATATATATATATATTATATATATATATATTAATACAAGCTGTACATAAATGTATACATATTTATATTTAAATGAAAGTGAAAGTGAGTGTAATTACACAGCACAGCACAACACACACTGCACCACAACCAAATGTGACCTCTGCATTTGACCCATCTGTGAAGGAGCAGTATGCAGCTGACATGGGCAGCACCTTGGGGACGGTACCTTGCTCAAGAGTACTTCAGTGGTACCTTTACCGTTCTGGGATTTGAACTGTTGATCTTCTGATCACGGGGCATCGCCCTAACCGCTACACCCCAAATATGTGTGTGTGTGTATACAGTATATATATATATGTTATTACACGCATAAACTATGTGAATACATATAAACACACATTTGTATACATAGAGCTCCATTAAAATCTCTCCTCATTCATCAATACTTTCCACGCATCAGCCGTACAGGCCAAAAAGTTGTGATGTGATGCGTTGTTTTATCTGCCCACTCAGCAGCTGAAGTGTTTTCCACATTAGGTCACAACCTGCTTGGATATTGTGCTGAATGCATTAAATCTAAGGGCTGCAATAAGATCAGGGAAAGATGGGCTGTATCTTGGCATCTTGGCATCCCTATTGTCCCTCCCTTTTCCCATCCTTCCCGCTCGCCCCTCCCTCCCTCCCTCCCTCACTCCCCCCACTCTGATTTGAGACATCTTGTTGGGAGTGATGGCTCACTCGGTGCAGGTTCACAGTTGCTATTGTAAAATCACAGAGCGTTTAATTGAAACAAATGACTATAATAATAGAACATTATCCCGGCAGGCTCGCGGCCATGGCAGCTTTAATTAGCCAAGCGCCGGAGACTGATCCTTCACAAGTGCCGTAAACAGAGCAAGAGACGGGAGCGCGCGTGAGAGAGAGAGAGAGAGAGAGAGAGTCAGTCTCGCCATGCCTTGCCCTCCCCATGACTCCTCGTTCGCCCCGAGGGCAGAACATGAAAACCCACCGCCGTTCCCAACCTCCTCCGTCTCACTCTCTCCGTCTCTGTCTCAGCGTCTGCCGGCGCGCCCCAGAGGGTCATTTATAAAACAGCTAAGGGCACTAATAAGAGAGTGGATTTATAAATCACATGCTGGTTAAATCAGTAAGTGGAGCCGCTATGCGCCGAGATAGCCGTGTGTTGCATCACACTCAGCTCCAGGTAAAGGGGCTACGTAGCACTTAACGTAAGTATGGCTGAAGAGAAGAGACCGAGAGAGAGAGAAACCTGTCCGGCAAAATAATCTAACTGCACCATCAGCACCGATCTGCTTGCATTAACATTCCAAACTAATCTGGGTTTTGATGAGAAAATTATTGTTATTTTCTACAACTTAACAGAGGAAAGAAAACATCCAATTTTTAAAAAAGACTGAGCAGCAAAATGAGTCACTTTCTTCCATGACATTTCTCTCTGTTTAGATGTTTACACTTCCAGTAAGGTTGTTAATGAATGACGCTATCTGACAAGCAATGTCTCGCTTCTGTTTTTACTATAAATACTGTAGTGTATTGTAGAAAAATAACAACGCACGCTTAATTATAAGAATATTACAAATCAGCATAATATCAATAAATGCCTGCCACATATCAGGGTCGGTCTGTTTGTCTCGTAGAGCATTTTTCTTATTCTGTCTCTCCACTAGAGGATAGAGAGTAGGAGCAGAGTTTGACATGACAGCTCTGAAATAGCTTCAGAAGCCTCCACACATGATCCAGACAGTAAGACAGAACATTTCTGCTGCATCTAATGAGAAAAGGAGCCTGCTCCAGCAGACACACACACACACTCACTTACACATGCATACACTCACACTCTTCTCAGCAGGGAGTCTCAGCAACAATTAGGTTCATTTGAGGATGATTAGTGAGTGTGTTAACTCTTCACACATGCTCTGCATGTGTGTGTGACAGCAGATCAGCTCTCCAAAAGCCAACACCAAACCCCCTGCCAACTCTAAACGCATCGGCCCAGGCGCCTAGTAGCTGCTCACACACACACACACACACACACACGAAGCATGACTGACTCAATGAGCGCTCTAAAATGAATCGTGTATTAACTGTTATCACAACGTTCCATGCAACTAGCTAATATACAAAAGACATTTATCAAAGAAAACAGTCTTTCATCGTGATGGTTAGCACCGATTGGTCCAACTGATCTGTGTCGGGATTGGATGGTGCAGTTTGTAGAGGGCAGGGTTAGCACCGTGTTAATCACATTTGTTTGCTTTAAAAGTGAACAGAGACTACATGTTCTCTCCATTTTTAAGCACTATCCAAAATGAAGAACAACCCACCAAACCAGCTCTAACTCGCTGCGAGCATCTTCTTGTTGAATTAAGTCAGGGCAGTTGATAGCGTAACGGTTAGGGAGTTTGCCACGTGATCGGGAGGTTGCCGCTTCGAATCTAAGGACTGGTAAAGTTACCAAGATACCGTCCCTAAACACTGCTCCCCAAGTGCTACCCATGTTAGCTGCCCACTGCTCCTTCATGGATGGGCCAAATGCAGTGGTCACATTTCATTATGGTGCACTGTGTGCTGTGCTGTGCTGTGTTCACAATGACAAATAATCACTCCCTTAAATTCACTTATTGACGCTACATTTTGTCAAATAGATACAGATCTGACCTCCAAATAATTAACTGAAAGTTATGCCTTTGCTTCAAGATACTGATATAAATCTGAACATCATTAAAACAACAGCGTACGTTAAAAAGAGGAAATAATTTGTGGCTTTATTAGCGGCATGCTTGACAGCTGACCAAACATCTCCATGACGGTGACAGTGTTTTCTTGTTCTTCTTTTTCTGAATCGTCCTCATTCAGCTTGCAAATATGTACAAATGCTTTAACTGCCATAGTAATCTAGACTCCCATTTGAGACAACTTTGAATAAAAAAAAACTTTGAACAAAATTGAATAAAAAATATGTTGACATCCACGTTCTGTGTTCAACGTTAGAGGTCGTGCCAATTTACTGCCTGCGTCATGGCCTTTATCTGACCTCTGTGAGAGCAGGAAGTGATGGAGAAAGCAGCAGTTTAAGCTCCCCTACTGAATAAGTGCCACAAACACGATTCCCCTGCAAGATAGAAAAGTGGGGAAAGGGACAGAAAGGGAGAAACTGCATCAAATTCTGCTCTTCCTCTTTGCCATTCCTTTCCAATCTTCTTCCTCTCTCTCCTCAAACCTCCCTCCCTCCCTCCCTCCCTCTTCAGCACAGTGCACCACAGTGGCAGGCGGTGAGCAAAACGTATGTGGTTTCAGAAGGAGCTCTAGTCAGCTGATGCATGCAGCAGATACCCGGCGCGGTAATACGGACACGATCTCGTGCTCTGATAAGATGGAGGAGCCGGTGGCCAAATGAGATACATAAAACAGAGCTTTATCTAGCCGGGTAGTAATAGCTGGTAACAGAGCAGCAGCAGCAGCAGCAGAGCCCCCCCTCAGTCTCTCTCTCTCCCTCTATCTCTCCTCTAGCGCTGAGATAAGGACATTGAGGATATGCTACCGCTATGCTGAACTCGCAATCAACTCCAAGTGCGTTTTCCCAGCAACGCCACCGATGTCCTTCCCAAACCCGGCCCGTGCTACCGTCTGTAGACGGAGGCGGGACAGGGAGTAAACAACAATAAGTAAACAGTAGCGTGTTAGCATCAGAATTATGCATGTTTTTACTGCAATCGAATCAGCTGTTTCCTGAGCTGCATTTCTCAACATGTTTCTATGTAAAATAGAAGACAAAATTGAAAAATCTAATGCAGTAACTATATACAAAATCTATATAATCCATATCACTACAAACCACAGTGTTAAAAAGGACATTATGAACAGATGCTGGTTTATCTGTTCATTTGACCTGTATGTACACAATACAATATTGAGCGTACAAGAATAAACTATCCAATTAGAAAATCTAATAAAATAAACAATAAAAAAAGGTCACAATAATTCAGTCATTTACAAAATAATTACAGTATTACAAAACGACAGAAATAATAATGTAGCTCTGTGGGCATTTACAAGAAGTGAAAATATGTGAGCCAGGGAAGCGTCGTCTTCTGCTTTTTCCTTTTTAGAAGATCATGTTGCCCTGCTGAAGAGTTCCTCCTCTAGTCCATTAGGCCAATGATGAAATGTATAAGGAGAGTCAACAGCATGTGAATGGATCTATACCCTCCTCCCTTCAGGAAACCCTCACCCATAAAAAATAAACCCAATGAATTCTATACTTTGTGCATTGATTAGAAGGCTAATTAACTTTATTAGAGAATGGAGTCGGCTGCTCGCAGGAAAAATGGAGCACTCTTCTCCTCCCCCTTTACCCCTTTCCCATTTATGATATAATGAAATCGGAAAATAACTCCAATTTCTTTAAAACATTTCTTAATACACAAGCGCGGCTCTCGTATCGTATTGCGGGGAAAGAAATAAGGCACCTTCTCCCCAGAGATAATAAAAGAATTGAATTTTTCCTTATCGGCCCGGTCATCTATTTTTCCACGGAATGCTATTACTTGCTGCCTGCGGTTGCTAGGCAACAGGAAATATTAATAGGGCCTTTTATTAGGCAGGCTCTCACAGTGCAGCACTAAAATGAAGAAGTGGAAAACATGAATGTGTTACATAAATCTTTAGACCTCTCCGAGCTTCTGCACAAGTCTCTGTTTGGCTCTTGATTTATCGCGCCTTTGCCTCATTTATGGGAAATAGCGGTGTGAAATAAGAAAACGGTACATTACCCTGAAGGACTATTTGAAAATAAATAATCGCAAAAGGTGAAAAGAAAGCTGTTTAAAAACCAAGCAGGGGGAGGGGTTCTCCTCTCTCTCTCCCTCTTTTCATCCCCTCTTTTCTATGCTCGGATTTCATAGAGCTCTCAGAACAGGGAAGCTTTTACGCTCATTTTTTGTGTTTTGTGAATGCATCAATCATCTCTGTAATATTGCTTACAGAAAATGCCTTCTATCATGCTTTTTTCCCCCCAACTGCCACAAGCGGGGGGAAAATATAAAAGTTATTAATAGTTCCATAAAGCATTTCCGCTGAGAAAGTAATCCTGGGATTGTGTAGTGATGCAAATGTCTTCCGAGTGGTGCTGATTAATTGAGACAATATTTCATGCTTATAAAATAACTTTTCTACTTTCTGTATCTTTCCTTTCTTTTTCAACACAAAAACGTATAAGCAAAAATTATATATATATATATATATATCTATAGTGCAAACGTTATTTCATAAGCATCATATATGTGTTTGTGCGAATATATACTGTACATACAGTATACACACACATAGTTATCATGCTTATAAAATAACACCCCGACCCACACATTACCACAACACTTTCCTTTCTGTGAATCGCTGAACGTGACAAATAAGGCGGGTCGGTTCCCTCAACATTTATTTAGAAACGCTGGGTCCAGTTCTACACAAATATGTTTGATATAAAGCCGGTCAGGGCTCTAATGTCCACCAAGTGTTTCCTAGTTTTTGGGTAGGCCATCATCTTGAGGCTATTTATGGCCCAGCGTGGACCACAGTGCAGTTAATTCGGGTGGTGATGAATTTAGCAGGCCAGAGGACGGACCGCTGCACATCCACTGCCTGCGCGCC
The DNA here is from genome assembly GCA_032718565.1 of Distichodus sexfasciatus. Lineage (NCBI taxonomy): Eukaryota > Metazoa > Chordata > Actinopteri > Characiformes > Distichodontidae > Distichodus > Distichodus sexfasciatus. The sequence goes on along the minus strand of JAVGVS010000101.1, from coordinate 927,282 downwards.
CTGGCATTATGGAAGAGGCTTCAAAGCACGCTGTCCTACGGGCCGGGCATCAGGAGTATGCTTAAGCACAACTGCTAGTAAAGAGCAGGTGGCGGATGAACTCGGAGGTGAGAAGAGCCTCAGCGATTTCCCGAGCTGACTTGTAAACCATATTTTCTCACACCTTCATAACCAGGGTTTTTTCTGGAGTTTAATTATGTACGTGAGAACAATTACCATTTTATATGGACTTTTCTTCAGCGTTCACACCGTTATCCTCACTTATTTCCCTGCGGTTGATAAAGAGACTCAGGATTCAAGGTAATGTTGTAGATGTGAGGTTTTAAGTGTGATTTTCATGGGTAACACTGCTACTAAGTGAAAAGCAGTGTGCTCTTATTAGCAACATGTAGGTTGTAGTTGCAGATTTTTCCTCTCTTTTTTAAAAGCTAAAGGCATTTTCTCACTGTGCAATGGGGTACAGTACTCTGCTTTTGAGAGTTGATAGGGTTAGGGAGTTGACCCGTGAATGGAAGGTCACTGGTTCAAGTCTTCCACCAGTAAAGGTACCACTGAGGTAATGAGCAAGGTACTGTCCCCAAGCACTGCTCTCTGGGTGCTTCCAAAAAACTGCCCACTGCTCATTCAAGGATGGATAAAATGTGGTCCAAAATGAGGACACACGTGGTTGTGGTGCACTGTGTGCTGTGCTGTGTTCACAGTGACAAATAATCCTCCTCAAATGACTTACTACAACACTGCTATAATATCTGCATCGAACACTGACTGTATCACTGGTCACTTTTTAACTGTTTATGCACAACTTATTGAAAAATATTGCACAGACTCTGGTTCCCCACTACTGTTATAATATCTGCACAAACGTAAATGTTAGTCATACTTTTTTTAAGAGATACTGTTTTATTATAAGACTGGATATAGAATTTTTCATATTGAAACAGTTTCTAACCTCCTGCACGTCCAGTGTAAAAGTCAACGTCCACTTTTGTAGGTAATACTGCATCCAAACGGTCTCTCCTCTACCTCTATTTCTAGTTCTAGTTTAAAGTTATATTTAATATTCCATTTCTAGTTTAAAGTGTATATTTTGTATTATATTTATAACTTGTTTATTCCATGTGCCTTATTTGTTCTTGTTTGTTCCCTATTTCCTATTGCACTGAAAAACTGGAGCCACGTCGTCTCGTCTCTCTGTACATCTGCACAGTATATAGCAGAGATGACAAAGTTTAGTTTGACTTTGATAATCACTCACTTAAAAACTTACTGTGCAGTGGTGTTTTTTAAATCAAAAAGGTACTGTAAAAGCCACCCTGAAAAGTACAAGTAGTAAAAGTAGATTTGAATACACGATGTTGACATCATTCAGTGCAAAACAGTGACACCAACTTACGGAAGAGCCTAGAAACCGTCACACTGTGAAAAAACAAAAACTTTGGAAAATACTTAAGTGGGGAGCATGTCTCTCTATTTGATCAGTCAGCAATCTGCAGCTTTCTGGCTCCACCATTTGCTTCCAGTTCATTTCGTTTGTTTCCCCAATTGAAAGACAATCAAAAAAGCAACACAGGTGAAAATCTTTGCAATGGAAAAAAAGAGTCATGTCCGTTAACACGCTTTTAAAATCAAATGATGGATAAGGGTCTGAAGTAAAAAAAAAAAGCCCTTAATAGCAACATGCAAATTTAACTATCATAAAGCAGAGCTTGAGATTTTTCTCTTTCCCCACAGAGCGCTGTCGCTAACAGACATTTCTGAGTTGGTAAATCATATATGTAGCAGTGGCATACTTGCGCCGTGGGAGCCACTGATGTTTGCTATCTTTCAATTATGCTGTATATTTACCCAGAACCATGATTTCCACTGCAGTGGATGCACAGCGGGCAGCTCTGTGTTTGAACACTACGATAAGGAAGAATTAGAGTTTCACTACACAGAGTTTTCCATTAAACCCTGATGGAATATTAAGAGAAATGAGTATCACGAAAGGCGAGCAGGTGTGGAATGTCACACAGCGCTCAGACATGGAGGGTTTATATAATGCTTTGTGCAAAATGAGCTGTGAAAATGCAATTCCATACTTTAGTTGTTGAATATCTTCTCATTCCTGTTTTATGAGCAGAAAAGTGTGATGCATTTCTATAAAAATAATGCAAAACAATATTACATTTATATCAAAACTTCTAGTCAAGTCAACAACGTGCATGCAGTTGTGCAGCTTATATAAGAACAGCCAAATCTGGATATAATTTGAGTCGGACAATGATTCTTTATTAAGTCTAATCAACTATTGCATACTATAGCAAGAATATCAGAGAATAAGATATTTTTTCAAAAGACAACATAATTTCTATCAAGCTAAATGTATGTGCAATAACACAAAAATTGGATTGGATTAAATAAGATTAAAGATCTTTACGTTGTGCATCATCACTGTAATCTAGTTTTAAATGTCTCAATAATCCCAAATATCAAATGACACAGTGCTTTTGATAAACAACAGTGCCACAAAAGTCTAATAAGACAATTAGGCAGTACCATCATACATGTAATGAATGGTTACATTAAAGTACCTCTGACCAATCACAGATTACTGTAGAACAAGACAAATAATATTATATCTCTTGTTTAACCATAAAGCTGTATTATTACATGTCTTCTTAGAGTCTGGATTGACGTTGTTGTCAAGCCAGTTGCTTTGAGATTGGATATAGTCGAGTATAGCATGTAAGCCATAATAAACCCTTTATAGAGAAAGAGTGAAGATCACCTCTGAAACCTTTTCAAACCTTTTCTAATAACTCTACATTATGAGGGAATAACCGCAAAATACTACATTTAGGCTTGAAAGAACCAAATGCGGCTTGTAAAACATCCATTAACTCCATCGCAGCATTGTTTACCGAGGCATTGCTGGGATCAAATCTCCTCCTCCCTCTTCAGAAAATTTGTACTGTACCTTCCCGGGTCTGATTGATAAGATCGAAGCCACCTGATCGTGGATATTAGATGTCTAATGCATCTGGGCCAGTGGAAGATGCTATGACAGCTAGCGCATTAGTGAGACGAGTTGGGGGGCCTGGCCAAGTGCATCAGTGCATCAAGGCCTGATATCATGTTCATCTGGCAATATTTGATACTCTCTCCTGAAGGAATCTTAGGCCTTTTGGCAAATGGACAAATGCTTTCAATCAACTGATGAGGTCGGTGTGTTGGGCTCTGGGCTGATCCTTGAAGAAAAGTGAAGAAAACAATACTAATGCATGGCTAGCTTTAAAGTAATTCTTCTACCAAGATCAACTTCCAAATGACCCCCGATTGACTTGCTAGTAGTCCAGCTGGGCAAAATTCACAACGCTGCTTCAAAACCAAATCATATTTTAAACATGTGAGACGGTCATATATGCACGTGGAATTATAATACAGTCCTTAAGCCTACTCACTCTGGATAACTGCAGGCGATGAGGGTCAGGTGAGGCTCCTGCTAGCATATTCATGCTGTACTGCCCTTACTGTAACTCGAGGTTAAAAGCCTTGCCTGAGGGCACGAACGCACCAAGGTGATGAGACTCCGTCCCTCAACACGGCAATTTAGTTTTTCTTAATGTATCACCAGAGACTCAAACCCGCATCCCTCTGGTTACTGGGGTAAAACCAGGACCACTGAGGTCTCTTGCTTACAGGATTTTAAAAAAATGCTGGCTGAGAGGGGAAAGTGTGGAAGAAATCGGATATATTAGATGGCCGGTAACTTATCATAACCCAGAATCCTGTATCGTAATGTAACCGTGTCTCGCTGCGGAGTTCCTGTCTCACTACACGACTCCCTTTTGAAGCGATCAAGTAATTTAATATCGGAATGAGTTTTGGCGTGGAACGTGACATGAGATACAAGGTAGCGAGGGAAAATGTTCCGGCCTAAAAGCACAATTTTACTGATGACTAATGAAATGGAAGCTGCATTCATGGGCCAAAAACTCCAACAAACCTCTTAGTGCTGATGACATCCCATTCAAAGCTTGTAGTCCTTTCTTTCTTCCGCATTCACTCCACCTGTTTTTCATCCCTCCTTTCCCCTGCTTACTCTCTCCCTCCCTCTCTCTCTCCCCTTTCCCTCTTAGTCCTTCTCCCTCCTTCTAAACCACTCTAATGAAAACAGATCCCTCTATCTCTCTCTTTCTGGGGGAAGATGATGAACCTTAATGGCTTTTCTTCTCTCCCTTTTTTCCCCCCGGTGATGGAATATATGCACTGACCTCTTGACGCGTCCGATGCATTTCATCACAGCGGATTTGGATTATGCTAAAGTCAAACCAGCTCAAACGAACTCCACCCGGAAAGGTGAACCATGTCAAACAAAACCAAACCTCACACCAAAGCAGCCTCTTGTGTTGTTTAGTCAGCGCTCGAGATCGCTCCGCAACGTTTCGGGGTTCTGGTTATTTTGGTTTTGGGGTTTCGAAAAATCAAAGTCTCTGTAAATGAGCAGAGCACTGAGATTTGTTAAGGTGTGTCTGACAGCAAAAGAGGCCTTGATGGTACCGCAAGGTCTACCCGCTCGCCGCCTTGAAAAGCGACAGTGGTGCGTGGAGGGAGGGGGAGAGTAGCAGGCGATGATGAATAGCGTGACACGCTCTTTCTCCAGCATTGATCTGATAAAGAATGCCATACGTGTAGGAGACAGAGGAATGTATGGAAGACTTTTTTACTCATTCAGCTGTGTGGTGACCAGTACAGTCAGCACTACGGCGTCTGAAATTCTCTCACAATCAATACGACTATCAGCCCTCGTTGCTGTCTAAGCTAAGAGCTGTACGATGAATGAGGAGATCATGGGGGTTTGAACTTGACCACAAATATTCCACAGTGGCTGGAGAATTGCTCTAGTCAAAGACGGCAAGGAATGGATGTGCCTTTAAATACAGAGTGCATTGTCCCCTGAAACCTATCTGTTTTGCTCTTCAGCCTGCAGACATCCAAGAGGAAATTGGAAATATGTCCAGGATATTTCGAGAAATTTCATACGGGTAGCATTAATATCACCATTTTGATTGGTGAATCCATGATTAGACATATAGAAACAATCAAACTATGAACAGAAACCCAAATCTCCATTATGTAGAGTAATACACTCCCTGCAATGCATTCTCAGTGAAGTTAAAACTAAGGGTCGACTGATTATCGGGGGCTGATATTAGGCATTTTGCTGATCATCAGTATCGGTGTTTAATGTTGACCATCACTGATATGAAGTAACTACAAGGTGCTACTGTGTCTCCACTGCCGTCTCTTCTCTCTGTGCCGTTTGCTCTCGACTCACTGCTTCATTTAATGTCCCACCCACAGCACTCTCTGATTGGCTACATGTCACACCAGATCTAGGTTAAGTGGAGAGCAGCTGAGCAGCTTTGTTTCTTCACCACAACCTGCTGATGTGTAATTTGGAATGCTAAGTGAAGTTTCAAAGTGAAGTTTCACAGTGTTATAATGTTACTAAAACGTTTATATTTACTATTATTTAAAATAATGTTTAAAAAAAAGAAGTCATTTAAATAGTTTTGTGTTGCTGTTTGTAAGATTCACAATTTTGACAGATTTATTTATTTTTTTGCATATCATAATTTTGGTTATCGGCCCCGTTAGCTAACAATAATCAGTATCGATATCTGCCCTGAAAAACCAATATCGGTCAGCCTCTGGTTAAAACTGCTGCATCCAACAACAATATAAAAAAGTCGAGGGAGCCTTTTTCCATTTAAATTTGCACCGCATGAGTAATGAAGTGCCTCCCAAAACTCCCCAAAATCATTCCCTCTAAGTCACAGTGACACGCGGACGATGCCATTTGCTCATTATCATTATAAAGCACAGTGTGGAAGGCTTGGCACAGTTCTGCAGTTTAAGAAGGCAATTCTGGAAGGCAATCTGATGGGGCAGCTACAACCAGGATTCACTTAAAGAGCTTTCACTTTCAGTTAAAGACTTTTACTTAGAACGGACAGTCTCTTAAGCCTTCCTAGTAAAAAACCAGTCAAAAACAGCCCGTGGGGAAACGACCATGAGGAGAAGATAGTTGTGTCTACTTGATAAAGTTTGGTTGATGGTTTGGCGCAGACGTGAACGACTGACACCCGTGATTTTACCCAGAAGCTCCTGCTCACAATAATGCAGAGGAATTGGGACTAATATTTATTTATTTTTACTCTCCAGGATCAGCTTCGCTCCCACAAGCGTGCGGTCGATTTTTAGGCTTATAATTTCATGATTATTCACAGTCTGCAACATGGACAACACAAAGCCATGGGGTTAGATGTGTCAGGCCTGGAGAAAAGCATTAGCACCTATTCATGCATGCACACACCCATCCGCCCATTCATCCTCCCTGAACCAATCACTCTCCTCCTCCTCCATCCCTCCTTCCGCTGGAGGTGACTCACCGAGGGCATTTGGCTGGAGAGTAGGTGTCCGTCCTGTGCCAGCATGTTGGACATCATGAGGGCGGGCAGCTCCGGGTACGAGTACGGGTTGATCAGGCCGTTATGGGGCAGCGAGTGACACAGGTAGCTCGACTCCGGGTCCATCAGATGCAGCAGGGGCGGCTCCGGGTGGTTTGGCGGGGTTATGGGCGGGATCTCGTAGTCTTCATCACCCCCTCCTCCTCCGTTCCCGCTGCCCCCGCCCTGCCCAGAGTAGTTCTGCTGGAAAGATGCACAGAAACAGAGAGAAAGAGAGAGATTTACTGGTTGTGCTTTATATTATGCTGGTGAATTATTTTTTTTAAACATTTGAATATTAGTTATTCTTAATGAATCTTTATAATGTTGCTGCTGTCATTCTCATTTATTTATTTAATTATTTCTACATTTTGTTTGCTTTGGCAATAATGTCATCCATATTTGTGCAAATAAAGATTTAGTGAAATTGGAGCAATACGACAGAAAGATAAAAAGACAAGTGAAGAGAGTTAAACATAACAGAGTGAAAGGTAGAAATAGATAGATAGATAGATAGATAGATAGATAGATAGATGGATGGATGGATGGATGGATAGATGGATGGATAGATAGATAGAACGAGAGAGAAAGACAAACAGAGAAATATAGATGGAGAGAGAGAGAAACAGAGAGAAAAACAGAGTGAAACCCCTTCAAACATAACAGTGCAAAAGAGAAAAATAAAGACAGAAAAAGACAGACAGTTAGACAGAAACTGATAAACTGAGGGAACTACAGATGGAGAGAGAGAAAGAAAGTTTGAAAATAGAAATGATCAGTGAGAGAGAGAGAGAGAGAAACAGAAGGTGGATTTAAACAACTGAGTGAAAGAGAGAAACAGATAAAGAGAGTGAGAACGAGAAGTAGATAGAGAGAGAGACAGACACAGTAAGAGAGAAACAGAAAGAGAGAGAAATAGATGGAGAGACAGACAGAGTTCAGTAGAACAGAGGGAGTGTCTGATAGAACTAGAGTGTGAGAAACAGATAAATATAGAGAGAGAAACTGTTATTACAAAACCAATGGAACAAATGCAGGACTGAGGTTTGCTTTCAGATCCCAAATCAAGCATCAGATCCTTTTTAAAAGTGGTGGAGAGAGCGAGAGAGAGAGAGATCATAAGCTGGAACCCAGACACTCTGAAGCGTCCGTCTCGTGGCTCATGATATAACACTCACATGCTTTTTGGGAAACAGGCCCTGATTAGTAATTAGTCGTTCCCGTTTTACTTCGGAATTGTTTCAAGATGGTGGGGACGTGGAATTATGCTCAGCCGCAATCAGCATGTGCTACTGTATCTGTAGATTACCACGTCCCACGATGAGAGAATGATTTGCTATCAGGTTTTTATTCTCCCCTTTACATACTAATGCCCAACTCTGCATTTCCATCTGATCAACTGGCTCAATTTAAATCTGGATTTGACAGATGAAAAATATGACTCTGCAGTCTAGTAGGAATGAAGACTGAGACAACTAAGGGAGGGAGAACGAGAGAGAGTGGGGAGAGGGGAATAGCAGGGGTATTCAAGGGGGAATGAAAAGCAATTTTGTGGGAGGTGATCTGACTGAAGCCCCTTCCATAATGACCGAGTCAAATTAATCATCAGAAATAATATTCCGCTGTCAACCATTCAAGAGCTTTTTTAATAGAATTTTTATGATTCATGTCTGCCCGTATACATCAAACAGTCAGTTCGGCAACATTTCAGAAATCAATTCAATATCATCTTTGTGTTGCCTGTCATCTTCTCTTGCCGAACGGCCATTTATCTTGCAAACAAATACTTTTAGCAAATCCGCAGCCGTGGAAGAGGACAGAGACAAGGATTCACGGACCTCCGATTTCACCTTGCTAGTGTATATTACTTAAATAAAAGACCTCGATTTCTATGATGTCACCATAATTCAACCGGCCCCCAAGGCTCAGGAGCTTACGCTGAAGATTTCTGGCCTGAGCTTTGTGTAACTAGTTTCCCAACAACTCTGTCCAGAAGTTCTGCAGTTTAGTTTCACTTTAGGACTTTTTTTAGGGACAGGTACCAGGCTCGATATTGGGGCTGTGCCATATGACCAAACTCTCACATTGTGAGCTGTCATTTCATATCCTGATAATGATATACATCACGATAAAGTACATTTTCTGTAAATTCAGTTCTAAAAAATATACTGTAAGACACCGGTGGGTTTTACGTAGTTTTTCAAATGCCACTTTTTATGCTGTAAAATGGCACTGTACGGCACTGTAGTAACGTGATTATTTGTCATTGTGAACAAACCACAGCACGGCACACAGTGCACCACAACCAAATGTGAGCTCTGCATTTGACCCATCAGTGTCCGGGGAGCAGTGCTTGGGGACGGTACCTTGCTCATGAGTACCTCAGTGGTAACTTTACCGGTCTGAGATTCGAACCGGCGACCTTCTGATCACGGGGAGAAGGCCACCAACTGCCACAAGTAAGATGTCTTTAATGCAAAATGTGACGTTCCATGGATCTCAGCACGAGAGCAGGAAGATCCGAGCGTGCAGTTTTGTTGACCGCACACGGACACAAGATTTTGCTTGTGAAAGTTCCACTGCGCGTTCAGAATTAAAGGCACACACATAACGCCATATTCACTGTGCCTACATCCTCATGGCGACTCACCCAAACAGTGTATTTTGAATCACCGTGAAATAAATGATAGAGTATACAATATACAATAGACGTTTCAGTTTTATCATCTGATATAAACTGTATATATATATCTCTTCATATCGCAGAACCCTACCCAATATTACAGTATTCAATATCTTCCAATAATAACACAAATCCAAATGAAAACATGACCAACTGACTGGATTTTACACCGAGGAACAGAGACATACCAGGAGTCTTTTCTACAGTGTTTTGTTTCACCAAAGTACTGCTGAGTACTACTCATGAATAAGGGATCGTCCCCAAGTACTGCTCCCTTGGCACTGCCAAAAAGCTGCCCACTGCGCCTTCGTGGATGGGTCGAATGCAGAAGTCACATTTTGCTGTGGTGCACTGTGTGCTGTGCTGTGTTCACAATGATAAATAACCACTCACTTAACATTTAACTTAAAATATTCAATATCTTCCAAACCCCAATACAAATCCAAATATCTCTTACTGCCAAACAATTAACTCTGACATCAGAGTCCAAACCTTTCATTTAACATGGCTAACTGTTTACATCTTGTCTACTAGTGACACTGTTTGAAAAGTATGAATATGAGAAAATCTGTTTACTCCCAACCTTCACCCATGTCCAACTCAGAAAATGTTGGCTTGGTTACGCCCAATATTGAGAGTGAGTGTTGGATCACTGCCATCTCTATTTCTGAATGTCTTACACAAACTGCTGCTGAAATCAATATTCATGTTGTAAATCCATTTTAATGCAATAATCTAATACTGAATACCAGTCCTAACAGTGATCATATCATGGTTATACTGTAAGGTGCAGGCTGTAGTATTCATATTTACAGCATTGAACAGACATTCTTATCCAGAGCACCGTCCTAATTTTCTAATGACAGTAATTACTTGGGGTTAAGGGTCTTGCTCAGGGGCCCAGGTGCTGGAAGTAAGATAGAACTGGATTTGAACTGTATTAGAAATAAATCAGTATTTTCCACTCAGCAGATACAGGCGTGACTAAGCAATGCTTCGGTAAGTCAGGCTTAGAAAAGAAATGTTTAGTTTCGTTAGTCAAAGCCGATGCTTATAAAACTGCCACTGCCTGCAAAAGTGATTCACTGGTTGGCCACAGTGTCAAGCCGAGTTTGGATATTAATTTTCTAAGTGGGCGCTTTGAAGACAGATGTCTTTGTAAGGCTTCAGGGCCTCCCTGTTATTGTTTGGTCTAATGGACGCGAAAACGAACATTTCCTGAGATTCAATTTCCCTCATAATTGTTGGAAGGAAACTAAATTGTCTGTTGTAAACATCGAGGGGGCATTGTGTGAAGAGAGTCCCTCACCGCGTCCTCTGGAGGTTTCTCACATCTCTATGATCTCTGACAGCCAGGTTCTAGTTTACAACGTACTCTGGTTTAAATGTGGAAACTGTGTTAACCTTTCTAGGGCCAGAACAGAGCGGTGTTTTTTGCGACGGTGCTAACAACACTGCAGAGACGGAGCTGCTGCAGTTCCCTGCACTAGTGTCATGTTTTCGCAGACACAAAGGAAATTGTATTAAAGGGAGTTTAAATGAGGTGCAGAAACAATAACTGCAATACTGTCAACACAAACCTGGAGCTTTTTAAATGACACCAATCTATCAAGCTAAAGCAGGCATGACAAAGCTATCACGTATGAAGCCAACGTACAGCAGTGAAGGAAGAAGGAACAGTCATATATGAATTGACAGTGACGTGGCTTTCACACCCTATACACTATGACATATACGAGGACCACACCGTCTAACTGTGAAGAAATATGCAACCAGGATTAAGCTTTTAGAAACATCTTACGTGGGAAGTCTCTGCTCAGAGAGGGAGGGAGGGAGGGAGGGAGGCAGTTTATCTCCAGCAGTCGCATACAAAAGCATTCTGATTCTACTGTAATCATCACATTCCATAACAGCTTTTACCCACAATGCATTGCACGCTGCATATAACAGCATCGTAACCCATCACTCCTCCTACTCTGCAGCTCTCGCACTCTAAACTCATCTCACTACCTGCCACGCCCTAAGCAGTACACACTTATTTTTAACCACTCTTACACTCGTGTGCAGTCATTTTTACAGTCATATTATCTGTAATAATTATAGCTAAAGTGAGTGATCATTGTGGACACAGCACAGCACACAGTGGTACTGTTACACTAGTCTCACAGTTATTCACTTTTATACCATCACTTTTACAAACGATGTTTCTGAGGACTTGTGAGTGATTATTTGTCATTGTGAACACAGCACAGCAGACCTCTGTATTTGACCTATCGGTGAAGGAGCAGTGCGCAGCTTTTTAATGAGCAGGGCTCGGGGGCGGTACCTTGCTCATGAGTACCTCAGTGGTACCTTTACCGGTCCAGCACTTGAACCGATGACCTTCTGACGTGGGGGCCAACTCCCTAACCATTACACTGCCAACTGTGCTTTATGACCTTGCTTTTGACTCTGCTTTTAATTAAGTGCTCAGCATTTGATCTTTAATAGGATATGATTAAGAATATCTAGGAAGAGCTTATATGAGATCCACACTAATGCATATGGTCAGGACGGAGTGCTGTGGAGTGTATATTCCCTGTGTAAAGACATGATGGTCTGTTCCTACTCCTGTGCACATTGTCTATGTATTGAGCATTATTGTGTACATTGCGTACATTGCGTACTGCATGTAGAACAGGGTACTGTCAGTATATAATCAAGTGCAGATTGTGTGTAAATGGCCCTGCACTGATCAAGAGCCGTGCGGTAATTGACCAGCTTGCACAGGATAAACAAACCTTAAAAGCGGGACTAGCCGAGTCGGCGTGCTGCTGCTGCTGCTCCGCATTAGAGGATATTCCTTTTCAAAGCCCGTAAACTGCTTCAACCGTTCTCCAAACTGTCATGGCCGACCAGGCTGACTCATCACTTATCTTAAGTAAGTAAAAAGCCGTATTCATCAAATGCCGGCGTGCCTGACCGATTTTCACAGAGACGGACAATAAGAGCTTCCCTGAAATGTTTTTCTGGTACAGCCAGAGAGAGGACGGAGAAAATGAGATCGAGAGAGAGAGAGCGTGAGAGAGAGAATTTGTCAAATGTAGCATCAGGTTCGAGCTCACGCCGACGTCCTTGACGATGAAATGTAAATCTCAAGGACGTGCCCAGCCAAATGGTTTGGAGGAAAAGAAAATGCATAATTCATATGCTTGACTTCAGAATGTGATTGTGTGTATTACAGATTTAATGCATGTACGCTTCCCTCGCCACTCTTTCAAACGCTACAACTCCAAACAAGAAAAGTGGTTTTTAATCGGACGGGGTGTGTGTGTGTGTGTGTGTGTGTGTGTGTGTTTTGCCCCCTTCCTCTGCCTCGACCGGAAGGCTTGTCGACTTTGGATTTCTCCTCATCCTCCATTATCCAACCATCCTCTTCCTCCCCTCCCGTCATATTTCAAGGATATTAGAACTCAATTTGGATGCAGGATGGCGTCTGCTCCGAGTTTGAGGGTTTCAATTTAGAACCTTCATTAACTGTGCAGAGGAGACACTCAAAAGCCAGTGCTATCAAATTCCACAGAATATTTACAATATATGCTGCAAACATTCCATATGGCTTTATTAAATGGGTCTGCCAATTGGAAGACACACACACACACACACACACAGTCTAAACTTAACTAAGGCACTTGAAATAGTTTATTCCAAGTTTAAAATTAGTAGTTACAAAAATGTATTTATAGTTTGTAGTAATTTGTAGCTTATTCCTAAACACACAAAGCACTGTTGTGGAGTTTGGAGCTCATACATATATCACACGTAAAGAGAGAGCGTGAGAGAGAAATAAAGAGAGGTTTATAGATAGGAGCTAAAGAGTGAGAGAAAGGAAAGAAAGACTGACAGAAAGAGAGAAACAGAGAGACGAAGGTGGGCTCTGTTTGAGCTGATCACTGGGCTCTGATCGTTACCTCGCGTTGCTGCGCTCTGTGTTATTTTGCCTGTTTCTGAATACATGAATACTTTGCATCCGCTCCTCTGTTACAGCAGCATGCTATGGAAGATTGTGCGTGTGTTTAATGATGACTTGACTGTCCTCTGAACGATAGGAGAAGCTGAGATATTTGTGGCTTCATAAGGACGCTTATTTACGTGAGCAGCAGTGCTCATAAGGAGAAGATTATTTCAAACATGAAAGAGTGAAAAGATTTTGGTTACTGTGGTTGAGGTTAGGGTTAGCTGTAAAATTAGTTAGATCTAGTTATTATGAGAGACAAAGGAAGTGCGTCACAAAGATAATAAGACGTGAATGTGTGTGTGTGTGTGTGTGTGTGCGCGTGTGTGTGCGTAAGAGAGCAAAAATGATGACAGATTCCTCCTCTCTCTAATATGCACTTATCTGCCTATACACCTCAAGTGACACATATGATTTATGTCCAAGTACCTTAACCTTCCGCGCACGCACACATTCATGCACGTGAGCACACACACACAATTACAAAGCAAGCCAGTTATCTCAGATTTTCTGTGTGTGTGTGTGTGTGTGTGTGTGTGTGCACTCTTTTATCAAAGCAAAACGCTGGGGACCGTCATCTGTTTTTATTTGGCTGCCAGTCGACACCCATCATAAATTATCCCTTAGACCAGTCGTACACTTTATTCTGTGTGTGCGTGAGTGTGTGTGAGATAGAGAAAAGAAAAAAGGAGGGAGACAGCGTGGATGTCAGAGCAACCCACACAAATATTTACCTCCACTGTATTGGCCATTGGGAAGGTGCCGCGCCTTAGATTTGTTTCCAGCAATAAACAATTAATTAATCAAAACGGCAAATGAGAGCAAACTGCAACAGCGAGCGTTCCAGTGATTATTATTATTAAGACACAAATAGAGCCGTGAAAGTGGAGCCTACACACCATCTGCTCACAGCCATATTTTACTTAGAGCACATGGATTAGGCTAAAAACTCTAACCCTCCAATGTGCTTGTGCAGGCCGCGTGCTGCTCTACGTATGTGTGTTTGTGTAGGTGTGTGTTTCTGTGTGTGTGTGTGTGTGTGTGTGAGAGAGACAGGGCATGGGTATGCTTTCTAGTCTCCGATATAATATCTGGCTTTTCTGGCATCACAAAGTAAGTCTACTGACACCAGAGTCATGTTACTGCAATCCAATATCGTTCCTACTCTCCCTCTCCCTCTCTCCGTCTCAACCTCCTTCTGAAAACACGAGCAGAGCTGGACTAGGAAGCGCCTTTTACCCTGTTTCTTTCCAGTCTGACTCAGAAAAGCAGGACATTCTCCTTCCCATCCTTCTCTACACGTCTCCCTCCATATCCACACCTCTCAACACTCTTCCTCTGCTCCCAAGGTCAAAGTTCATCCTCCTCCCAATGGCCCCCAGCCTGCGGTAGCCTACTCCTTTTCTGCTGGGGCTTGTTAGACAGCAGTCTTGCTGAGTTGTATTTTGCACCTAAGCAGCAGTGCTTGGGGACAGTACCTCGCTCACATGTACTTCAGTGGTACCTTTACTGGTGCGGGACTTGAACCGACGAGCCTGCGATCGCGGGGCCAACCCCCTAACCGTGACACTACCAGATGCCCTCAATTTTGTAAGTGAAGCTGATGTGATGAAAGCACATAAAACGGGGAAGAGTAAGGATTGAGGACTTGGACCGGAGCCAGATAGTGCTGGCTAGACTACTAGGGTCAGATCTTCTTCACAACTGTAGCTCGTGAGAGATGTTCCCACTCTGTAGTGGTCAGGACTGAACAAAAGTGATCCAAAGACAGAAAAACTGGTGATGTACGTGGGGACTGAAGCCTGACCCGTGTTGTTTGATCCAACTGCGTAACTACTTAACAATAAATAACTATGGCAGTTGGTGGTGTAACGGTTAGGGAGTTGGTCACATGACTGGTTCACGTCCCAGAGCGGTAAAGGTACCACTGAGCAAAGTACCGCTCCCAAAGCACTGCTCACAGGGCGCTGCCAAAGAAGCTGTCCACTGCTCCTTTACGGATGGGTCAAATGCAGAGGTCACATTTGGTCACATTGTGTTCACAATGACACGGAATATGACCACACACGGTAACAACGCCATCACTAGTCCAGCAACTTGCTTGAGAAGAGCATAAGCGTGAATGAAGCCACAGACAGCAAAGTGAATCTACAGGTCTAAAGCAGGGTCTAATACTCATTCATTCAAAGCATGCAAACTCCACACAGAAAAACCCCACGGCTGACCCGGAGATCGAACCCAGCACCTTCTCACTGTGAGGCGGCAGCGCTAACCACTGCACCACCGCGCCACCCTGGGCCTAATACTATTAATATGAAAATTGCAGTGATTTTGTTTCTTCTCCCTATTTGGCAACATAAAAATCTCAGCAAGTGAATCATTTCCCTCATGCATCTACAGGAGCTGTGACTGAAATGTAATGGTCATCAGCAGCATGTTCAGCTAACCGGCCTCCATTAAGATTTCATTCACTGTTAACATTTATTCATAAGGAAATCGTGGAATGGCTAATCATAGCCTGACGCCAGGGTTCAATTAACGCAGATGTTTGATACGGATACAATTGAAACGAGACTGGAAGATCAAGAAGGAGGGATGAATATTACAGAGAAAGAATGAATGACCCCACACCCTCTCTCTCTCTCTCTCTCTCTTTCTGTTCTCTAAGACATGAGAAGAGTGTTGGCTGAGCTGCGCTAACAGGTCATTATAACTGCACAGTGGAGTGGAAGAGAAATGGGACTCAAATGTTAGAGCAAGAGATGGACAGACAGCCAAAATGGACGAGAAGAATGGGATTAATGAAAAGAAAAGGAGGACAAAGGGGGAGAGGGCGAGAAGGAGAGGGACAGACTTTTTGGCAGATGTTCATCTGAGATAAATAAGGGCAGAGTGACGTGTTGATATGTTTATATTTCTCTAATAATGCCATGTGATGCGTCAGTGATGCTGAGGCTGAATAATGGATTACTGAATTAAAGCTCATAACAATCAACACGTTCATCTGGGGGGTCAGAGCGCCTTTTTGGGCATGGTCTAAATGTGTGTCAGTTTTGTTGGAGAGAGAGAGAGAGAGTGAGAGAGGGTGGTGTGTGTGTGTGTGTGTGTGTGTGTAGGGTCAGTTTGGCTATTCACTCAGCAGAGAATCCTATAATCGAACTTATTGCCTGACATGAGCCATTTAGAACTGCAGAATGACACACACACACACACACACACACACTCTGTCTCTCCCTCTAAGAGCACTTTTTAAAAACAACATTAAAGCTTCATGCACCGTGATCTGAACTGAACATTAATATTCACTCATTAAAAAGCTTGGTGTTATAAAAAGACTGCTGCTAACACAATTGTGTGTGTGTGTGTGTGTATGTGTGTGTAAGCAAACAACTGCTATTCTCTTTAGATAAACAAGCCCAAATGAATCAATTCAACTTAACCTCTATAAAGAATGTGCTCTCCAACAACGCACTGACTGACTGTACAAACAACAATACTGACGAGATTGTGAGGGGAATTCTTTAGGCTCTCTTGTCTCCTCTGTGTGTGTGTGTGTGTGTGTGTGTCTTTGAATGAAACATCAGCATTTCAAGTAACAGTCTGTCCCAAAGAGTCTCTCTCTCACACACACACACACACACACTTTCAGCACAATAAACAGAAAGCAAAGTATTTGTCTATCTGCCATACACACTAATTTAATGCCCAATTCTGTCTTTATCAGCCCGTTCCAGCTGTTTTTGTGTGTGTGTGTGTGTGTAACACCATTTGTGTGTTTGTCAATGTGAACAGACACATTGTCAATGAAGTCTATATCCGTCCACACTCCCGCTGTCACTAGCCGGCCTGAACGCTCTTCTCCCTCCACCACACTCACATTATACTGCTCTACATTACTCTACATTACTCCGCTCTGAATATACACAGGGCACTTGGTAGTGTAATGATTAGGGAGTTGGCCTCATGATCAGAATGTCACTGGTTCGAATCCCAGACTCATGAGCAAGGTACTGTCCCCAGGCACTGCTCTCCAGGTGCTGCCAAAAACAGCTGGCCACTGCCCCTTCATGGACAGGTCAAATGTAGAGCTCACATGTGGTTGTGGTGCACTGTGTGCTGTGTTCACAATGACAAATAATCGCTGTTAAATTCACTTAAACCCTGCGATGCGATCTATTATCTATTAGGATAATAACTCATTACAGGAGTTGTGTTTTAATTAAGTAACTCCTGGAGTAAAGAGACGTGCTTTTGAGGAGCTACTGAGGGTAAGGTAAGAGTTAGGTGAAGCTGTAGTGTTACTTACACCTAGTCATAATGGAAGCCAAAAGAAGGAGCTCAGTAAGATCTGATTGTGTGTGTACATCCAAGTTCCGCTTAAACACGCCAGCCAATAAAAGTCCATTTTAAACAGACATCACAGTTACTTCTAATCAGCCGGACGGGCCTCGCTGGAGCCAATTCAACACGGGCCTTAAGGTAAACACACAGCTGCGTTTGTTAGCAATCCGGTGTCACAGAGGTATTCTAAACAGCTAGAGAGTGATGGGTAGAAATGTGGGGCAGATTGAGAGAGGGAGGGGGGTTGTCAAAAGTAGTATCAGGTTCGAGAGAGAGAGGGGGAGAGAGAGAGAGGGAAAGAGAGAGAGAGAGAGAGAGAGATGAGAGATTTTGCTGTGGCATCAACTCTAGGTTGCCAGCATCTCTCTCTCTGCTTTGTCTTCTGACTGCTTCTCTGCTTGGTCAGCGAACGGCTATAGAAATATTTTGGCAGGCTCTCTCTTTGTTTTCATTTCACAAAAGATGGAGAGAGGTGGGGCAGAGGGGTGAACGCATGCTCGCCTCCCTCTCCCTCCCTCTCTCTCTCTTTTCAATCTAAACAGTGGGAGGAAGTTGTAAATCACGGTAATGCACTCAGCCGTAATTCAGACCAGCAGGGAGAAAACGTGCACACACACACACACACACACACACACACCTACCTTTCTGTTTAAAAGGGAAAAAAAAAAACGGCGGGAGCTTACCGACGGCCCGGCGACTCTTTAATCAGAGAAAACGAGTCAATGACATGAAATCCCCAATCACAGCCAATCAGGAGGCTTCCTGTCAGCCACAGTACAGCGCAAACTCCAATCATAGCCTGGTAAAACTGAGCTAACTCCTGAGTAGTGACACACTCTGGTCTTTTAGATCAAATGAAACAGCCCTGTGAGCTCTCAGGTGTGTGTCGTGGCGGATGATCCAAATGACATTATGCAGTGAGCAGGGAATGAGATTTCCAAAACTGGCCACATTAAAAAATGAAAAATCAATGGAGAATGTAAGATGATATTTACAAGAAAGCCAGTCTTCTCACATCAGCCTCTATCTTTGGTTGTTGGGAACATGTTTATGACTGTCTACTAACAAATACCCTGCGTCAACATAAATGTGTAACATACTGTAAATCACGATATTTATTCACAAAGCTATGGAAATTTACTGTTAATAGCCAGCTAATACCTTCTGCATGAGCTGTAATATGATGCTAATATGTAAACTGTACAAAGTAAATATGCGACTGGATGTTGATCAGATAGAAGAGAGGAGCACTCGTCTCCAAGGTCTCCCTCCCTCTCTCCCTCTCTCTATTAGCACTACATAGCACTTCTCTCCCCTTTGAAGATTTCTTTTACTTTTGTGCCAACTCCTCTTTACAACAAATCACCTCCTCTCTCTCTCTCTCTCTCTCTCTCTCTCTCCGTCTTTCTCTCTCTCTCCTCCCTTCCTTGCCTCATCAGTCTCTTTTTAACTGTTCTCTTTGCCATAACTCTCTCTCTCGCTCCCTCGCTCCCTCCCTCTCTCTCTCTTGCCATGCTCCGTTTACTCACTCAGCAGACCTACTTGGCAGCCGGAGCTCCGAGGACCCGGTCGGCAATCAATAAAACCTTGTTTCACTAATTGCTAGATTATAATCTATGCTGTTGCCCCTGCTGCATGTTTAAACAGCGGTGCCATTACACAATTATTTCTACTATGCAGCGAGGCCAAGCATGCTAATGCCACAGCTGATGCTACTCCCTGCCTTTATACACAGCAGATAAGAGGTGCAAGCTATGATCCACCTTCTCAGGCATCTCATATTATTATTATTATTATTATTATTATTAATGTGTACTTTACACTCATGGTCACTTCATGTGCTACACTGACATGAGATATTTAGCTATATCAGGATCTTCATATTACACTGATTCACATCGATTTGCAAAATTGAATTTTTATGGCAATCTCAAACTTAAAGTGTTGTTTCGTACAGCAGGTGAACAAAGCATGGTGCAAGAGTTCTGATCTTCCCAGAGTTCCTTTTCCCGTGTACAGCCATACTTTGTGCCTTGGGTGTGTTGGTCATAAAATGAGGCAGAGCCATGAATTCTTGGTGCCGCGCTACTTTAAGGCAATGCAGAATGACCCACAAAACCCTGGTCTTATTTTAAGAGTGCATCATTAGTACGAGACTACAGGCAGGTTACACCCAAAACCCCACCTTTGTTCCAATTAAGAGAATAAGCACGGCCCTCGTAGACCACGTTCCTGCCATTAAACTGTTTCCATCTTGGTCAAGGTGGACTCTATCCTCCGACTCCAGATTCACAGCTGGCAAGAGTGTGCTATATGGTAATGATCATGTGACTCTCAGGCCGAGCAGCTTATCAGATGCCAGTTATGACAATTTAACAGCCGTCAGAAACACCTGCTAGTTGAAGATACCCGTCTTTGTGCAGAGAGGAAAATAATAGTATTTTTGTGACAGGTGTAGCATTTTGCCATGTTACACCGCTATTTGTAAAAAACATAATTACAGAAAGAAGTTACAGTGCTTTAAATGTAGCTTTGCTACTGACAAGCTCCTGAACCAAAGGGGTTAAGCTAGTAGTGCAAGTTTTAGTTAGCTTCCCCCTAACTGTTTTCACTCAGGGTTAATGGGCAACTGTGTCTAAAACTAACTAAAACTACCAATGCTACTAACTCAACCACATTTTTTCTGTAGCTACTAATAAGCTAGGAGAAAAGTTAGTAGCATCGCTAGTTTTCGTTAGCTTCTCCCCAACCATGACTCAACGTTTCTAGTCAGGATTAAAGGACAACCCTATTGACAGAATTGCAAATTGTCTGAAATTTCATGGAGACATTGGCCGTTGGCTAACTGGGGTTTCCACGAGGGTTAGGGTTATGGTTAAGGTTTGCCACGGCCTAACACACCCACCCACCCACCCACCCACATATACCTGTGAATGGACTCTTTTTGCACCTTGGCCCTTTCACATCACGTGTACAGACTCATCCATGCTACATATGTGACCCGATCTGCTGTAATGAGTGGGAAGTCGGTGTTCTATTTATTTAGATACGGGCCGATTATGTTGACAAACATCAAAAATATAGATTTTTCTTTTTTGGTCTTATATGAAAGAAAAGGTCTTCAAAATTAATCTGGTCTCCAAAAAAGAAAGATCGATATTTTTGTGATGTTTTTCAACATAATTGGCCCGTATCTAAATAAACAG
Source organism: Distichodus sexfasciatus (assembly GCA_032718565.1). Lineage (NCBI taxonomy): Eukaryota > Metazoa > Chordata > Actinopteri > Characiformes > Distichodontidae > Distichodus > Distichodus sexfasciatus. The sequence continues at coordinate 906,564 of JAVGVS010000101.1, read as the reverse complement.
AACGCCGACTTCCCACTCATTACGGCAGATCGGGTCACATAAGTATTTACATCCTGTCGTAGAGATACTGACTGTTTTAATAGATTGTCTGTATATTTATGTTAAACTGCTGCAAATTTATTGTAATTGTTTTTACTCCATTTGAGTTCTGTTGCAGTATTTTCACATACTCGCATTTAACCTTTAGCTTGGAGTTTATAGTTTATTTACTGTATATATGTATATTTGATGTGCCTTGGTGGTACTCTGCAGAAGCTGGAGCCATGTCGTCTCTTCTCCGTGTATACAGCTGAGATGACAATAACGTTGACTTTGACTTGACTTTGACATTAGTCACGTATGTGGGCAGATGCTGCAATGTTGCTGGTTTTGTGCAGAGTCATTTGAGCCCTGAAAGTCTTATTTCCACTTTGCAAGAAATTGAGCACACAATCGAAACCTGCGACTAGAGCATTTCTTACCCTCACAGCTTTAACTAGAACACTGTTGTTAGTGGAGCATGACCCTTTGTCCAGATCTCTGGTAGTCCTACTGTATCATAATTAGTACAGTACTATTCCGTGCTCAGAGTCAGACCTTTCGGCTGGTGGAGAGGTTCAAAAAGGCACTGAAGTGGAGATGATTAAGGCAGACCAGACAGCCACGTCTGAGCAGAGATCCACCTATTAACGTGATTATAGTTTTTGGGCCAAGACATGGAAGAGGGTCCAGATTTCCCAGAAGAAACTAAGTAGCATGAAGCGGACTGTAGTTTACGTTATGTTATCACTTATTAATGAATTAATTGATTGATTGATTGATTGATATACTTTCTGCAGTCAGTTTCCTCCACATTATCTTTGGCCATGTTTCTCTCTTTCTCTCTCCTGCACACACACTCACACACACTCTCTCTCCCCTTTCCTTGCTCGCTCTCGTTTGGCCGCGGTCGATCGCTTCTTGGCGGGAGGTCAGCCCTCGGTGGGCTCCAGACTCTTTTGTTCGCACTGGTTGCCACGGCGATCCTCCCTGACCTTGAACACACAGAGGGCTCGTTAGGGGCCAAGCAGAGGCGACCTCTCCCCTCCAATTAGGCAAGTTCAAAGGTTGCTGGAGGACAGCCAGGCTGTGTGAGAAAGCTCTTAGGAGTATTGATGTACCTGAACTTGGATTAGAACTAGAGCATCAGTGAGTCGCCTGTGTGTGTGTGTGTTTGTGTGTGTGTGTGTGAGTGTGTGTGTGTCTGTTTCAGATTTGCTGCTGTGTGTAACCGAAGGCTGTTTTTTTCTTCAATGAATTCGAAACTGACGCATTAAATCTTCAATTTATCAATAAATGCAAATGCATTTGGGAATAATTTCTTCATTTGTAACTATATATGGTCTATGGAGCATATTGTGTTATGCAATACACATTTTTATAATACTAGACAAAATCCACTTGTTCCCTGTACTGGATATAAAATGAGGAAGGGATCTAATCTGTAATAATCTACAGCTAATCTCTGTGACTCTCATAGTACACAGCAACGGGATGAAATGAAACTAAAGGTCAAACGATTATCATCCGGGCTGATTTTTGGGGGCTGACATTAGGCATTTTGCTAATTATCAGTATCGGTGTTTAATTTTGATCATCACTGATATGAAGTAATTACAAGGTGACGCTACCGTGGCTCCACTGCCGTCTCTTCTCTCTGTGTTGTTTGCTCTCGACTCACTGCTTCATTTAATGTCCCGCCCACAACACTCTGATTGGCTATAAGTCACACCAGTAGTAGCCAATCAACACTGCAGCCTTGTTGTCACACACACACACACACACGAGCACAGTGTGAAGCTCCGAGAAGGAGAAGAGGAGAGAGGAGAGTTTCAGCTGAGCTTGGTGTTTGTGAAATTTTCTTTTGTTTGCATATCGGTTCCAAACGTCACTTATCTGCCGCGTTAACTAGTAATAATCGCCATCGATATCGGCCATAAAAAAACAATATTGGTCGAAGTCTAAATGAAACATCCTGAAATTATCAATTGGGTTTGAAGTGGTTTTTTTCCTCCAGAGAACAAAGTGTCTGCCCATAGGTCTTTATAACCTTAGAACAATATGGGGACGAGCTGAAAAGGTAACGAGCGAGCAAACAGAAGCAAATGTGGACAGAAGGGAGGAGAGGAAGGAGAGAGGGCTATTTGTTTTGAGTTGATAAAACAGAAAGACATTCAGAGCGTGTTTTGATTGTTCGCGTCCCTGAAAGCATTGCTTTGGTCTTGCTGTCAAGAGCATTACAAAGAGAGAATGTGTGTGGGTGACTCTCTGTGTGTGTGTGTGTGTGTGTCAGGAACATTACAGCAGTAAAAGGAAAATCAGTCTGAACTGCCTGAACTTGGTCAAGCGGAGGAGAGAGGAAGACAGATGTCAAATATAAGAGACCCTGAGTAAACAGCGAGGAACAAAAGGAGAGTGAGAGAGAGAGAGGAATGGATAGAGTGAGAGAAGGAGAGGGGAGGGTGCAGAAAGAGGAGAGATCTGAAAGCACAATCTTCTATTTCTCTCTCTCTCATGAATAACATCAGCATCCCTCCATCAGGTCATGAGATAGGACGGTGGGAGCAGAGATGGAATCAGCAGTATGTTTTGCTGAAACACCGCAATATCATTCTCTTTCTTTTATGCCTTTTCCATTTCACAGCCATTTGCGGTGGGGGAGAGCAGCAAATTACGGTGGTTCTCTTCCAGGACTTGCACTTTTTGGAGTATTTTTAAATCACAGTACTTCTGCTTTGACTAGCACCGCTTGAGCGAAATATTCGACTTCTTTATTCCACTGTTCATGTGCAGACGAGGTGAGCGGCTGCAGTGCGGCACGCGGTGGCTGTTTCGAAATCGCACCGCGAGTTTCCGTATCTGCACAATCACAACCTGCTTTGTACCTTACAGTAGACACGGCAAAATATTGTGGCATCACGTTGTTTGCAATGCAGACGTTAGAGGCAAAACAAAGTTGTGTAGCTTAAATCAGGATACATTATGTTAAAATGTAAAGCAAACGATGTGGAAACACGGAAGGAATAGATTGTGTTTAAGCACCGACTTTTCTTTAAAACCTTCTAGAATCTGTGGTTCCGTGTACTACATACTGATCAGCCACACCATTACGACCACTCACAGACGAAGTGAATAAGATTGATCGTGGCATATGAATGGCACCAGTGTGGGACATATTACGCAGCAAGTGATCATTTTGTCCTTGAAGTTTACATGTTGGAAGCATTAAAAGATTTGAGGGGATTTGACAAATTGTGAAATCTAGACAAATGTGCCAGAGCATCTCCAAAACTGTAGCTCTTGTGTGACGCTCCAGAGCCGCTGTGATCAAGACGGAATAACAGTGGTGAAATGCTCAAACTGCTGAATGTGTTCATGCTGGTTCTGATAGAAAGGGTTTAGAACTGCCCTATTTAGTGTTACAGGGGTGGTCATAATGTTATGGCTGACTGGTGTCTCTGTGCAATAGTCATGATCACTAAAATGAAAGACGTTCTCAATAAAAAGTTTAGATATATTACGGACTTTTCTATACAGGATTTAGACTAGAATTAATACTAATAATCTTGAGATTAGAATTAAATAGCACTTTAATACATCTGAGGAAAATCTGAAGCCTTTAACATGAGACAGAGCTGACTGACTAAATAAAAATTACGACACAATTGCAATTGTCATCCAAAGACAAGCGAGAAAAGAGGACTAAGCTGGTCCAGCACAAGCCCATTCAGCCCGATGCCGCTGCCCAAGACGTGTGCAGAGGAGCTGTTATTGAGAACGCCAGTGAAATGCCTCAAACAGTCTAACCTTCATCTGCCCAAGGTTTTCTTTACCTCAGATCTAAATGTGGAAGTTGTACTCGTTCCACAGGCTCGTTTATTCACATTATCTCAGACTACCTGCAAGGATGCTGCTTTGGAAGTCTACCCACAATGCACTGCAGCGAAGGCAGAAAGAAAGCGAGTGAGGGCTTTTGTGAAAGGGAAAAGAGATGGAGTGTGCACCTGTAGGATCATTAAAAACTCACTCCACAGAGGACATGGATAAAATGTGAACATAAACGTAGCTACGTGCTCAAAAAAAAAACAAAAAACGTTTTGTTACAAACCTTTTTGTGTTTCCAGCTCAGCTGAACAGTTAAACAGAGGTTTAAACTAACGTACGTGAGAAAACCTACAATTTTTCATTCTGGAAAAGAGGAAGTATGTGCATGATGGAGGGATGAAGGAGGACTAGAGGAGTAATGGATTGTTTTCTCTCTCCCTCTCTCTTTCTGTTTGTTTAATAGGGAGGGCACACCACAATTCAGCAAAAGCAAACACAAGCATATGTCCTACCATGTGTTCCTCCCAGCTGTGTGTGTGTGTGTGCGTGTGCTTATATGTGTTCCACTTTTTCAAAATTAACCTTCACCTCAGCACTCAACACACACTCTCACAAACAGTATATAAAACAACACTGTTCTGAGTCTTACCTGACTTGGGGAAAGAAACTCTTGGTTGTTTTCATTCATGTACATGTTTTCACCATCAAACTGCCAAAAAGAGAGAGAAAAAGAGAGAGAAGGAGGAGGTTAATTTTTAAAATCACTCTAATTAGAAAACTGGCTGACAAATAAGAGTGAAAAGAAACAAATCAGAAAAAACACAGTGTGTGTGTGTGTGTGTGTGTGTGTGTGTGTGTGAGAGATACTTCAGCAGAAGCTCCCACAGCTCTGCAATTGTAATTACAGTTCATTAGCTAAGGGGTAATTAGGCCAGTCAGGGGTGTGGATGAACAGTGTGTGTGTGTGTGTGTATGTGTGGGAGAGCGGGAGGGAGAGAGAGAACAAGAGACACTTGTGTCACGTGAGGTGACTGTAGGGGGTGCTGGAAATATGGCAGTGTTAATTACACCAGCAGAACCTAGTGTCACGCACACACACACACACACACACACACACACACAGTGCAGCTAAGAGGACGGAACGGCCTTTAACACTATCAGACGCTCCCACAGTGACCCCTGACACACTAGAGTAACCCAGACACAGAGCATGTGTGTGTGTGTATGCAAGACAGCTACTGATTAACACTCTGCCTTTGGCCAGAACCCACAGCTTGGAATGCCCCAACCTCTCACCAGGGTGTGTGTGTGTGTGTGTGTGTGTGCGTGTGTGCAGTCCAGTTGGCTGCTTGTGTTTATTATGTAATTTGTGGATGAGGCTTAAGCTCAAAGAGAGAAACGAGGGAGGACAATGAATAGCCTAGAAAGCTGAGCTAATTCAAAATCTGTGTTTGTGTGTGTGTGTTTGTGTGTGTTTGTGTGTGTTTGTGTGTGTTTCTGGTATTCTGGATTTATTTTAGGGACAAATTTCGCGCTCTACACCTGCAGGTTTGTGATGAACCTTCCTTCCAGATATGGTTTATATTAAACGCGGTGTAAGAAGAGTAAAAGAGGAAGAACGTTTCATTTTCCTTACTGAGGTTCTGGTTAAGGTTTGGGTTTAGTTACTGTAATAATTATGTTTATGGAATGTCAGCAAAAGTAGAGTGAAGTGAGTGTTCACATTTGTGACCCGATGTGCCGTAATGAGTGGGAAGTCGGCGTTCTATTTATTTAGATACGGGCCGATTATGTTGACAAACATCAAAAATTTTCCTTTTTTGGTCTTATATGAAAGAAAAGGTCTTCGAAATTAATCTGGTCTCCAAAAAAGAAAAGTCAATATTTTTGTGATGTTTTTCAACATAATCGGCCCGTATCTAAATAAATAGAACGCCGACTTCCCACTCATTACGGCAGATCGGGTCACGTATATACATTAAGTAGGTCCCATGTTTACTGACCACTGAGGAAACCTACTTTGTCCATCATATTCAAAAAACGGACACCTGAAATGTTCTCCAAAGATTAAACATTCTGCTGCAAAAATAACAAAGAGAATTTTCTTGGGCGCATCCGAGACTCTATTTGAATCTACATTAAGGTTCGGCTTCAAAATATATTCCAGTCTAAATAGACAGAGGTAGCGGCGCAGACGCAGACCAGCCATAACATTGTGACCACTGACAGGTGATTACCTCGTTACAGCAGCACCTGGCAGCGTGTGGGATATATGAGACAGCAAGTCAACAGGTTGTTATTGAATTTGATTGTATTGGAAGTATAACGCATAAACATAAGAATTTCATTGACTTTAACGAGGACCAAATTGTGATGAAGGTTAGACGACTGGGTCAGAGCATCTCCAAAGCTGCAGCTCTTGTGGGTTCGCGCTCCTGCAGAAGTGGACTGAACTGGACTGTACTTTAATGACTGAACTCTCACATGGACTCTATAGGGACCACCTTGTAACCGCAAGCACTTCTTGGACTTGGACTAAATGCTAATTTAATATTGAAGTACATTTACAATAATTATAAAGGGTTATAAATGATTTATAATCAGGTTGTTGATTAGGCTGTAGACAGTTTTTATGTCATTAATAAGCAGTGACCAACAAGTTAATAAACTGATGCTGGATCACTATTTGGCAAGATGTGTTTCACACTTTATAATACGGCTCCCTTTGCCAGATGTAAATGTATGTAACTCATCAGGAATTAGTGATGAAAATGCCATGAAACACCACAGTAGATGGGGGAATCATCAACTCGGACATCAAGGCTGGTTTAGGTAGATAACTGATATCTGATATCTGGTGACTCATCAACAACATCAGCTAATAATGAAGAACGCTGCCACCCGAGCGTGACTCTGATGATGAAGCTGATGAAGTTCAACATTCTGCCTGAGACGAGTGGACTAGATAAGCTAAGCAACTAGTCTGCCATTTTGCCAAGTAGTGATCCTGCATCAATGTATAATAACTGTTATAACTTATCACTGTTTATTAATGCTATACAAGCTGTCTACAACCCAATTACCTCACTGATTATAAAGCTCTTATAACCCTTTATTTATTTATTCATTTATTTATTTATTTTTTTGTTATAACCCTTTATAACGGGAGTCTTATTGTAAAGTATTACCTTATTACCTTTCACACACACACATTTACACTTACAGTAACTGTACATACACACACAAGCTCAATCCGGTCGCCCAGAGGAGGATGGAGTCCCCTTCCGGGTCTTGTTCTCTCAAGGTTTTTTTGTTGATTAATACAGGGGCTTGGGCCGGTTATGTGTAAGGCGCTTTGTGAAAAAGTTGGTTGTAAAGAGAGTTATACAAGCTAGAGAGGCATTTCCACAAAAAAATTCCAAGGCCATTGCTGTGACATGAAACCTGGCCGAGTAGAACGGCTTTGATTAAAATGTCTTTAAGTGAAGAGGATAAAAAGGAGGGACGATAAAAGCAAGAAAAAGACGAGCGCTCAGAGCGCTTCAAGTTGAAATCTGTTTAGAACTATTACAACAGCGCTGCGCTCGTCAATGTCACTTCTCTCTTGCTAGCCAATCAAAATCGAAGAAGGGGCTGGACATACACTGTCAAGAACTCACTACAAATGGTGGCGTATCTGAAGCAGCTGAAGAAGCTAACTAATTCAAACACTGCCGCTAATGCCAAGATGCCAAGGTTCTGATGGAAAGGTGTTAGAATGCACAGTGCGTCCCAGTTTGTCGTGTTTCGGCTGCAGACTTGCTCAGTAGTAGACAAGTGGTCATAATGTTATGGCCGTTACATACAGTTGTTGTATTTATGACGTCTGAACCCTGCAAATACATATTAACACTTGTGAGCAGTTGTGTGTTTTGGGTAGAGAGCTTTACTACAGGAGCAGTTCCCTGACAACACACACACACACACACACTCACTAACAGTGCTGTAGCCATTGTGTTTCTCTCAGACCCCCTGACAGCTCTCAGTTTCCCAAGCCCACCTTTAAAAAGCCAGTCTACAAACTGCAACTGTTGAGCCACAGTGCAATGGCTCAACGACAAGATGGCTGCCACAAGCAGGCTCCCCCGACAAGTAGTCACATGAAATGGTACACATTAGAGAGTGTGTGTGTGAGAGTATGTGCACCTCATGTCTGGTGTAAATTTAGTGTTTGAAATGAGAGCAATCTCCCATTCCATCTCACTCACTCACTCACACTCCCTCTTTTCCTCTATGTAAGAATTTGACACCCCTCACTGTGGTCTTGCACTATGCCTAATGACATGCCAATCAAACAACTGATAGAGTGAGACAGCTATCCAGATTGTGTGTGTGTGTGTGTGTGTGTCTTTAAGGGCTTAGGCTCTTTTGTGAAAGGAATGAAAGAATGTGACTATACCTGAGGAACTACAGTAATTCATCTCTCTCTCTTCCTCTCTCACACACACACACACTGCTCCACGGAGAGCGATCATTGTTTCTTTATGGACTAAGGAGTGGAGAAATGAGGCAGAACAGTCTGAACTGCCTCCCTAATTAACATGCAAATGTATCCAAACCGAGAGATGCTAGTCGACACCTTCACAAATTACACCCTCTCTCAGCGCGTGTGTGAGTGTGTGAGAGTGGGCACGCAGGTAAACGTGTGCGCATATGAATTTGTTGTGTATGTATGAGCAATCAAGGTGACCACTGGAGAACCACTGATGGTGATGTCTGTATTTCTTAATTAATCCTCCTCGTTAGAACAGGCCCCTCGTCTGTCTCCCACCATCGCAACCTCACAAAGGAGACAACACATATGTGCAAAGTGGAGGAGAATTTTAAAAAGATTACAGACTAATTTCACAGAAAAGTAGGAGGCAGCTCCACACACAGACTCTGTGGCTGAATCAAAGACAAAAGCTATCTCAGCTGGTTTAATTAAATAAAGCGTTAATAGGTGCTATCTTTCTTTTTTCTTTTGTTTACTAGGGGTGTGAATCACATGTTTCATCATGATACGATATTATAGTGATTAAATGTCTCAATGGCAGCGATTTGATTTCTGCCGATATAACATAATAAGTCTGACACGACACAATTTCGATTCGATACGATTCAGGACTGATATGAGACGATATGCAGATTTGACACAATCACTTCAATTCATATCAAATCATAAAAAGCAGCAAAAATATCAACATTTCAACCACACATTTCAATGAAATACAATCTTCTCTTTTAATAAAAGGCAGACCTCCTGCTCAATGTAAAGAGTGACATTCTGATATACTGATATAAGTTGAAGTGCAGCTATTTCAGGGTTAATGAACATGTTGTTAGTTGAGACGTGGTGAGGGCTGGCTCTCATGTCAGCTAGCTGTAATTGGCTGGGAGCCGCTATGGAGGTGGGTTTTAGGTCTTTCCATAGAGAAAGTGGTGCTTACTTTGTGACGGACGTTACAATATGTACGTTGTCTGATCAATATTTTCATTTTGGATGGATGCTATGGGATGGCTGATGAGTGAGTTGATGTGTTGATGTAGATTGATGTAGTGTTACAACGCTAATGCTTTCCTGGATAAGTGACATAGCAACAACCTTCCTTCCTTGTCAGCTAGCCTGCTGCTTAACCCTCATAATTTTCACTCATTGATAGTTGTCAGTTAATCAGTTTGTTGAACTTCTATTGAAATGAGGAACCTGACAAAAGCCTCCACTGTATCACTTTACATCTCATCTGGCAAAAGCGGGTAAAACTAGCTTTTAAAATCAATAAAATTTCAACAGAAGGCAGGTAAAGTTTCACAGTAAAACGTATGGCATGACTCTTAATCATCCACTTCAAAATTACATTACACTTTTTTATAACTCTGACTTACTTCTGAATTTAGGCAGTCGATAACACATCGACTAAAAATGCTCCTCATTTTCTTTTTAGTAGCTTAAAAGGACAACAGAGGTTTTAGAAAGCCTCTTTAAATGCCTTGAAATGATGCGTTTTAAAGCTGCTTTTCATCTTTTCGTCATCTTTACACTTTGATATATTTCTCCAACGCAGGTCCAATCTCACACCTTGATCTGCAAATAGTTTTTTTTCACTTTATAATGAAACTCCCCCAAGAACCAAACTGATTACCTGAATAATAAGGGATATAAATGACAGATTACTCTACTGGAAGTATACAGATATTTTGTCCAATTTCTAATCAAATTTATTTCATGCTGATTTTGTAATGTGCGGAGCCACTACTGCTGTACTACAAATGTGCAAATATTATCTCCAATACTGGTTAGTCTTTACAGTTTGAACAGGTCAGCTCTGGCTGATGCCCAATGCTGTGCCCCTTGAGAGAATCATACATACTCAGATGTCTAGACATTTCCTTCAACTTGTGACATTTAGTTTTTAGCTGTATCTGTTCATCACGCATGCCAGCACACAGCTATGCAAATGAAAAAAGTCACTTTACAATGATAAAAATTATTCTACTTCCTCAATCTGCCAATAACGATCCCTATCACACTTTGACATCCTGTCTGTGTGCATGTGTGTGTGTTTGCACGTCCATGGGTTGCTTGTACTGTAACTTGTGGTTCTAATGGAAAACACACTTTTAAGCATTTGTTGTTTGTTAAATACTGTATCAAGTATTTTTTTTATTTTAAAAAAGTGTAATCAGAAGACATGTAATTATAAGGGGAAAAACGGCTTTGGTGTGTTTACTGGGGGTCTAGTTCACCATTTTAGGGTTGTTTTAGGGGAATATTCCAGTCAAGTAGTTTTTCGACTCAAGTTGCATGTTCTGGAACCAAATTAACGACGTGAGGTAATATTGTATTTGAAAATCTATAGAAGAGCTGGTTGTTACCTACTGCTAGGATACTTGCACCTGAACCAAGAGGTCAAAAGTTCAAGGCCAGTTCCATGCTACTGCCAGAACTATCACCATCAAGCGCCCTGGTCAAGACCCTTAACCTCAAGGTTGATTGTCCCTGTAATTAGAAAATGAAAGTCTCTCTGGATAAGCTTCATAAATGTAAATAAGTAACACTTTCATGCACAAAACTATGCTCCAGTTATGCTCATCCATTCAAGAGCATAAAGGGTCAAATTCTTACTCCATTTCCAAAAGTTACAATATACGCACAATATTGTGTACTTTGGTTCTCACAAAGATATGAAGAAAATCTGTTTGTGTGTGTGGTGTGTGTGTGTGTGTGTGTGTTTGGGTTTTGATATAAAACCTTGTCATCAGCCATGATTAAATCTATAATTGCAGCATGAATTAGACAATGAGGACAAGTTATGTCTCTCAAGGCCAGTCCCTGTGGACCAAACAAAGAAGCAGAGCAATCACACCATCACACATACATCAACAACCGCACAGAAACAGGGAGGGACGGAGAGAGAAGAGGAGGGGGAAGAGGGAGAGGGAGAGAGAGAGAGAGTCTCCATTTCGACATGAATGCTTCTCTTTCAGGTGGATGTGAATAGAAGCTTTCCACCATCAGCCCAGTGGAGACCCTGATGGAAGCCATGTTTGTGTGCACGAACACACACGCGTGCGCACAAGCAACGCACAAGCAACACGCCTCGGCACCAAACACCCCGTTTCATTCCTTGCTCCATTAGCTCCAATGAGTCTTAACTTAATGGCTTCCCCGCATGACCACTTCAGATGATTTCCCTCACCGTCCGCTGCATTTTTATAACCTATATGACGCTATAAGGTATTACTGCAGCAATCTGAGCATGAGGGCCGTCGGCAATACACTACAGCTCAGACAGGGCTTGCACTTGCACACAGTTTTTGAAGGAACTCGGCTGGTAGGTTGTTCCAAACATCTTGGAGAACTAACCACAGATCTATAATCCTATAATCCTACAAAATAATATAATGAATATAATCCTACAAAATAATATAATGACTATAATCCTACAAAATAATATCATGACTAGAAAATAATATAATGACTATAATCCTACTAAACCCCTGACTTTGTGCAAGTGTACCTATAAGAATTGATGCTGGTTTGAAGGCAAAAGGTAGTAACACCAAATATTGATTTGATTTAGATTTTTCTTTTGTTCACTCACTTTGCATTTTGTAAATTGATAAAAAATAAACAATCATTATTTATATTTCTGAAAGCATTCTTTGTTTACAGCATTTTTTCACACCTGCCTAAAACTTTTGCACAGTACTGTATGCTAATGAGTTATGTATATGTATATATGTTTAACATGTATAGACAATTAGACAGTCAGACGGACAGACTGCTGTTACTACATGATAGTAATAGATAGATTGTCAGGGATCTGGTTAGGATTTGAACCGAATGCCAACTTTCACAGTTCGCCAGCGATCTGGTCAGGATTTAGCAAACTGCTACTCGTTAGCCGTTAGCCCGTGTAGCGTGGTGGTTAGCCCGAACGCAGCTGAGAGCACGAGTAGGTAGGATTGCCACGCGAGTTGATTTAAGAACTCTCCTCCACAAAGAGCAAGGACTTCCACAATGAATCCGCGTTCCAACAACACAACTCTATCAAAGAGATGAACCCAATAACTGGAGTACTCACAGCTGAAGCCGACGGAGTCGGAAGGATGGGCCGGGTGACTCAATGGCAGAGCAATGCGCCACGAGGAAATGATTCCTTTTATACCCTTTGAACCGCGACCGACCACGTCCGGGTCCTACTATCGGTCGGGGGAGGCAGTGCGCGTGACGTAGATGGATGGATGGGTGGATATTTTGTTTTCATAAATAGTATTTTGGACCCAAGTACAACACAATATAAAAGTCAAATGTATAAACCAATGTATAAAAGCTCCATCTTTCCACTCTCCAGTGTTTTAATTCATTTGGCTGTTAATAAGCGCCATTACGTATTAAACTCATAATCAAACCCGTTCATGTCCTAATTTAAGCCACGTTAATTTATTGCCTTACGGTATATATCTATAAGCACATGATGTGCCTTACTCCTTCCCATTCTGTTAGCCATGTGAACCTTTTCATTTGGAATGTTTAAACCGTCTTGGCATGGCGCGGGAGTGTTTATATGAAAACTGGAAGGAATGCTAAACAGCAAAAGTGAATCCTCAGCTTTCAGGCTTTTGGGGAGGACAGGAGCCCACAATCTCTCCCATCACTGCTGCAGTCTGCACTTCTGATTAGCCAGCGCTATTATTTACACTGTGGAGATGTTGTTTTAGATAGGCCAAGGCGTCTGCTGCTGCTGCCTCTGCCTCTGCTGTTGCTGCAACCTTTCTTTTTGCCTTCTCTCTCTCTCTCCGCGCTGTGCTGAGATTTTCTATTACCAGTCTAATTGCACATTCCGTAGTGACAAGAGCTCATTAGGTCTTAATTACACATGTGTTATTTAGTACAAACATCTCCATTTGGGTTCCCTTTCGCGCGGTAATTGTACTGTGGGGACAGCCGTTTGAGATGGGGGCAGATTGGAGTGCGCTACGCTGACTAGGGAAGGATGGAAGTAGGTCACGAACAGTAGCAATAAACAAGGAGTGCAGGAATAAAATAATTCTCTCTCCCTCTCTCTCTCTCACAAACGCGCACACACACACACACACACGTACGCTAACGCACCAAAGCCGGTGAGATCCAATCCTCATGTAATATTTACAGTACACTAATAGATAGATGGCAGGTTTCTTCAGAGCGAGAGAACGCGAGAGAGAGGGAGGGAGGGGAAGAAATGAAGGAGAAAGTCTCCACCTCCTTCCACATTTGAATGTCAGAGAAAGCTGGGACCGTTTGAGCCGTTGCTGCATTTGTGTTTGCATGTATGTTGTGTGTGTGTTTACTGGAGTGCGTGTTTGCCTTTCCACAAATCCAAACACCGTGCGTCACTACGCGTGTTTTCGGCATGGCGTTATCTAATCAAAAGCAGCGCTGAGCAGGTCTGATCGATCGCACCGCTTTCCATTTTTATGCTCTTTGTGAGCGGTGCATCTATTATCCTTCCTCTAAGCCCAAATAAACTCTATGTTAATAAATCCAGCACTCGAGATGGAGCCGATCCGATAGCTAGTATCAGTGTAGGACCAAAGGCTAAAAAAAGGCTTGATCAGATACTGGAAGAAGGGATGAATCAGACGGGACTCTGTGTTAAACGCATAAGGCAGTAGGGCTGCACGATGTAGGGGAAAATGATACATATGCAATAAAAAAGCAGAACTTTTCATAAATGACGGGAACAGCTCTATTTAAAAAGACTTAAAAAGAACCATACTTTGGGCAGACTTGTAGGGCAGGTCTAAATACACCAACACATAAAAACATCTAATTTAATAGATTTGACAATAAACAAGTTTATAACATTAAAACTCAAAGAGTTCAGTGGCGATAGTGCTGGAGGTATGACGGAGCCAGAATTGAACCCTTGTGGTCAGTAGATCCTACCACTACAACCCCACCGCCCCAAATATAGTCTGTTTCTTATAAAAGGCGGCTCATTTTCACAGTAATCTGACAGCAGTTGGCCAGTGTGTCAGGCTGCAGGCAGCAGAGCGCCTTTGTTGGAGAATTAGATCAGATTCCTGCGTTTTACAGGTGTCTGAACCAGCGTCCTCATGGCAGCGGTTGCAGCAGGTGACCCCCCACTTTGACCCCACTACTTAACATGTACCGTCATCACGCGTTCTCCCGCCTGGCAACATGCACATATTCAAGTAGCTGAACTTGATGTGGAGAGATCAAATGGCATTAAGGTGGCTGGTACAGTATTCATGCATCTCCTTTTGATTATTCACCTCAATCGCAGTAAAAATAACAGCACCGAGCTGGAATGACAGTTGCTCTGGATGCTGAGGGCTCTGCATTATACCCCAGCTTCTGCAAATCTGATTCAGGCTCCCTCTCCCTCTTCTTCTCCCTCTCCCTCTCCCTCAGATATGCACCCTGGAATGGTGCTCATGAAATATTAATGTCATACCAAAATACAGCAAGTCAGATTCCCTCCGTCTCTCAAACTCCAGCGTAATTGACTATGCAAGTTTCCCAAATCAGACAGGGAGAAGAGGCATGGCAGAGGAGAGGAGAGGAGAGGAGAGAACATGTCATTTACTGAGAACAAGAGACGAGGGAGAGGAGAAGGGGGAGAAAATGAGATGATGATGAAGAAGAAGTGGAAAAAGAGCAGCAAAATAAAAAGAAAACACAAGTGAGGGAAACGTGTGATGCAAACGCTGAATATATGAACAGACACACACCTCACAGATACAAACACACACACACACACACACACACACCCCAACCCACCCCCAGAACACACACACACACGTCTGTTTAAAAAGGGCAAAAATGCAGTTACACATCTGCCTTCATTTTGGCCTATTGGAGACTCACTCCCTCTGTTTCACACACACACACCATGTGGCCACAGAAGAAGGGGTCCTGCTAGCACCAGATAAGGAATTCTGACCACACTCAGGCCACGAGAAAAGCACCTGTTCCTGTACTGGTTAAACTTAAACTGAACTACAGCTCGCACCATCTTTAGCGGGCACACACTCCCTGTTCTGCACAAATATGAGCTAAATATTCACCACTTCGTTATCTGTCAACACACATCATCTGCCAACCTCATAAAACTTTCTCTGGTTAATGAAGAAATCTGCAATCAACGCCGACTGCAGTCTTCTTTATCACAGAAAGGAAGCTTTATGAGGTTCAGATTTATGAGATACAAGACACACAGAACTCACATCTTAAAGCTGCGTGGCTACGTATGACACCTCTTACAAGAAATATTTACAACAATCTAAACTATAGCAAAAATTGCAGTACAGGAGTTAGCTGGTGGTGAAGACTGACTGAGGTATTAGTGAATTTTGGAAACGGCACTAAATGCAATTTGTATGAAATGCATTCTGGACGCAAAAGCTTAGCTTGTATAGTTTATGTATAAACGTGGCACTGAGACGTGTTAATTAACTGTGACTGTATTAAAGACAGTATCTAAACAAATGTGGTACTCTTACAGAACTTTGTTGGTGGTGATTACTGACTGTGAGAGGTATTGATGAATTTTGGAGAAAGTTGTCACTTGCCGTTCATTTGTATAAAACCCATGGAAGGGTTTAACTCGTATAGTGTGTTGTGTTAAACATTTTAAAAAGTGAACGTCATTGAGACGTGTGAAAATGAAACTGTCATTTAATTCTGAAAATAAACTAGATATGAAAATAACTCCAACAATAAAAGAACAAAATATCATTTTTTTGATGTTTACATCCATAAGAGCAGCTGTCGGCCCCCCGGTCAGGTGATTAGAGGCGTTACGGCACTGCAGCGAGAACTCCCGGGAGCTGTCGTTAGTCCTGTACATTACTGGACACTGTATGAGTGCAATGTGAGATTATATTGCAGCGTAATCCCGCTCGCCCGTGTGCGGCTGGGGCTCGGGGCACGGCTCTGCCCGCCAAACGCTGCTATTAAGGATCAGACTGCTGTGAGGTTGCTATAGAGATAGCATGAAGCCGTAAGTCGTGCCCTTTGCCAAGAAATAAAAAGAGGAGGGGAGCGGGTTTCTGAGAAAAAATCTCCTGAAATAAACTCAGTGTGTAAGTGTGAGTTTGTGTGTGCACGTTTCTGCAAGAGTGTGTGTGTGTGTGTGTATGCAGCTCAGCATGCTTCTGCAAAAAGTTGAGTTTGAGAATGTGTGAGACGGTGTGCACTTCTCACTTCGCAGGGACCTTAATGACAGCAGAAATGTACAAACTGGCGCTGTGTGGACATCTGACCTGCTCTCACGGATGATTACAGACTCATTTCCAATCTTCAATTTCAATTTCCAATTAAGTTTCTTTTCGGATTGATTTTGAAATCTGTACACATGCTGCATTACAATTTCATCCAGGCTCATTCTGTTTTGATTCCAGTATTTCATATTTTTATGATTATTTTCATAAATTACAAACACACACACACACACGTCCTGTACAGTCACAATCATATATACTTAATGATATATATATAATAATAAATACACACACCTGTATTGCTGCCTTTGTCAAACAATAAAATGAAATTAGATAAAGTATTAAAGTGTAATACTATGTAAGAAAATGAAATAAAATAAACAATTAAAAAATAATCATAAACAGCTGGAAATTGAATGAAACACAAACTATGGAATAGTAACTCTTGGCAATTATATATTTATTATATATTTACATATATAGTGTGTGTCACAGAGGTGAGCAGGTGAGGCTGTGAGTGTGTGTGTGTGTGTGTTCATGTATTTATTGCATTGTGGGGACCTTTTTGTCTCCTAAAATCACTTTTATCTGTTTTTTTGGGCTTTGTGGGGACATTTGAGAGGTCCCCATGAGGAGAAATGACTTTATAGAAAATGTGCTTGTTTTATTTGAGAAACTAAAAGAGGTAAAAGATGTGCTTTTGGTTACTGAGGTTAAGGTTAGGGTTAGGATTAGGTGTAGCTGTAAAATTATGTACTTTAGTCGTTATGGGAGTCTATGGAAAGATCTCACAAAGATAGTAATACAAGACTGTGTGTGTGTGTGTGTGAGGGGGAGCTTATTTTGGCGGGGTGAGCGGATGTTGAACTGAACCGGTTTCTAACAGAACCCCATGCGGACTGATGTACAGATACAGAACAAAGGTCTTAAAACCTCAGCCCTCCTCCCGCTCCCCTCCTCTCCACCACAACACCTGACGTGGAAAGTAGAAAAAAAGACGAAGAAAAAAGAAATAAAACAGACGCGTTTCCTTTAAAAGCCGGTTAGTGTTTGTTCTGTGCAAAACCATGCGTCGCTTTGGTTAAGACTTCTTAAAGGGAGGAAGAGGAGACGCTTGATAAAAGCCAGATAATTTCAAAAGCATTCATATGGAAATGCACAGCGCACGCTTCCGGAAGCCGAGGAGCAACATAAAGTTGTTGTTTTTTTGGGCTCTTAATTTAGATCGAGGTGCTACAGCTGGTAAAGAGGTGGCTATGAGAGAAATCAGCCTGCTAGGAATAATGATGACTTTAATAGTATTCCATATTACATCATATTAGGGCTGCAACAAATAATCAATTAAACTGATTAAAATGGATTATTAAGATAGTTGGCAACTAATGTAATAATGGATTATTTGGGTCTACGTTATTATACACATACAGTACAGTGGTCATCCCTTAATGTGTGGTCAGTAAGCTAACCAAAGCCGCAGTGGCAGTAAAGCAGCATTAAGCTGGACGCCGACCACCATAAAAGAAGAATAAGAAGGAGACGAGAACCAGTGCCGTGTCTTGCGTCACACAACCTGAAGTAACTGTAGAAACACGTGAATGACGTGTCGTGATGTTTTGTGTTTGTTGGAACACGACTCTCTCAGGAGGTCATTCACTAAAGCGTCCAGTTCAGTCAAATCTCCCCATTTATTACAGACAAAACTCATGTTCAGCTGATAAACAACAACCACCAGCGTTCTACTCACAACACAGACATTTACTTGATATTTTCAGCGATTATTCCGACGCGTGTCCACCTCGTTATTGTGACGTGACTCTCATGTGGAACGCCGTCTTGCACAAAAATGCTGTTCTCTCCCAGAAATGAGTCCAAAATGGATAAAAATGGTCAAAACTCCAATATTTCTTCATTTAATTATATATTTTTTTCTCCATTTTATAATGAAAAATAAATATAGGAAAACAGAAACAGACAGTTTGGTTTATCGAAAAAGATTTTTTTCCCCGTTTTTATCAGATTAATAATCGATTAATCAAATAAATAATCGGCAGATTAAGAAAAGGTTTATTCCTGTTTTTTAGCATTAATTTTTTCATATCAAATATCAGAAATCTCTAAAACCTTACTATGCATCCTATCATCTCAAACCCATATCATTACCCACCCCTAATCATTTCCATTCCACTCAAACACACTCTTTTAGGCCTTGGCACGGCGTCTTGCCCTCCTGTGCCGAGTTCTGCCCTCATTGGAATGATTTGTGCTGTGGATTTGCACTTACTATATTGGCTTCAGATAATGTATGAGCGCTAAACCGCGGCGCTCGCAGGAAGTGCTCTGTTAGCACTCTCACGGTGATAAATGATTTAAAGAGGCGCCTTCTGAAGCATCAATACTATCTCTTTTATAATTAAAAAATAAAGAAAAGCAGGGAACCCACCCACGGTGCTGCACGGTCGGGGAATTCGGTGAAAAGGAAAATCTTTACAGCTTTGCGCTAGTTTCAGCGCTGAAGGTGAGAACGTAAATGTCTAGCAGCAAAAAGAAATAAAAGAGCTGGTCTGGCTCAAATAGTGATCACCTTTTCATTTCCGATTAAGCAAGACTCTCTGTTTGGAGGAGAAAAGCTTTCAGTTCTTGGGATGAATGTCAAAGTGATTTGATGAGTCATTTCTGCGTGAGGGAGAGAAATGCTTTGTAAGGTTTTTTTTGGTCCCTCAGGTAGGGAAAAACAGTGTTAGGGTGTGTTTGCACTTGCTACTCTACAAACAAATCCTGTACGCGTTGTGTGTGTGTGTGTGTGTGCACCCTGGATTCTGGTCGACTACATGCATTGTTGTTGCTCACATACAAAATGGAGGCCCAGAAACACGACTACACTGATTGCATCAAAATGGCTTCAGAAATTTAAGTAAAAAAAAAACAAAAAAGAAAAGAAAAACCTTCCACATTGTCGGCTGAGGTTACGGGCGGGTTTGAAGTGTATTTTCTGCAACTCGCGATGTCAAGCGTTTTGCGGCGGGCGATAAAGCGGAAGCTGCAGTTAGTTCAGTTCGGGTCACGTTTCAGGTGAGGTTGAGCTGCTAAATTCACTCTTATTCCTTCATTAAAGAGTGTAACAGGTGTTCAAAGGCCTGATTTCTCTTCTTCTGACTTCTTCTGGGAGTGTGTGTGAGTGTAAAGGAAAGAGTGAGTGTGTGTGTGTGTGTGTGTGTGTTAAGTGCACATCCGTGGGGACTCTCTCATGCTGGCTGTCAGTCAATCACATGACCCTAATGCCTGGCATCTTTCAAACCCAGAAAACCACCCACAAGACTGATACTGTTAGAAAGAGAGAGAGTGAGAGAGAGAGATGGAGGGTCTCACCCCTGAAGAGGGCAGTCTTTTCCCGTCAGGGTTGGGCCTCACGGGTAAACCGCTGTACAGTCTAGCACGGTCTCCTACACTGTATCTGTTCTGGAAGGAGAGAGAAAGAGAAGGAGAGAGAAAAAGAGAGAAAGAGACGGTACGGGTGAGGACAGAGGTAGTAGACAGTAGGACAGTAAGATGGCACAGAGGAAGGGCAGACAGGTTGGCACAAAAAGAGACAGAGAGCGAGAGAGAGAGAGAGAGAGAAAGGTAAGAAAAGACAAGAACAGAGATGACAGTTCAGTGTCATGGCCATTGACATCTCCAGAAACATTGGATTATTTAAACAAAAAAAGCAGGGCTCTGGCGGCGACGCAAGAGTGACGGTGTAAAAGCGGGAGCGACGGCCTTAGTGGAGTTAACATCAACGTCCTTGTAGCGCGGCGGGAGCGAGGGATGAAAGCGTGGCCCCCGGAGTGAGGAATCCCCTCCACGCGGCGCCGCGTGTGACGAGGGGCCCGGGAAAACACTAGCGGCGGGAGGGTTGGCAAGCCGGGACTGGAAGCCAGAGCAATCCAGCATCTAATGATTCACACAGCACACTGTGCCAAGCACACACACTTACACACACATGCACACAGAGGCACGGGCACGGACACACACACACTCCCTCTGCACAGACAGCCCATACAACTTGTATTTCTCCCTTTCATTTGCCCTGCTACAGAGACGGTGGTGTAAAGATTAACAGATGCTTCTGGCCACTGCTAATTAGAGCCTCCAGTCTGCCCTGCTACCTCCCTCCATCTCTCCCCGTCTCTCTCCCCTACAAAGCCACTTCTGCTCATTACGGCAGCTAAATCGGCAGAATTAAGACATAAAGTATTCCTCTAAAAAATCTCATCATCTCTCTCTTCTTGTCTACTCAACCCAACGCCTTAAAGCACAGCGTGGACGTTTCAGATTCAGATCTTTATTAATGGTGAGGATGACGATCAGTAACGATCTGGAAAGCGCAGTGTTGGTACTTTGGAACTCTACCAGTTTCTCTGAAGCTTGATCAGAATCCAGAGATTTGAAATCATTTAAAAAGGGGAAACGCTTGTAAAATCTGTGCTTAACGTCTATATTATATACAAACGACAATAAAACCATATAATGGTGATTTTGGGGTGGAGGTGGCCTAGTGCTAGGATACTTGTCTAATGACCAAGAGGTTGTAAGTTCAAATCCAGCTTTTTCTTTCCTCCATCACTACTACCGCTGAGTACTGTCACCCCTAAGCAAGAGCTTTCCCAATTTGACCCAGGTAGGCAGTGGTAGGATACCCATCTAGACCAAGAGGTTGTGAGTTTGAGTCCTACCTCCAGCACTACCTTCATTGTGTCCCTGAACAAGAACTTTACCCCCAAGTTGCTCCGGGGAGGTGGTGGTCAAACGGTAGGATACTCGCCTCTAAAACAAGAGGTTGTGAGTCCTACCTCCAGCACTACCACCACTGAGCCCCTAAGCAAGCCCCTTTAACTCCTAGTTGCTCCAGGGAGGTTCTAGTGGTAGGATGCTCCTCTAGACCAAGAGGTCGTGGGTTTGAGTTCTACCTCCAGCACTACCATCAGTCTGTCCCTGAACAAGACCCTTAACCCAAAGTTGCTCGTAGGGAGACTCTCCCTGAATTAGGAAATGGAAGTTAAGAGCGTCTGCTAATTGCTGTAAATGTAAAGTGTAAATGAGCCCGTCCCTGTAATTACTCTGTAAGTAAATATAATAAATGTAAATGATACTCCAGGTATTACTTCCTTCTTTTGCACAATATCAAATTAAAGTGATAGAAGACACTCTACAGTTGCAAACGCCCATGATGTGATATTACTGTGATACATTAGTCATTAATGTTAAACCATTTTTCAAACCCTCCAGGATTTCGCAATGTTGCGATCGCAACTGTTAATACTGATTCAGCCGAACCCCACAAGTTCATCACGAACAGACAATTCTGGCCAATCAACACTACTTTTTGACCAGTCATTGTTGTTTCCTGCAGAATATTGAGGCATATGTCAGTGAACTCACTTCCTTGTTACGTTTGGAAGATGCAGGAAACGTACGATAAAAACGCCCCACATTTACTTTCAAAAATAACTAAATGATAATCAAATGTGAATAATAACAGTGGTTTTGCTCCCTTCATCTCACATCATTGTTAAATAATAATTAAAACTGGTGATAAATCACAACTTTTTCCCATAACTTTGACTTGCTCCTGGAACCTTATTGCAACAAAACGCCTAAAAACGTTGCAACTTTCAATACCATTTTTTAGAAAAGCTGCCACAAAATTAGCTGCATTTTTAACCACAACAATCTCAAAAAGGACCCAATAAACGCAATTCAGCCTTCGTTTTCTAAGTAACATTTGGAGAATGTTTCTATGCAACAACTTCAGCTTAAAATGTAGATATTGTTACGATACAAGACACAATAACACATACCCTGTTTCTAGAGCGGGTGGAAGTTTTTCAGGACTTAAACAAGGTTTGTTAAAGCTTTCTTCAGAGAAACAACCATCACAATCTGCCAAAATCACACCGTTCACCACCGTAAATGGTTCTGAGTCTTTACTCTAACAGTGACCCACTAGTCCAGTTTGAGCGGGAGATTTTTTTTCAGGGCAACTCCTTATAAGTTTCTAAAAGAAATACAGAACATGTGATTAAGATAAAGCATGTGATTACCACAGCTCCTTTAGAGAGAAGGCAAAAAAAAAGTGTGAGAGTAAAATCAAAAATATGCTGATCGGCGGAATGCCCCTTAAAATTCCCTCCCTTTAAACTGCATCGTTCTGAATAAACGAAACGCTGCAAACAAACCACATTCACAATTATTCTGCGCTACCTTCTAACTTCTATGTCTATAATTTAGCTGTCAGAGTTTATTATGAATATAAATTTGGTTTTACAACCCCAGAGGAACTGCAGTTATTAACAGGGTGACAATGTGGACCGTCAGATGTGGTAGAGCCGGGAGGCTCCTGTGACTCTCCTCTCTCTCTGTCTCTCTCTCATGTTTCTAAACTTAGATATGCAACTGTTTCAATTCTGCACCTCCACCTCTCTCGCTAACCACTGCACGTGTCAGTAAGGCCACGGCATTTACTGTAAATGCAGAGTTGTTCATAAAAGCCCACCCAAAGACCTGCAGCCCCCAGTCAGACAAAGACTCGGCCATTTAGTGGAAATTCCTGATGGAAAACCTGCAAGTTTTAAGTTTGTCACGTCTTACTGGAACTACCGTGTTTTAACAATCACTTTCACACGTCTCAATACCGCGCTCACTTTTTCAAAACACTTAACACATTCACCATATCCACAGACCGTGAGCTAAACCGAGAATACTTTTACACTGCAAAAATACAAAATGCAAAAATAAAATTGAAATCACTTTACAGGGAAGTATGCTGTATTAAAATGAAGGAAGCTACTGCCATAATTACATTTACGTCATTTAGCAAACGTCCTTATCCAGAGCAAAATCCATTTCCTAATTCAGGGACAGTCTCCCTGAGAGCAACGTGGGGTTAAGGGTCTTGCTCAGGGACCAAGTGATGGTAATGTCAGAGGTAGGACTCGAACCCATAACCACTTGGTCCAGAGGCGCGTGTCCTAACCACTAGACCACCACCACTTCGCTGCTGTACTGCTTGTTCTTACCATATTTACTGTAAGAGGTGTCATACTTTTTTCTAATATTTTGCAATACAGTGCACACTTTGCATGACAAAAGCAGTCTTATGGGACGGAGTGTGTGCTATAGTTAAAGCAGCTCGAGTCGCTTTTGACTGTAACAAGTGTTTGGCGCTTTTAGGTCATTTTGAACTAAAAGGGAACTGATGTGTTCAGGTGTGTGCTTGTAAAGCTCACAGTGTGAAGAGTTACAAAAAGGCGGACATGGTACTGAGACAAGTATGAAAATGATTATTAAAAACTATATTATACATCAGAGCACAATAAAGCATCATAAAAATCACTTTATTTCAAATTTCAGGTCCCAAAAATAATAGGGCCATGTTAAAAGTCTCAGTTTCATGCACATTTCCACATTCGTAAAGTCACAAACCTAAACTTTTACACAAATCCTTTTTTAAGACACGCCTCAACCACATCAACCTCGTTCAAGCTCAATCCGTCCAATCTGATCCGCTGCTCCTCCAGGCAAATATCCCTCAAGCTCAGGTCCTGCTCCCTTTGGAAGATGAGCGCCGGGAGACTCGCAGGAAGTAAGACACGCTGTAACAAACCGACGTACATCTACGGTTACTTCCTTACAGTATTTTACCATATTTTGCTAACATGGTTAAGCACAAAATGAACACCCGATTGAACTAGAGAGCTATCTCTTTATCTTGGCCGACTAACTACCGTTGACTAAAGCAGCCTCTGAAGGACGAGGGAAAAAGAAAGACAAAGATGGAAAGAGAGCTGGACAGGGAGAATAGCGAGAGAAAGCGGAAGAGAGAGATGGAAGATGGGAGAGAAAGAAGAAAAGGTTTAATGGAAGGAGAGCGAGAACAGAGGGAGATGGAGGTATGGAGTGTGGGAGAAATGGAGGTAGAGAGAGAAAGAGACAGAGGGAGAGAGATGGAGGGAGAGAGGGAGAGAGATAGAGGGAGGGAGATGGAGGTAGAGAGATGGAGGGAGAGAGATGGAGGGAGAGAAATGGAGGGAGAGAAATGGAGGGATGCTGTAGTTGGGATGCAAATGACAGGCCGGACCATGAGAGCTTCATTACATTTTGAATATTGGGTATTATTCCCATGCAAATGGAACAGGGCCAGAGATTAAGCTGCAGTTAGAGAGCGGTGTGTGTGTGTGTATGTGTGTGTGTGTGTGTTCATGTATTTATTGCATTGTGGGGACCTTTTTGTCCCCTAAAATCACTTTTATCTGTTTTTTGGGCTTTGTGGGGACATTTGAGAGGTCACCATGAGGAAAAAAACCTTATAGAAAATGTGCTTGTTTTATTTGAGAAACTAAAAGAGGTAAAAGATGTGCTTTTGGTTACTGAGGTTAAGATTAGGATTAGGATTAGGTGTAGGTGTAAAATTAGATACATCTAGTCATTATGGGAGTCTATGGAAAGACCTCACAAAGATAGTAATACAAGACTGTGTGTGTGTGTGTTCTGATTGCTTAGTCTTTTTCAGTGTGGGCGGGAGTGTGACAGACACACCTTTATCACCGGAACCATGACTCAGCCTAATAACACACACACACACACACACTTACTGTAACAACTACCATGTATATAGAAATGCACGAGAAACACAATGAAGTCAAACAGCAACTTTTGTGCTAATATTATAACAGCTGTAAATAAAACCTCTCTCTCTCTCTCTCTCTTCGTCTCCCTCCCTCCCTCTTTCTCTTTCAGTCTTTCTCTGTCTCTATTTTCGTCTCCCTCCCTCCCTCCCCTTTTCAGTCTCTCTCACTCTCTCTCAGCCTTTCCCATGCTCAGTGAATCCTCATTATGCAAATAGAGAAAATTGTATTTCAGCTGCTCTGAGTGTGTGTGTGAGTGTGTGAGTGTGTGTGTGTGTGTTGAGTTCTAATTAGGATAACACAGAGAATGAGTGAGTGAGCTGGGGGAGGGGGAGGGGGAGCGTGTGTTCGGTACAGAGCACCTGCAATTCAATACTGCTGTTTCTAAAGAGCACCCCCCACAACACACACACACACAGGTCATTGCACTCAGTATTTGGATCTGCAAACAGCCGTCACCATGGAAACGCACCAGTAACCCTGGGTTACATATCTGTAAAAGAGCAGTGGCCTGGATGTAGTTGTTTACACTCGGTCAGGACACGGGCTGGAAGGAAAGTTTTAACACTTTAACTGTGTCGCTCGTGACTCTCACCTTTTTACTGCTGCGCTCTGTGTGTGTGTGATTAAACTTTGCAACTTCATGTTCTCCACAAGTTAATACAGCACACAAAAAGTATCAAGAGTTGCCCTCTGAAAGACCTTTATATGTCCTCCATATATGTTTCTATGAACTCACACACACACACACACACAGGTGTTCCAGGAAACGAGGCTCACAGTTCTAAGAGCAGTGGTAATGTTTAGCTTGTTAGCAACAAGCCATTTGACTGAACGCTCATCAAGCTCCTCCCTCTTCCCTCTCTTTTTGTTGGTCTGTCTTTCTGATGCTTCTGTCTATCTCTCGCGCTCTCTCACTGAGTGATTCGGTATTCAGAGGGCAGGCTGGCGCGCATCAGAACAGCACACACTGTTCCCACAGGGCTGGGGTGTTGGTGATGGGGTGTGGGGTAAAAAAAATAACATGCTGTTTGGAGAGCGGCCAACTAATATCTCTGGTCACTTGGCAGACTTCTTTTTAACCATTGCAGTTTTTAGCCCCTTTGTGTGTGTGTGTGATTTTTACGTCTCAGGTGTGACTGTCTATGTACAACGTGCAGCAACAGCACATTTCAGAGAATGCAATATGACAGTGTGTGTGTGTGTGTAAAAGGATCCTGCTTGGTTCAGCTCTTCTACCAAACTCATTATACAAATAAGATGAAACCAGACCATTACGTCAGGACAAATTTTTATCCCTTAGTGTCACGGTACTGAGAAAGAGCCTAGTGTTCTTCTCTTTGGAAGAACGACTGACTCTCTCCCTCCCTCCATCTTTTTGTCCCTCGTTCAGCTAATCACACGTTTACCAGGTCACATGGACAAGCAGCGTCTCTACAAGCTTGGCATTGACGCCCTGCAGTGCACATCCTCACCGACAGGGGGTGCTGCTGTTCAAACTAAATGCGGTGCTCGTTTTGGTCCAACAGGGGGAGCCCTTGTGCGATAAAAAAGTTTACGTTAAATAAAGCTGCGTTTCTCGCTGGCCGCCTCCCGAAAAGGTGCTTTCTTTTTCCGTTTCCACCCGACTTTTCTGTTCCTTTCTTCAGGGATTATTGCTTCCACAGTAATAACGCGTCCATCGCATTAAAATAATCTACCGCTTGCATGACTCGTAGCACACAAAAGAGAGAAAGTGTTTCACCAAACGTTAAAGCAATCTACTTACAACCATCTGTTCCTAGCCTGAATCGGAGTCATGCTGCCTGCAGAAAGCAGTCCAACTTTGCCTCTGCCAAGCGCAGGGAGCAACACAATCAGTCACGTTGGAACGACAGAAGCTGAGAGGAAGATGTTTCCCAAACTTCCAAACGAAAAATAAATGTTTTTTTTTTCCGGTCAGTCTTTCAAAAAGAAGGAAGGGAGGCGCGCAGATCGTTTTAACCTGTAATCTGGAACTAAACAAACGTAAATGAAACGTACGGTGCGTCAACGGGGCTTGTGAAAGAAGAGGAAAGTAACTGCTGCTATTTTCGATTTGACTACATTATTTATGGCGCTTAATCCACAGGGCAGCAGAAGGACTTGTAAAAAGACCAGCTATAAATCATAAATAGATAAAATATGTATTCTCTCACTTAAACCTCCAACACGTCGCTCTGAAAGGGCAGGCGGTTACAGTTGTAGCCTTAGGTATTAGCCTGGCGACAGCCACTAGCATCAGTTTTAGCCCGGGTACTGGAACCTTATGATCTGTGTGTGTGTGTGATGATCTCATGGGGTGTATTTTCCACAGCAGATGTCTCATGTTGGATGACACCGCATATTGTAGTCCATGCTGACAGAGAGATCAACATGCACTGAAACTATGGCAGACTTCTAAACACAGCAACACACACAGACACACACACATATAAATGAGGCACATAAAATGAAGGAGGTATGCTCATGAATGTTAAGTAATGCATCTTAGGGATGTGTTTATCTGTGCATTTCATGTGTAAGAGGGAGAGAGAGAGTGCGCATCCATTGAGGTGCTCATGAGGCAGGAGAGATGATTAAAGCAGTGGAGAGAGATGACTAAACTCCCGTGTAAGGGTCCGGTAACGAGGAGCTGAAATGTTTTTTACACCATATTTAAGAGACATGAACTTGAGAACGGGCTGACAACAAGTTTGGAGGTAGAAGTGCAACATGCTGTCAAACAGTGCTGTCTCGAAAACTCACCCAACCATCTGTGTGTGTGTGTGTGTGTGTGTGCATCACTAGAGACTTGTACATCCAGAAATAAGCCTGAACAGTTCCACAGAGAACCCTGTAAAAGATAAAGCCCCGGCAGGTCTGCGTTCACCCTGTGAGTAATGCTATTACATAAACCAAGCCCTGAAACTCACTATACTCACACTAACACACACACACACACACAGTCTACACTCCACACTTCCAGGACTTCCAGGAGCTTGGACCTGAGCGCTGACCTTTAACCACCCCCCATAAACAACCGCCCGATAAAGAGGGTCTTCTCCGAGCTGCTGCCCCGGACCGGCTGGATGTAGAGAAAGGGACGAGGACGCTGCTCGCGCGTGCTGCAAGGATGATTCACATTTTCTTTTGTTGTTGAATGTCAGCGCTTTGCACCGCAATGATATAAATGATAAACTGCCTGTGCAAGACTGAAAGTGCCAGCTAAGGTCTTGTGGTCTGTGCAAAACAACAGTGCGTTGAAGAAAGCTCAGGTTCGGCCTTTTGGATACCTGCTCTGGAACTAACAGCACGGCACTGAGCATGAGAGCGTAGCGTCTTTACACAAGAACTACACAATGCGTTGGCTGCCATTACCATAGCGGTGCCATGTGAAAATTACAGTCAGACTGAAAAATCAGGGAGCTGATAAACCGATATTGGCACTTACATTGGTTGATATATGACAATTAAATAAGATTAACATGTAGAC
Source organism: Distichodus sexfasciatus (assembly GCA_032718565.1). Lineage (NCBI taxonomy): Eukaryota > Metazoa > Chordata > Actinopteri > Characiformes > Distichodontidae > Distichodus > Distichodus sexfasciatus. The sequence continues at coordinate 877,812 of JAVGVS010000101.1, read as the reverse complement.
AGAAAGTTTCAGCTTTTGCAATGCTGCGAGTGTTGTCATTACCTAGCTTGTCCACAAGAGGGCACACAGCAACTCCACTGTGTTCTACAGTTACAGCATTTAGCAGATTCCATTTCCTAATTTCTGGCAGCATGGTGGTGTGGTGGTTGGCGCTGTCACCTCACAGCGAGTAGGTTTTGGGTTCGAGCACTGGGTCTGCCATAGGGCCCTTCCGTGTGGATTTTACCTGCTCTCCGAGTTCTGGGTGCTCCGGTTTCCTCCCACAGTCCAAAAGCACGCAGTTTAGGTTGATTGGATACTCTATAAGGTATGAATGTGTGAGTGTGCATGAGGTGTGTTGGCGCCTGCCCAGGGTTGGTACCTGTCTCGATAGGGATTAAGCAGTTCAGATAATGAATGTCCTAACTCCAGTCTCCCGAGCAACTTGGGGTTAAGGATGGTGCTGGTGGTGGTAGTGCTGGGGCTAGTATTCCAACCAACAACCTCTTAGACCAGAGGCGAGTGTCCTGACCACTACACCACCAACACCCCAAAACAGGATGGTGTGGATTTGAACCTCAGCATATAGATACGAGCCCCCTACCCACTGAGCCACTGGAGTCGACTCTTACTTATCAAAAAAAAGGTAAAAATATTTTCAGGACTGTTTATGGAATTTGTTTAACTGCATTATGGGCCTTCTCTCAGAGAACTACATGTCTACATTTTATAAACTACGTATAAAATATGTTGGGGAAATTATATTCTTCAGATTAAATAAGAATATTTATACTTAATGGATTTTTAAATCCTCTAATTAATAAACTTGATATTGGTCAGACTCTAGTGCCACTTTTTGATATCCCAATAATTAAGGCTTCCCAGCTCTTAAACCAGCTCAAGCTATTAAAACAGAAAATATCAAACACTGGCTCTGATAACGGCAGATAAAATGCATCTTTCACTATTGAATCACAAACCCGGTGGAGTGTAAAGACGCAGCTGAAATGGAGGCATATTGGAATTTTTATAAACTGTGAAAAGGCCTCGAGTCTTTCAGCAAATTCACCCATGTCTCTTCCATTACTAGCTCATAAACAAAGATAGACAGACCCCCCTCTCACACAGGCATGGAGTCTGAGCGTGTGTGTGTGTGTGTGTGTGTGTGAGAGAGAGAGAGCACAATGCAGAGACTATAAGAGGGTCTTTATCTGGGGAGGGGGGACAGAGCAATGCTTAAGATTCCATTCATTGGTGAAGACTTAAGCAGGCATGTCTATTCTACTAATCTGAAGGGAATGTTACACACACACACCCACCCACATGCATTCATACACACACACAAACACACACACAAACACACCCACACTCCATTAATGCTAGATGGGTGTAAACGATACAACATAAGAGGACTTACGTTTCAGGTAACACAACCCGGCCAGCTGCTCTTGCTCTCGCATGACTGACTACATACACAATAACACACTCTGTGTGTGTGTGTGTGTGTCTGTGCGCTTGCACGCGTATGTATGTATGTATGTATGTATGCATGTGTGTGTGTGTTGTTTTACACAGTTAAAACTAAACCCAGGTCCCTACACCTGCCGTTCGCGCTACATAAGCTTGTCATTAGAGCGAGATGGCAGTGCTCCAAGCGCCACCCTGCAAAACTGGAGTGAAACAGTAATGAAGCGGCTGCGAGCGTCTTGTTGTCCAGATGAAATGGGAAATTTGTTTTATTGGAAAGTGAATTAAAATGATACGGTTCTGACACGACGCTACCGGGCCACTTGGACGAGCTGGAGTCGGCTGGCCTTGGAGGAAAGTCAAAAAGGAAAGAAGTTCTGAATATCAGAATACACACATTAGTCTTGCTTGGCAATGTCTTCCCCTCGCGCCCGCGATAAGCCACGGCAATATGGCATCCGTTGCTGTGTGTTTCTTTGGCCCGCTGCCCAGCCTCCATTGTTCCCCCCCTCCACTCTGTATCCTACCCGCCACTCGTTTACCGCTCTCTCCTTTCCCTGTTTGTTCACCGCGGCAACCGTTTCCCCGCTCCTGATTGGCCGGGGATATCTGGCAGCTCAATTAGCCGGTAATGTCGTGTTTACCTTGCAGACCGCAGAAGAGGTGGAGGTGGAGGGGGGAGTCCCTACCGAACACACTCACACACACACTCACACACACTCACTCAGTGCGACACGACGGTGTTATTTGCTCTTAACCGTGCGCCCTCGCGGCCTGAGCCCACGACACAAGCGCTAGGGTCGCGCCGGTCGAGCGTGAGAGCCGTGCGGTGATAGTATCGATGGCAGCTTTTCAAGAGCACGTGGTGCTGACTTCATTCAGGAGTAATACATGCAAAGCAAGTCATTAGGCCAGAGCTCAGTAACCGCCGAACACTGTCAGCGTGCCAAACCCGCTGATACTGGCTTGTTTTGGTTTCTTCTTTTCGCTACTCGTTACCTGTTCCAGTACGGGGAAGAAAAGAAACAATGCGGATAGCTTTCTGTGGCATTCATCACAAAGGAATCTTCTGCTAAAAATGAAAATAAACACAATGACAAAAAAATCTGTAAAAATGATGTCCTGTCAATGTTGAACTCAAAATACTGTTTAAAGATTAGATCTGTACGAGGCATTGCTCTTTATATTCAACCTGCTCTAACCTGTTCGAACAAACATGGAAAAGCTATTTTGATTTCTGTGAAATTATTGCCTCAACTCTCCTTTTATTCTCTTTATTCATGTGTTAAGTGAAGGTGAAGGTAAAGGATTATTTGTCATTGTGAACGCAGCACTCGGATTCACAATGTCCGGTCCAGGATTCAGACCTAACCTTATGCTACCAACAGCCCAGGTGGAGTAATGAAGTACACGCTCTCTTGGAGTGAATGCCGTTTGTTTATACGTTGGTGCAACCTTAAAAGAAGAAAGTAAACATTTAGAACAACCTTATTCACTTTTAGAGCTTTGCATGTTTAGAACTAATTCAAATATAACCCTTCCTTACTTGTTTCCTAATAACTTTGAAAACATGAAACGTAAAAGAGTCTCTCCAGCGTTTCACGGGCCTTTTTTGAGTTTGTTGCAGTCTAAAATGCCTGATTTTGCAGCAGCTTTTCTAGAAAATTGCGATGAACGTTGCAGTGTTTTTAGGCGTTTTGTTGCAATAAAGTTGTGGGAGCAAGTCAAAGTGGCGGAAAAATTTGTGATTTTGTCCTCCTTTATAATGAACCTTTAACAACGAACTAAAATGAAGGAACAAAACCACTATTATTTTTATTAACCATTAATCATTTAGTCATTTTTGGAGGCAAATGTGAGGCGTTTTTTCCTGCGTCTTCTAAACGTAACAAGGAAGTGAGTTCGCTGACATATGGCTCAACATTTTGTGGGAAAAAACAATGATTGGTCAAAAATTGTGAAAAAGTTGTGGTGATTGGTCAAAATTGCACGGTAGTAATGAATTCTCGTTAATAGCTGCGTTCACAACATCGCAAAATCCTGGAAGGTCTGGTGAAGACTCACAACAACCCATCAATTAGCGCCGGCCGGTGTTTGTTTCTCCCTCAGCTAATGCTTGTTAAGGCCCAGCCACTTTCCTACAGGTACTTGAGAAGTCAGAACCAGGCCTAATCTCTCCTCAGGAAACATATTAGAACCTGCCGAGCCATACGGCACTTTGAGAAATGAAGGACGGCCAGAACAGAGAGAGAAAGAGAGAGATGCTGGAAGAGAGGAAGATGAAGGGGAGAGGGGGAGGAGGAGTAGTGGAGGAGAAGAGAAAGAGAGAGAGAGAGAGGGAGAGAGGGAGTCCCTCGCACGGTGGGTGCCAGTTGTATAATGAGTGTGTCAGCGTTGGTTAGTTTGTGTCGCCCGAGCTCCTGCGCTGGCTGTGGACAGCTCTCTCATTAGCCCAGTAATGGCATGCCACTGGGCCTACAGGGAGGTGGGGGGAGAGAGAGAAGGAAAGAGAGATACAAAGCTCGGGAATGACGGAAGGCATAAAAAATGCTGGACTGCTGGCTTTACCGCACAAAAAAAAAACGAAAAGAGGGAATAAGCCGAGGATGACAGAGGGATAGAGAGAAGAAGAAACAGCCATGGCGAGAGGAGAAAGAGACAGATGTCTAAACAGATTCTCGAGCACTAAGGAGGGAGGGAGCGAGGGAGGGTTAGAGGGAGGGAGGAGCCCCAGGGGAAGGTGGGACTTAGCGCTCAACTACTCTCTATTAGCTCCTCATCAGCTTCCTTTAACCAGCGACACGCTGATGCTCCTTACTGTACTCGCACAATTACAGGCCAACTGTGCGCTCAGCAGCTCATTAAGGACGGCCAGACGAAGACTCGCTTCACTCCAGCCAGATGGACGCTTATAACGTCACTGCGCCAGCACTCGCACAACGCAGGGGTGCTGTCCGGAACCTCCTTCTGTGGGCTCAGTGGGGCCGTACACGTCCAAAGTCAAATGTCTTTATTGTTCTGTCCTTGTACAGGGGAAGTAAAGTGATATAATAATAGGTGCAATTATCTGCCATCACAGCATCCGGAAATGGAAAGTGCATCAGCTACTAATATGGGGTAAAAGCATTTCTACTGGCCAGTGCTTTTACTTTCCTCTCTCGCTCTCTCTCTCTCTCTCTCTCCGAGTCTCTTACAGCTCACAACTGAGGGGCAATGAGAGTATTTTTCCTCAACGCAACACGGTCAACATACAGCGATGACAAACCACTGTTTCCAAAGGGATTACACTGTCGTCGATTACACAATCTGACTCTTACACTGAAGATGAATGGGATAAATCAAGGTTCATAGTTTGTCGTGTTCAATATAAAGTATCAAAAACAAGGTTAAGTAGGCGCCACCATTTCAAGGTCTGGAAAGAAATTCTGAAACTAGAAAGTTAAAAAGGCTTCAATATGCATGTTTCTCTACTCAATGGGGCTTTTTAAAAGTACGCTGTTAAAACAGGAAAAAAAGGCTCTTAAAGCCGCACATGTTCCACCAAACAAATTTCATACAATAACCAATATGGGGTATTTTACCAGTGTTTTACAAAAAGGCTTGCTTGAAAAGGGACGTGCTAATCGAGGCTGTGCCAGATAATGAAAATGCTTTCTCAGGAGAAAAACATGCTCAAATAAGTGCTTGCCTTGCTATTGTTGATTAATCAATTAGGCACATTTAGGTAGATCGAGTTAATCAAGTAGCTTAATTACCTGTGACAGATGGAGTGCAGTATAGTGATGCAGAAATTCATAACCGTATATACTGATAATAAAGTTGCATCTGCATCAATATTTAGCTATTTAATTTACATATATTATATTTCATACATGTGCGAGAGATTGTAATCAGAATTGGGTGCTGCAGCAGAACGTGGTTTTGACACAGCTGCTAAGAGATCCTTTTATTCTAAAGTAAATTCTAACGATTAAATTTGATCTAAATGATCAAATGACCAGAATTAATGTTGTGTCTTATACATATCCAAGATATAACTGTAACATGCCCGTTGTGCTGTTGTGTAGAGGTGTGAACCTTCACCGGCCTTACGATTCGATTCAATTACAATTATCATGTCAACGTTTTGATTCACTACGACATCTCGATGTATCACAATGCATGGCATCAATTTTTCAACATTACTTCACTCTGCATGCAGATTGGGCATGGATCACAGATCCGGCAGCTGTAGTTACTACCGAGATGTTCTTTTTAACTAGAATTTTATGCCACAGCCAGAAAATCACCAAACAACATCATTATGATTTAATCCAGGAGTTTACAACTGGTTCTGTTCCAGGGACCACCACTCAGGCTAAGCAGTAGTCTGTCCACTGTGTGTCCATACGTGGAGGATTTACATTAAATGAATTATTCCTAAAGATGCACAAATCATCTGGAAAAATGAAAATTGAGAAATGAAATGAAATAATTTTTCAAAGTGATTTCAGTAGTGAAACTGGATTGCATGTCATGGACTACCTGCATCGGCGAAGCGGACCACCAGTCGAAAACTCCAATAGCCTGGGCCACGTCTGCATCGCGGTGCGTCGATTATGTGATTAATTTCGGCACCCCTACTGTTGTGTGTACGATAGTATATAGAGATGCCTCTATAGTATAACAAAGATGCTGGCAGCATCCTGCACTACTACACACGTTCCACAGAGCTTGGAAAGAAAGGAAACAAGACTGACTGCACGGTGGAGAGCTCCAATAAGACTATCAATGCACTGCACAAACAAAATGAGCACATTCTGCTGATTACATATTGCATCGCACGTGAAGCGTGTTGCGCCATATAGAGAAACATTGGGCTTCCAATTAAATGTGGGTCAGATTTCTTTGCTCGGTGAATAAGCCTAGTCCTGGACTTGATTACTCTCCTAATGAGAAATCTGCACTGAAAATCCTCTGTAGCGCACCGTTAGGATTAATCTCCACCGCTGGCGAGAGGGAGAGAAAGCCGTTTAAGCATAAATCTTCCAGCAATATGGGAACCTTTCTTTGTCTGTCTGTGTATACCTTGAGTCATCAGTGCATATATCTGCTGTCACAAACAAGCGACTGATTACAGATCGCGGACGGTATTAAAGTTAAGAGCTTTTATGCAGGAAAGCTTCTGCGTCCTGCCACAGTGGCATTTAGGCGTTTAGATTCAAGACAAAGTATGTGTGTGTGTGTGTGTGTGAACGGGTAGAATGTGTGATGCGCTGTGTGTGTATATATATATGTGTGTGTGTGTGTGTGTGTGTGTGTGTTAGAGGAGACGAGAGAGTTAAAACTCTTATCTCTGGGCTCCAGAAGACATTCCTTTATGAGGCCACAGTTCGCTGGTTTCCTGCCTACTTGCCCAATGCCCTATTTTTACCCCCCTGCCTTTACGAGTACCCGAGGCAGCTTTTTCCTCCTAGCACACACACACTTCCTGCCATTTACAAACCAGCTCGACACCGGGCTTTGTAAGGGGTATAACCTGCAGCCTGGCCGCTCTGGCCCCTGTGCGCTGGAGTCAAGGGGGCTACGGAGACGTTCACGGCACGCCGCCGCTTTTACGCTCGGCCGACGACAGGCGCTCTGCTGACTTTTAATACGTCAGATTATCAAACGGGAATTTCTTCACTTTGTTGTAACTAAAATAGCAGGTGATTCGTAGTTGGTGGATGATGAACAAGTGAGAGGGGATAAAGAGTAAATATTCTATATTAAATTCAATAAAACCTTTAGCAGAAAAGCTATACTTCTGTCTACAGATGGTATAATTAAAACAAACTGAAATACTGACTTCCTTGAACAGGTGCTAACCTAAAATTTGTGCTATTTTTGGTGTCGGTGCTCTTGACAGGAAAGTAGTCAAAAACTATGCTTTCTTTCGACATGTTGTCAAGCTACCTGTGCTCCTTCATACTTTCAGCCTTTTAGTTCAGCCATTATCCAGTTTCCCAATCTAGCATTTTTATTGAGTTTCACCTGGCCCATAACTACTAGGACTAGCTCCCTATGAATATCAGATCAGTTATTGTATGTATTATTTGCCATGTTAATGCAGCTGTTTCTGTTTTATTTCAACAAAGTTCTTGCTCCTTTTTATTGATTTCCATTCTTTTGAATTCTCCTCCTTTTATGTGAATTTTATTTTACTGAATGACTTTTAGGAATGATACAAAAGCAATACTCATAAAGTTGCTTTGCCTTGATCATACATGCTAAGTATTGGATCGGTACCAGTCCTTATCCATCAGCATTATCTTTCAGAGTGAATGGAGCACAAAACTGGCCTGTAGAGGGTGACCACAGATCTCCTGTAGATGTACTTCAGCTTTAAAGAGGTCCCCAAAAAGCCAATATTGCCAAGTATAAATAAAACCCAGTGGTGCCAGTAGCACAGCTTTATTCATTGTTGGAAGCCGTAGTGGCACATCTGCTGGTTGCCCCGTAGGCTCCCCTTCATAGTCAGCCACATTAGCATTTCTGGTCAGAGTGTTCCTTCAGTCTAGAAGCCACTATAAAGGGAGTTGTCGCGATGCTATATAGAGATCAGTGAGTGAAGAAACATGTTCATCGAGGCTCCGACCTCAGCCGGGCTTCCTCATTCTCAAAACCAATTCTCCAAAATCACACCGCTGTTTTGGTTGGTCAGGGCCCATTTGCGGTGACGGAGCGGGAGGAAAAAGGAGAAGAAAGACTCTGAAGGGGCTAGTCAGAAGTGAAGGCAGCGGCTGAGGGTTGGGTTTTTAGGGATGTTTGACCACAGATGAAACTAAAGGCCAGTCGCAGTCGAACATTCCCAACGTTGGCTCTCTTCCTTGCTTTTTCAGCCGGCCAACTTCTGTCAGTTTACAGAGAGAGAGTGTGTGTGTGTGTTACAGTTATATACCAAAATAAGCTTCTGCATGTGAGGGAGGGAGGGAAGAAGAGAGCGAGCGAGTGAGTGAGAAAGATAGAGAGTGTAAAGGGGTGAGCGAGTGAGAGTGAGAGAGTCCATTTTCTCTGTATCTGTCTGAAAGGTTTTATTCTCCTCTAGTCCCTTCATGTTAATGGACTTGTGCTGCACTGAGCCATGTGAGCATGCTTTCACGTGACTATGGCTATAATCACACCATAACTCACTCACTCTCTCTCTCTCTCACACACACACATACCCACATACAGGCAGTAGATTTCACTATATGCGTTAGAGTGCACTGCATTACCGTATTTTCCACTGCAGTATGAGCAACATCAACAAGAGAAATGGCACAACAGAAAGAAAGAAAGTGCTTTTTAAATCACAAGCTCAGGTCCATATAGGAAGAGAACCCAAATATACACGCTACCCGAGATGCCCACTCTTATGCCTGCATTTCACAATTTGGGCCTGTAATTTTCGTGTGTACATCTGCCATCCCGGATCCTAAAGTGATGCCCGGATCCGGCAGAGTTATGATGATGTGGAATCCAATGCTGTGTAACTGATTACTGCTGTGAACACCGCAGACATCACATGAACAGTGGAAAATCCCGCATCGTTATGAGCCATTATTTCATTTGCTAGGAGAATTAATCGCTTGGCGTAAACTCTCCCTCTCCTAAAACGGGGCGAGTGATTCCAGAAGAGACCCCTCTTTCAAATAAGCAATCTTTATTAAAGATTCAATCGTCAGTGTGTTTTAGAGCACAAGTCATTTCCCTTTAGTGAAGTGTGTGAGGTCATTTGTGTGTGTGTGTGTGTGTGTTATTTAGCCGTGGCTTTGCCAAAGAGCCACCTGGTGAGTAGTAATAAGAGCAGAACAGTGGGGTCATTGTGTGGGTGGGCTGGATGATACCAGTGACCCATTTAGGAGCCAGTTGAACACACAAAAACACACCAATGTATATAAACCCTCACTCAAAGAAACACATCTATCTATCTGTCTATTATCACCCCTCTAACTGTTCCTGATAGTGGGTTATCTGTACTATATTTTCACACTTCTTGCCTCAGTTCACACACTCAAACTAACACTCACGTGTCTCGCTGCATTACATTCCCACTGTGAGCGCTAAGCACACGGGAAACAGCATTTAAACGTTTTAGTGATTTGTTTCACTACTTATTCGCCGTCCACATATTTTTATTAAAAAGTCCTACTTACAGTTTGTGTTGCACACATCATTACTGATGGTCACTGGGGCACTGGCCAAAGAACACACCTACATTTAGATTTAATTATTTTGATATGCACCTTTGCTTCCCTGCCACATGCCATGCCTTCTTTTTTTAAATAGCTGTATTATCAAGGCTTTAAACAGAATTCAAATTCTATACCTCAGTGCAACAGCACTTATCTCTAAGTCTGCACAGTACACACAGTAACCTAAGTGTTGCAACAGCAACAATTAAGACAATTTCACAAGCGCTAAGGTTTTACACATTTAACTAAAATCTCAGTAAAAACAGTAAAGTAACAGCTGCTCCCTCTAGAGGTGGACTGTGATCTGGGAGAGGACGAGAAAAAGGCAGGTCGAGACAATCACAAAATTAATTGAAAATGTAATTTTTGGAAGTATTTTTCATATATAAATTTTGAGAATTTGTTTCCCCATTTTAGATGAATTAATACTTGCAGCTCTCTCTCTCTCACACACACACAGACACACAAGTCCTTTCACCTCGACCAATATAGGAGTAAAAGAGCTGACCCTACTAAAGGGAACAAGGAGTGGGGGGGGAAGAAACGATTTTAATTTGACCACTGGATAGAAAAAAAGAAAGAAAAACGATGGGATAGGGGGAAAAAGTGCTGGGTCTGAGCCAAGCTCTCTAAAGCTTTCTCTTAATTTGCTGAGACTTCAGGCCTGCGCTGGCAGCTTCCTGAGAGGATTGGCTGAGTAGAAATGTTAAGCGATGATGGAGTGATAACTTATAGAGCCTCCTGCCCCCACGCTTACTTTATATTAATGTCACTGCTTAAGTAGAAAGGCCAGGAGGAGTGGGAGGGAGGGAGGGAGAGAGAGGCTGTTGAGGAAACTGGCAACCATCTTGCATGTCGAGGGAAGACTGATCCAGCCACACTGGTGGATTTGTGGGATATGTTAAGAAGCCCAAAGCTCGTGTTCTGAGCCAATCGTCGTTAAAAACTTCACACTCCCGACAGTTCCCCAAAGGAGGAAAAATCAATGTCTGTTTACAAAAGTAGGAATCTCCTCGTGCCTTATTACTTGTGATGTCTTTATTACGGCAAAATAAACCATTCTTCCTGCTTTAGCTGCTCCCGTGTGGCCGGGTGAAAGGTCAAAGTGAAGGGCAGAGGGTACGGTGCCAGGTGGAACAGATCGGACATAGTGTGCTTTGTATGCTCGAGACTTAAGAGACCAGCACGCCGTCCGATGCCATATTGAATATTCGAGCTTGTTTTAGGTGGCAGCTGACCACTCCGGTCTGGTGCGGTCCCGTAATGACCCCGTCTCTGCCAGTGGAATGTGTTATTTTGTTTGTGAGCAATGTTTCCGGAGGATGAGGCCTAAAGGCCTACCGTGTGTGTTAAGTGATAGTGGTGATTTAGATAAGAGGGAGGAAGTGGTTCCGTTAAAGCGCTTGTCCACTACAGGGTAGGCCATAAGTACCTAGTAGCTAAGTGCTAGTAACTTTTAGCAGAGACTAAGTGATGGTACCGAGCAGGAACCAAAAGCCAACAACATCTCTCGTCACTGTGTTGTCATAAGTGATCTGCTGAACTACATCTCTGAGTTGATTTGTTTTTCCCTGACAGTCTTTCTTTATGTTTGTGTCACCATTTTGTAACGTACAGCTGCATTACGTGGGCACCTTTTAGACAAAAACCCACACCTTACTGGGACTGTCAGACTGTGAGATCAGGAGAAAAGCTGTAGGAATATAGAGAAGGGGAACTTGTGACACTTCCACACGCAGGTAGTAGGGCTGGGTGATATGGCATAATAATATCGCGATATTTTTAAGCTATATCACGATACACGATATATATCTCAATACCTTTACATTTCCTCTAAGTCACTGTATAAGTGATAAATTCGGCCCTATGTTGCATAAAATGACACCAATATAATGAATTTAGCCAAAGTTTAACATAGTAAATGCTTTTATTTTAAACCAAAGTATAATATAGCAAACTTTATATTGGGGACAGACAAGTGGGCGAGGGGAGGCATTGATTGCGTGCTTATTAAACGTGTAAGACCTAACTATTAAATTATAATTATAAGGTTGATAAACTATAACTTGCGTTTAACCTACCTGCCGCTCTTCCTCTTTTTACGTCATGGTTTTTCTGTAAAAACTGTCTGTAGCGTGCCGTTAATCACAAAACCAGGAGCCATCGGCCAATAGGATTCGCAGGCAGAAACCGCCAACACCCCGCCCCCCTATAGCTAATGACATTTATTTTCCTTCACAGTCTTTATCCTGACAATTTTACAGCCTTTGTCTTAAGTTTTTGTCACTGTTTTAACCTGTACAACTGCATTACATGATTACGGGAGACAGCTGGTAGCGTAACGGTTAGGGAGTTGGCCCCGTGATCAGAAGGTTGCAGATTCAAATCCCACACCGGTAAAGGTGCCACTGAGGTGAGTATGTGAGTATGGGCAGAGCTTTGGTTAGGGCTCCAGACATATCATATAGGAAGCAAAAGGTGGAAGCAGAAACCTACACGCTGCTGACTGATCACTAGTTCAGCACCTTAACGTACTGTTAGTTGAAAGCACCTTCACAGTTACAACCCCGGTCCTGTGTTCCACAACCACAGGTCACCGTTACAGTCCTCACCGATGCTCCTTTAGGCTTGGTTCCTACAGTAACACCAGCCTTTTCCCGTCTCAGCTACAAAGCGAATTCGTCTGGAGGCATTCTGGCTGGCCTCCTGTTTGATATCCCCTTTGTCACCGTAATCGGATTGCGTGTCCTGTAACGAATTGACGCTGCGGAGGCGAGGCGCCGCGAACGAGTCAATCAGCTGCGCCTTGTTTCATTTTCAGTGTAATTAATTTGCTTAATAAATCAAAATATGTAAACTCGCAAAAACGATTTGGAACGAAATTAGCATTTTTAATCACGGAAGATTACTTTAATAACTTGATGAACGGCAGACAGATGCGCCGCTGCCAGGCCTCGCGCTTAGCGCCGCCACCGCCGCCGCCGCTGACAATTTACAGCCACTCGAATCAACTGGAGGCGACGTCTTATTGGATGAGGAGTGTGAGAGCCTGTGTGTGTGGGGGAGAGTAAGAGTGTTTGAGAGAAAGAGTGTGTGTGTGTGTGTGTGTGTGCTCGTTCATATATTTAGCTCTTTGTGTTTGTAGTGCTACAATGAGAGGAAAATGTAATGTGTAATTTTTTGATTCTCGATTATGTTAGTCATCATGAAAGAAAAACAAGAACTTATTTTCAGTTTGATGTTCAAGTTTTAAATTCAGGTTATTAATAGCATTTTTAGTCATAGCAATAGAGTAATGAATAAAACTCCTCCCATTGAGGTCGTGATATGACGCTTGTGTGTTTGTGCGTGTTGCTGTTTTTTAGGGGGAGGTGGAGGTCTCGGGAGCCAGTTGAAACGTGTGTGTGTGATGCTGTGTAATTAAGTCAGTGAAAGTCTTAAATGTTGTGAAGTGTGGCTCTGGTTCGTGAGACACGGCTGTGTGATAAGAGAGACGTCTCCAACTCTCGTCTCACAGGAGCGCTTCAGGCTACATGGTGCCATGTAGCAACAAACACTCCACTCTCTCTCTCCCCAGAAAACACAGACAGTTATAATCAGCACACACACATGTACCATCCTGCCCTGGCTCCTTCCTCCTGTGTGTGTGTGTGTGAGAGAGAGAGAAAGGCAGTGTGTGTGTGTGTTTGAATTGTGAAGGATGACTCAGACATACTGAGTCTTTCCCAATGGTACAATAAAATTATGCCAGTGGCAACCAAAATTAGACTGGCTTTGTGTGTGAGTGTGTGTATGTATGTGTGTGTGTGAGTGTGTGTGTGTGTGTGTGTTACATATGCCAGGGTTGACAAAGTACACAACTCTGTTAACTGAGCCAAAGTTATACTTAAAAGTTAAAGTACTGGAGTAAACAATAAAATATTAGATAAATAAGAGATACTTTATCTAATGTCACTGCATTACTTAATAGTTTCCACAAACCTTATTTTCAATCCCTCAGAAACACCTTACTGTCCTGTGTGTTGAACCTGTAGAATAAAAGCTTGTTGAATTTGCTACAAAGCCTACACAATGCACCCTCGTGTGTGTTCAACAGAGAATTTTTGTTGACGATTTTTCGAAGGTTGTCCATAGTAACAGCAAACAATAGAAAAGATTCTCACTGCAAAAAATCTCAAACGTGAAACTCAAATAAGGCCAATCACGCAGGCTCAAACTCGCAGCTCGCACTTTGAAACGCGATGATGATGACAATGATGATGATGAGGGTGTAGGAGGACGTCTGTGATCGGTTGTTGTTCTCATTTAATATGGGCTGTTGAAATGGAAAATTTGTCGACTGGTTTTAAATATAGACATCGAAGTAACGAGTAAAGAGGCAGGTGGAAGTGTGATGGTAAGGGACCCGTGATCAGAAGCTCACTAGTTCAAGTACCGGGCTGGTAAAGGTACCACTGGGGTACTCATGAGTGGGGTGGTGGTCTAGTGGTTAGGATATTCACTTCCGGCCCAAGAAGTAATGGGTGCGAATTCCACCTCTGGCACTACCATCATGGGGTCACTGAGTGAGACCCTGAACCCCACGTTATTCTCAGGCCACGTTTACACATAGCCGGGTATTTACAGAAACAGCTATTTCCCCCTCTCCGTTTTCAATAATATCCTTGTTCACACCTAAAAGTATTCATTTACACAAATCCACATAAATACGCCGTCAAGAGTTGTTATGAGCCAAACCTATAGCATAAAGTCATGTTAGCCAATCAGAATCCTGAAAACATGACATGACTTCCTGTTCCTGTCGCGCACCTGACGCTAATGCATTTTCTGTTGCATGCTGTGACGTTTGAAAACATAAAAGTCTGCTTTTCCAAATCTCCACTTTGGCCGGAGGAGTCAGAAATAATCATTTTCAGTAAAAAAAAAAAAAAAAAAATCCCTGTCTAGTTTAAAATGTATATTGTTTAATGTATATTTTAGTATTTCTACTTATTTATTGTCTATCCCATGTGCCTAGTCGTGCCACTGCCTATTTATTCTCTGTTCTACTGTTCTTTGTTTGTTTGCACTGGAAATAACCTGGAGCCACGTCGTCTCGTCTCTCTATGTATCTGTACAGTATATAGCAGAGATGACAATAAAGTTGACTTTGACTGAATTTTTGACTTTGACTAAACCCCCGTTTTCAAAAGCACATGAATATATCACCGCTTTGTGTGTAAACAGGGAGACTGTTCCTGAAATTAGGACATGGAAGTCTCCCTGGATCAGAGCGTCTGCTAAATGCCTTAAAACGTATGGTACCGTCCCCAAGCACCGATCCTGGGTGCTGCCCTCACACATGGGGCAAATGCAGAGTTCACGTTTCACTGTGGTACACTGTGTGCTGAGCTGTGTTCCCAACGGCAAATAATCACTCCCTGAAAGAGACCCTTTTTTAAACTCATAAGTTTCCAAAAAAAGTCACTATAAATGTGTCTGCAAATAAGGTTTGCGTGTGTGTTCCTAGTTGTGACATATAATTAGAGTCTAGTGTGTGTGTGTGTGTGTGTGTGTGCGCTATACGTAAGTGAGAATGTTCTGTTGTAAAAAGATGAGGGATTTTTACCTTTTTGTGAATGTTCTGATTTGACCGTGCGTGCACGTGTGTGTGCTTAAAAGCGTCCGTCTACAGGAAAAGTGCTGATATGAATATGCACTGGTGTGTGGTGTTGTGCATGTGTTAATATGAGTGCATGAGTGTACAAAGGTAGTGATATGAATGTGTGTGTGTAGGTGTGAGTGCATGTGAGTCTTCATGTATGTGTGAGTGTGCATGAAAGTGTTTGTCTGGGTAAAGGTGCTGATATGAATGTTCATGAGAGTAAGTGTGTGTGTGAGTGTGTGAGTGAGTGAGTGTGTGTGTATGTGTGTGTTTAAACTGTGGCTGCATGACTGAATGATGTGCCCACAGGGCTGGTTGGAGGTTGTTGTATCCTGGCTTTGTGCACCAGCTGTTACGGTTCTAATCCCAGGGCTACAGCACCATCCCCTCCTTCCATTCTCATGAGCTGGTAACCATCTCCTCTCTCTCTCCCTCCCTCTCTCTCTCCCTCTCTCTCTCTCTCTCTCTCTCTCTCTCTCTCATTCTCACATTCTCTCCATCACTCATTCTCTCCATTCACACACCTACTGACACATTGCCTGTCTTTCTCTTTCATTCTTACCCTTTTTTCTCACACCATGGCCACGAACTGACAAAGGAAGTGCGCAGAATGACTCGGGTGCACTCTCTTATTTTCTTTTTTTTTTTTTGTCTTTCCGCGCTTGACGCTCTCGAAAGCTTCGCCCCACGCATAGCCCCGGGGGCCTTGGCGAAGGTGTGCTCTGCCACTTTAGCCCTCTTTTTGCTCCTTCTGTCTAAACGTTAGCATGCAATCGCTGGAGGAACTACAATCTCCCAGCGAAAAAAAAAAAAAAAAACACGCGGCAGCTTTGGGGAAAGGCTTTTGATGTTTGATTTTGCATGCTATTCCAGATGGCTGTTGGATTAAGACCTGGGATGGATTTCATGCAGACGTACACAGAAAGCGCCATCATAAAGAGTTTGTGGTGCTGGTGGTGGTGGTGGTGGGGGGCTTTATGTTGCAACGTGCTCCTTCTCCTCCAACGGGCTCAGCGAAGAAGCAACGCAGATCTCACACAATGTGCCACTATGATGTTCCACTGTGCAAGTCAGCGCCAGCCCGGGCGCCTTTTTACAGCCTATTCAGCGCCAGTCGCGTGCAACATAAGTGTTCTGGGGGCGTTCACCTCTCGTGGGACATCACCTACATAGCTGCCAAAGTCGTGTCAAGTGCTTGGAAAGTGAAGTTGCGTACCAACAAGGTGCCAAGCTGGAATTCTGAAAGAATTCAGATGTCATATTAACTTCCTGCTAGCGCTGATCCCTCACTCAGCATCATTATGGATGTTGATACAAGCACAACACACAAGAGACGGAGGGAAGAAATCCTGCTCAATTATCTACTCAAATATGTACTCTGAAATCCAATCTGGAATCATTTCTGAAATTACAGTTCATCTAAGCCTCCTTAGTGTAAAATATTAAAGATGCCAGTCTGAAACCAGAGTGCATCAATAGAGAAAATGGCAAGTAAAAGACTCACTAATTCCATTCAAGAAATAGTCTGCAAACCAAACATGCCACTGAAAATCCAGCTCCAGCAGACTCAGGCCTGGCTGCATTACCTGAGCCCAAGACTGGGCGTTGCTCTGCAGGCCTTCTCCTCTCTCTCTCTCTTTAATCTGTCATCACAGAGAGCCGCTCTCCACACCTGAACTTAGAATATCACCAAAATAGCTGGGAAAGAGGCTGAGCTGATTGGACAGGACAAGTACATGGGAATGCTGTTACGAAGCAGGAGGAGACGGGGGGGGGGGGGGGGCGACTGAAGAGAAAGCCCTGGGATTGTGTTTCTTCTTTATGTGGTTGATGGCTCTGTTTTGTCCCTTCCCTTTTCAGAGGGCTTTTAATTTGCCTGGCGTCCCCAGCCCCGTACCCCAGCCCTTATCTGGCCCGCTAAGTGATTTTTCAAAGCCGTGTCGAGCGGCTGGAAGGTGAGGTCGGGACTGTCGGAAAGACGCCGCCGCGTGTCACCGAAGACAGAGAAAGAGATTGAACTTGTGACATCGCGCCTACGAGACGTGGGGGCCTTGCGAAGACGGACGACACCACGGAGCCTTTGAGTGACTGATTCGACTCACACATTTATTTTATTTATTTATTGTTACATCCTTGACAGATGTAAAAACGTCTTCATTTAATACGCCTCTAGCAAATGGCCGGGGGGTGAAGCTAAATGTCTTGAACCCGAGGAGGCTCACTCTGACGGCCTGTAGTTTATAGGACTTCACTAAGAGAGTGCCTTCTCAGTACAGATCAGAGCTTACGGTTCTTAACTCTTCACATTCCTAAGGGTCTATAGGAACACACACTTGGGACCGGAGCCTTGCAGTTAGTAGGGCGCTGCTTTTACACTCTTTCCTCTATCGGAGTGTGGGAGATTCCATAGCAATGTGTGTATGTAGAATCTGATTGTCCTCTAAAAAACGTTTGATTCAAAAACACCGTAAATCCACAATTGTTAAATTGAGAAAAAAGTATTTTTTTCCCATAAATTTGGTTGCATAAAAGTCACTATTTTCCCATCTGCAATATTTCATCATGAGTGTATAACATAATAAAAAATCAAAAATCCATATTTTGATTTTTAAACATTTATTAAACAAACTGATTTTTTTCCCAAAATGCAGTATATCCACATCAGCAATAACAGCTTATTTTCTGTACCAAATTGAGCAAAAATATAGCCATAAATAACAAGGAATAGTTATCTCTACATAGAACAGACCCCAAATTTGGACAGCGTCACTTATATTGGAACACAGATTTCTAAAAAAAACATTCATCTTGCCCCCGCGGTGTGTTGGCGCCTGCACAGGGTTGTTGTGCCCGTAGTTCCCGGGATAGGCTCCGGTCCCCGAGGCCCCAGTTGGGATTGAGTGGTTCGGAAAACGAATGAATGAATGAATGAATGACATTTATCTTGCCGTCTTTCCCATATTGCATCCATATCATTCTCTTATTAATTACAAGCTCTGACTCATCAATACTGTCAAAGTTATTCATTTAATATGGCTAAAAACACTCACTTGGAATGGCGCGCCGTGACTGTCGATATGTCAGGTTCTGCTGAAAATCAGGACCGGAGTTTGTCTCGGTTTGGGAAAAAAGGGAAGAAACAGTGCCGAGGAACACGGCGGATATCGTGTTTTGTATAAAATTGATTCTGGAACTTTGACTAGTGACCAAGGGCGAAGCTTATTTTGGCGGTAACTTGAATAAACTTTAAATTGAAGTTTTGGAACCTAACTCTGCATATGTTTGTTGCTTAGTGAGGACATCTGTGCAGGTGAGGAGCTGGTCTCATAAGGAAAATGGTTTTCAAGTAATTATTTCAAAACAATGGAAACTAACCTCTGAAAAGGTTTGCTTTTGGTTGCTGAGGTTAAGGTTAGGACTAGTTGTAGTATTGTTTAGATAAGTAGGGATAGGACAGCAAAGCCTCACACACACACACACACACACGTAGAAATAGTATCCCTGTGTGAATACAAAAAACGTCAGACCATTAAAGAGTGTTGATATAAGTCCTGCATGATCCAGTTGATACAGAATCAGTATGTACAGCTGCACAACATTAGAACTTGCAATATTTTTCATGCAGTATTTATTGTGGTTGTGGATTTTTCTACCAAATGGCTTTAATAGCTCAGTTTGGAAAGACTTACTCATTTTAGAAGGCCTGGGTGATTTTGTAGGGACATGCAAATAAAAAAATAATATTTAAAATAATATTAATAAAAGCTTTCACCTTGACGTTCATCCAGCACCCCTTAAATCAGAGGAAATGCTGTAATAAAGAGGCCAAGCTGATTCCACAGGACAAGTTTATAGGACTGCTAGTACACGGCCTTATTTATCCGCACTATTCCGTCGTTCAGGTTCCCTTACATAACGACACAAAGTTCTTCTCAAAGCGACGCTCCGTCGTTACAGTGCCGTTTTGACAGAACCTTTCACTTTGACAAGTAAATAAGAGAAAACTAACGACGCCGCCAGAGCCAAACTCTCATGTCGCTGTTCACATTGAGGCCGAGATTTAGAGCTTTGCTATAAATAAAAGCCCCCCTTATTTTTGGTAGAGTTGCTTCACTCTTTCTACTCTATGGCAAAGGGCCTCATTAAGAGTTTATAACCCAAGCACACATCAATAATAGACCAAAAAAGGAAGCAATAGAGGTAAGATTGCAGAAAAAAGTCCTGACTTTGGGAGTCAAACAGCTCGTACCTTTCAAAATGTCAAAGGAGGGTTTGGGGAAAGAAGGATAAGGAGGAGAAAGTACACTAACTCATCCCTGAACTCATTTAAAACCTTAATGAGCAATACAAATATTCGACTGCTCTAATCCCCCTGCAGCGATCTTTTAAAAATAAACTCCAGCTCTCTCTCTCTGTCTCTCTCTCTGTCTCTCTCTCTATCCGGTACATAAAATGGATGCAGTGGTGTTGGCGAGCTGCCAGTTTGGACATGCAACACTCCGAATCGGCACAGAGCACGGAGCCCAGCGAAAAGGATACCGCGGTATATACCTCCATCCCGGCTCCATCAACGTACAGAAGTGAGGCGTAAAATTAGCGCTTTTTCCAGTTACACAGCCACCGCGCCGCATTACACGCTTCCCTTTTAACCCTCCCTAATCACGAGTGACAGCAGGGGAGTAAATTAGGGGCATTTAAAAAGAAAGCAGAGGGGAGGCAGAGACTTAAAAAAGAGAGAAAATAAATAAAGAAATAAAGGAGTACATAAAGGCAGGAGTCGTTCAGTCCAATTTGCAGCGTCGCCTGGTTTAACTGATTATTCCTCTTTAAAAAGTCAATCAGGGAGGTGCTAAGAGACGCCCGTTTGTTTCGTTCCAGCATGCAAAGAGGTGGCTGATGAAGAGTGCCCGGTTGAGACCAGATGCCAGCAGCCGCGCCACTCTCTCTCTCGCTCGCTCTCACTTGGCACTCGTAATTTGAAGTTTGCCCCTGCGCCTCCGAGAGCCGTAACCGCGTTTGGAAAAACAAACATTTTATCTCGTTTTCACTGGGGTCAGAGGTTCGGAGGAGGGAAAGGAAAAAAAAAAAAGCGGCGGCGGCGGAGAAGAGAGACCGAGAGGGTTTATACAAAACCAATTGCTGTGGCTTTGGGATAATTACAGAACAGCACAGAGTTACTGTACTGGAGCACAGATTCTCAATTTACAGTTAAATCTGGGAGAGAGTAGGGGTGGGGCTAGAGGGTGGGGGGAAGGGGTGGGACTAGAGACGAGAGGGAGGGCATGGAGTGGGCGGGGCCAGGGTTTGAATGGCATCTAAGAGGGCCGGAAGTGACGGCCACTAGGGGTGAGTTGACACGTGGAAAACGTTTTTATTTTGATTTAATTTCGGTTTTTATCACATGGTTGGTGAGGGATAATCGGCGAGTGGTAATAAGTAAATGGACAAATAAATGAATGAGGGAATTAAAATGTTTCCTTGTTTTCCCGTAGGCAGTTATGCCACTTAATGATTTAACAAAACACACACATATGCACACGCACGCGCACAAACACACACACACGCATGCGAAAACACACTCATTCATTCTCTCCCCCCTCTCTCTCTCTGGCACACACACACACACACACACACACACAGATCATTTGTTAGGCATAAGCTCTAGGAAAAAGTCCTCAGGCTGCATGCATAACCATCAAGCATTTTCTTCATAATCTACATTCCCCTTCTACTCTCTCTCTCTCTCTCTCTCTCTCTTTAACAAGTCATTTCCTGTTGTTAGCCAAAAGTCTCAATAGTAATAATAATAATAATAATAATACGGGACTGCTAAGATTAATTCTGAACATTGAATCTGTGCACAGCAGCAACAACGTCGGTAGTCGAACGAGCCGAGGACAGAACAGTAAAAACTGGACGCCGGCGTTCTGGAAATCAGAGGGATTGGTGTCGGATCACCGGCCAAAAAAAACCCTGTTTGACCCGCAATTGAGTGAAACTGTAGTAAATCGCCGTGCCTACATGCAGCCGGCGTGATAAAGACAGCCGTCAGTTCCAGTGCCACCGCTTTCTACATGCTGGATGTGATTACCAACTGCAACCCACACGCCCTGCGATCTGTCATCCAACCATTCACACATGCAGCGTGGAGGGAGGGAGAGAGGCAGAGAGAGGACAGATTCCAGTGTCTTTGTGTCAAAGATTAGGAGTGATTAGGAGTGAACTGGAATGAGAGAGCTCTGTGTTTGCACTATGATCGTACATTATCTCTGCTACAACAACACATCACATTCCACACAGACACACACACACACACACTGACAGAAAGGGAGAGAATTACATTCATATGTGAATACAAAGTCAAACCCTTTACAAAAGTGCTGACATGGGTCTTAAGAGATCCCGTTTGAACAGAATCAGTGTGTACAGCTGCGCAACATTAGAGGAAGAAAATCACAATATTTTTACAATATTTACTGCAGTAGAGGATTTGTTTGAAGAGACTTGTTCTAGAACGACTGGAGTGATTTCTAAAGAAAACTACTGTATGAAAGTGTGAACTGTGAATGTACATATAAAAAAACAACCTTTTACTCTTAGGACTTTATTAGTAAACTTTGTAGAGGATCCCTTAACTCAAGACTCAATGACTCAGTTATATCAGACATTTCTTGAAGATTAGTCATGGAAAACGAGTTCTGCTTTCGTATCAAAGAGCAAAAAAAGTTGAAGCATGATGCATTCGTCCTCTAGCTGCGATCCAACCGTTGCCATGCCAACTCTGAACATATATATGTATGTATGTATGTATGTATGTATGTATGTATGTATCGTGGAGCTGCGTCGTGCAGCTCGGCCCGATTCGGTAAAGCAAAGTCATTCACGTGTTCCAGGAAACGCGAGGTGTTATGATTATGGCTGGGAGGGTCCCCTGAGGAGCTCAAAGTTCACACACAGGACAGTCATCTGTAAACACTGCAATAATAGTGTAAACTCTCTGTTGCAATATAAAGGGGGGATTTTCTCTCTCTCTCTATTTGACAGAGTGTGTCGTGAGAGATTGGTGTGTAACTAAAATAAAACGTGAGTTGGAGGCGAGTCTCAAACCAAAAGGACATGAAGACGATTCCTGCACACGGCCCCAGAGAAGCTGGCTAATGATATTGTTTTACACTCCTTCAGTCTGCTTTGGTTTACCATGTAAATGTAATGTGGGATCAAACAAGTATGTGTGTAAGTGTGTGTGTGTGTGTGTGTGTGTGTGTGAAGCTATATGCATGTGTGTTTTCTATGTGTGGGCAATGAAAACAGGTCTGAGCATGCCTGTGTGTGTGTATGTGTGTGTGTGTGTTCATGTACTTATCGCATTGTGGGGACCTTTTTGTCCCCTAAAATCACTTTTATCTGTTTTTGGGCTTTGTGGGGACATTTGAGAGGTCCCCATGAGGAGAAATAACTTTATAGAAAATGTGCTTGTTTTATTTGAGAAACTAAAAGAGGTAAAAGATGTGCTTTTGGTTACTGAGGTTAAGGTTAGGATTAGGTGTAGGTGTAAAATTATGTACTTTAGTCGTTATGGCAGTCTATGGAAGGACCTCACAAAGACAGTAATACAAGACTGTGTGTGTGTGTGTGTGTGTGTGTGAGGGTTCTGGGGCCAGCTCCTCCTGGAGGCCCCTGGGCTATCCTAAGCTGGGCTTAAAGCCAGCCAACTCTGCCACTGTTTGCTCAGGACATGCCATAGGAAGCTAAGACAACCGCCTGTGTTTGCCCAACCCTGCTCTCTCTCTCTCTCTCTCTCTCTCCCTCTCTCTCTCAATAAAGCCAGCCACTACATTCCTCTCCTCCATCCATACCACTCTCTTTCGCTCTGTTTATTTATCCCATATCCACTTGCTTAGCCTATGGAATCTGCGATAGCTGCAATTTTTTCTTTTTTGTCCATCTCAGAAATGCCACGAGGAGATGAGAACACTCTTGACCCCTTAACTCCATGCGTCCAGGGGAAAGAAGGAAAGAAAGAAAGAAAGAAAGAAAGAAAGGGAGAGAGCTGGAGGAATGAGAGAGGTGAGGCTGCTGGCTTTAGGAGAAGAAGCCCTTTTGTACCAGCTGGGCAACTACTCGTCCCTCAAAGCCCACTGGGAGCAAGTTGTTGGTCACACTTGATCTCTTTTTGCAAACTATGTGGTCGCCTGAAAGTTAGCCGTTAGCATTAGCTTTCCGAGGAGAGGCGCTCGGACGTTCACATGAACCACGCTGAAACTTTTTTTGCCCACATTACAGGTCAAATCTCCATCTTTTTTCCCCTCCTGATGTACCAGTTTTTCCACGGCGTTCCCTGTGCCGATAAAGGAGGTGACGAGAGTCTATTTCACACGGTCGACTCACTTTCTGTTATGCTAAGAGACCGCGGCGGGCTACCAAAATAACTCGCCGAGAAGAAAAGAAAAAAGACCACGACGACATCAAAGTCAGCTATTACTTCATGCTAATGTTCCACGCCACTGTTTCAGGCTAACGTTCGGGGGATTCGAATGCCTCGCAATAAACCACTTCAAGGCTAAGAAAAACACGATCTACTGCTGACGCTGTGAAAACCTCACACCAGTTTTTCAAGAGCTGCTTTTGTCTTTCCACCTCCCAGAAGTCCAAGCAATAAAAAGCCCGACCGGTAAATGTCCAAAACTCCATTGTTGGCTGAAAGGAAATAAACAGGCCTGTTCTAAATCAAACTGCACAATCAGCCATAAAATGGATAATAAATATTGTTATATATACAGTAAATTGTCTGCTATTATACTGCATTAATAACTTCATATTAATTGTCTTAAGTGGCTTTTTCCTTTTTAAAAACAATTTACTGAATGTTCACTCACTCAGACAGCACTGCTTTTTGTATCAGTCTACACAAAAAAAGTAATTTCCCAAAAGCTAACAATCAGTAGCCATCCATAAACTCAGAACGGCAAATTAATACGTTGTACTCCTCTTTTTTAATGCATTTCCTCATTGCACTGCAAAAGCTCAGGAGGACCAGTTTATTCTGTGTGGTGAAAAGTTACTTCTCTGCAAAAAAGGTTACAAGGTTTTGTTCCGTGCAGTCTCAACCGTCCTTGTGTTCCGAGTTTATGAGAATAGAGTAAGCAACTGGTAAAAGAAATAAATAAACACAAAACTACAAAATACAATATAAAAAAAAGATGTTGCCCTTTTAAAAAAATCCTAAATGTCTACTCGCACACCGAACAAAGATCTCCGAGCGAGCCGAGTTCAAAAGCTTGAACTGCGAGTTTGCAGGTCTCTCTGAAAAAGCCACAGATGAGAAAGGGCTACACTGAAGCGGGTGGGCTAAAAATAAGGCAAGCAGTTTCATTGTATTTATGTAACACTTCCTTCAAAAAGTCCCTCATCAGAACAGCAAAACAGCAAGAAGGCAGGTCATTAACAAGCCGAGAAAACAAATTAAGCCGACTGCCGTTTTGATGGTCAAGAAAAAAGGAAGACGTGGGATTTTCGTTTCCTCTAAAAGTCAATTCTAAATCTTATGTTTTCGCTTTGAAAAGACCAGTCACGTTTACGCAGTCCCTCTGTATACAAGACATTCAGGCTGCTTATTACTGCGTCTGTGATTTGGGGCCAAATTGAGAGACCGTGATGTTCACTGACGTCTCCTAGAGACCCGGGTCCAGTGGGGGTCATAAAGGTAAAATGACCACAATGAGCAGCAGCCAATCAGACGCAGGCCATTAGAAAGCGAGGCTCTGTGGTACTAAGTCAACATGGCCCGAGCCCATCCTGGACTCACGCTAAATCCACAAACATTCTGTTCCCCTGAGTAAGACCCGTAACGCACTGCTGCCCCAGGCAGTCTGAGGTCACACCGCTTAGAATGAAACATTAAATGCCTTTTACACTATTTAACGCATTGTTTCATGAAAATGCAGGGAAAGTTCTTACTCGTAAAGCACGATTGTGATGCGGAGAGTAAATATGGGAGCTTATGCGCATGGCATCATGTTCCCATCTTTTTGCTACGCAACGTTTGAGTAAAAACAAGTAACAAGATTTGCACGATTTTTTACTATGAGCAAGACTCACTTCAAATCTTGATTATGACTGTTAATGAACAAAAAAGTAATTATTTTTGATTTAGTTTTATTTCATTCGATTTTTTATCGAATTAACATTTTTTACTTAAATTAAAATAAATGAATTTTGAAGAGACAGCTACCTCTCTCTGTCTGACATCCCCACTCAGTGGTCTAGAGGAACGTCCCGCACACTGCAGTCTATAAACACTGAAGAATGAAGGCAGTGAAAGTTTTGCATTCTGACATAGAAACTGGGAGCCCCCTGCATGTGCTAAAATGCATTAAAAATAAGTTATGTGGTTGTTACTAGGGCTGGGCGATACGGTGGAAAAGTAACATCACGATATTTTTTAAGCTATATTGGGATACACCATATATATCATGATATATTCTCTCTTTCTGGGACTGAACTACATTTCCCACAATCCCCCACGCATGACTCGGAGAGGCGTCACAGTAACGCGATGAACATGCGTCTGGAATAAAAACTATAACAAGTAAATAGCTGTATTGTGAGTAGTTGTTAGTTATCAGCTAAAATATGAGTTATGTCTGTAATAAAGGGGAAGATTTAACCGAACTGGATCGTTTTTGTGAGTGATGGTGACGTGAGCGCCCACATACAGCGTTTACATCTTGAAGAATGTCATTTATGTGTTTTTACGCGTTAACTTGTGTTTTTGGTCACAGAATACCAGAGGCAGTGGCGTTTATCTTCAGAACCAGGTCGTCTGCTTCCATCTCCAGTTAATGTCTGTGAAATAGAGTGGACATTCACTTCTCTCTCTGCACGCTGGCGTCCCGCCACTTCCACTACAAACACACATGCGCTAGGAGAGAGTTGTGGATGGGCGGGGGAGTGAGCGCTCTGCTTCGAAAGGGCAGACAAGCCAAACTGGACAGTGAAGCGCATGCTGTCTGTTTAACACTAACGTGAGGATTTGTGCTTGATATTCACCATGTAGTCATTAACTACACGTGGAACAAGCCGAGATACATCCAGAATATTCCACATATCTCCCACCCCTAGTTGTTACACTTTCATATTTACTGAAGACATATTTCAAGTTGAAATCTCAATTATCCTTGATCATTAATAATATTATATATAATGTTACATTATTATAATAATATTTAATATTCACAATTTATATATTATATATATATATACCCCCATAAAATTTATTTACATGTATTTATATATATATATATTTATATAATTAAATATTTGCCTTGATTATTAACAACTTGTTTTGTTTGTTTGTTTATTGGCCGTCGTGCTTCACTGAAGGTTCTCATATATATTGTATATACTGTATATATGCACCCACATACACACACTAAAGTGCACTGTTCCAAACTGCTGGTGCTTTGATTTCAATCAGGTCCAGGTGGTTTTTTGCAGACCACACATACACACTCGAGCTTTAAAGCCTTTGCCTAATATAAACAGTCGCTCTGAAAAGTATGCGTGGCCAGGCTCTTAGCAAATTGGCCTAGTCTTCTTCATACCTCCACCATTAGTCTCATCATTGCATTTTCAGAACACATACACACACACACACACACTCACACACACACACACATGTGCAGGGGTTAAAACACTTCCTGACCAGAAAGTGCAATACTGAAAACCACACACACGTGGGTGACTAAGAAACTGTGCTAACTGTGAGATGCCATCCTGTTTGGTTGAGGCTCTGCTGCCACAAAGATATTTCCTATTTCAAACTTACACAAGTACGCCATAGTACGAGGGCGTACAAAACAATGGCTCTGCCTGGAACGGAAATCGACGCACATAAAGGCTTTTGATGCGCTTGACGCCATTTTGAAATGCTGTGTTATAACAGCCCCATGTATCTGCTGCTTTCCCTCACGACATGATGCCGTATAAAAACTACTAGCGATATTACACGGCAAAAAAAACTAATTATTTTCTCATGGTTTTCTCATGAGGAGCAGCAGTTAAGGCCTTGTTTGACTTTTATGTGTCTTCAGTCCGAAGCATCAGTCAGCAGTTTAGAGCTTCTGAGTTCTGAACCACGCTGCATGCACTGATACAATAAACCTCTGTCTTTCAAGTGACACTCGGAGTGCGGCAACATCTGGCGGCAGGGCCAATTTTGGGTTTCCACTCCGCTGATTGACATTATAGTCTGGGTGAAAAATGACGCGCCCCGGAAAAATCCGTCTCTCCATCTCCGCCCTATAACCCCCCTTCCTCCTTCTCCTCCTCCTCCCATTCCACCCTCTTGGGTTTCCACCCCGCTGAATGACATTACAGACCCTCAACAAAAAAAAAAGCACCCCAGAAAGAAGAATCTGCTCCCTCGCCCAGAGAGGCCATCCCTCCCCCCGCCGATATAATGAGGAGATGGAGAAATGTGATGCGATGGGACGGGAGTGGCAGCTACTGCTGAAACCCACCACCACTTCCTCAAGTGTGCACGAGCCGGCGCGTATGTGTGTGTGTGTGCGCGTTCGGGCGGCATGGCACACCGCCGTTTCTGTAACGCGGATGGTTAGGAAACGCAGGCCCACATCAAGGACGCCTTCAAAGTGCCCGAGCGCTGAGGGGGGATTCGAATTAATACGGCTTCTTCTGGTCGCGTTCAGTAGTTCACCGCCAGGTCAATCTTCCGACTGAGTCTTTTAAGGACGCCGGGGCACTTCTCTCTATCGCCCCGCTTTCTTACGACTAAAACTGTGTCAAAGTGCTGGATTAAGTTCTACTGTGCCACAGCTCTACCTGCTGGGGATGCAGCGATCTGATATTGGTCACATCGCTGTGACACAGTTGGCCGATCTGTCCCATTACATTACTTGTTTAACAGCTCGTGTGAATTTAGTTCATCAAGTTTGCATTGGTTTGTCATTTACTTTTCATCTTTTGTTCTCATTTAAAACAGTCGTAACATTTAATACTGTAATTTAATATACACGTTTATTGTTGCAAAAGGAAAACTCAGGCGCTTCTCATCTTCCATGACTAATCTACAAGAAGAGACGGAGTGACAGGTTTAAGGTTCTTGGATAAAGTTTCAAAAAGGATGCTTTGCACTCAAAATAGAACTTTTGGGAGGTTGAGAATTGTTACACTGCATAGAAAGTTGCTGATTCCCAAGTTAAATTATTATTATTAGGGGGCCATGCAGTGGAACACTGCGTGGTACCCTATTGTTATTGTGCCGATTTTTTTTTTTTTTTCTGCCTTAAAACCCGTTGTGGAGAAAAATTAGAAAGACCTACAGCTTTGAAATTTGGCAGGTAGGTCCGGTACCCCACCCACTACTCAGGCAAAAAAAATTGCACCAAAATAAGCTATTTTGCAATTTTCCAAAAAAATTAGCATTTTGCAGAATAAATGTTTAACCTTAGCTCTGATTCTCAAAAATCTTATATCATCTTATTCTTTGGTTTAAGATGAATTTTTTAGACCCCCGCATCTATTTCTGCCGTATTTGATTTTTCGCTACTTTGCATAAAATGAAATCCCATCTTTTTCAAACTCGTCCCTGGATTTTTGTCCAATCTGCATGCAACTGGTGTCAATTGAATCCCAAGACACTCTTCTGTAATTATTATCGAGCACATTTTTAATTTAGGTCTTCATTTTTATGCAATATGCAAATAAATGGGCTCGGCTTGGCGTAGGACTGCAAACCCACACACCGAGTGTCATAGAAATTCGGCTCTGGGTGGGCAACAGCTTTGAAATTTGGCAGGTAGGTCCTTGACTCTACCCAATACTGAGGAAAAAAATTTGCGCCACTTTGCCCATATTTCAACAGTTTAAACCTCACGTACTATTCAGGCAAAAAAAAATTGCACCACTCTACCACTTGGTGACGCTAATAAGCCATTATTGCGTTTTCCGTAATAACTTTATCATAGCTCCGATTCTTAAAAATCATATATTATCTTATTTCTTAGGTCAAGACGAATCTTAATAAACCCTCGTATCTATTTTTCCCATATTGGATTTTTCTTCAATCGGCATAACTAGTCAACTAGATCCTGGATTTTTATCCAATCTGCATGTAACTGGTATTATTTGAATCCCAAGACATTATTCTTTAATTATTATCAAGTATATTTTTAATTTAGGTTTTCATTTGGCTGTATACTTTTAAATAAATGTGCTCGGCTTCGTATAGTAATGCAATGCCACACACTGAATATCATAGAAATCTAGCTCTGAGTGAGCTACCGCTAATTTTCATAATATGAAATCGTATTATTTAAATCTCAGCATATTCTTCTTTAATAGTTACTGAGCACATTTTTCATTTACCTATTCATATGGCTATATTATGCAAATCAATACTTTGAAACAAATTCAGCAAGACATATGTTTGAACAAGGAAACTTTACTATAATTTACAGTTTTTAGACACTCTCTTATAGTAATTATTAAGCCCATTTTCAGGTTTTCTTTATATGGCTGCAAAGCTTCACTTCAAAGTCGATATCCCACTTATTGGCGCCATAATAAACTATTTTAAAGTTAGCCTAATAAGTTTTGAACCGTAAATACGTAGAAAAAAAGATGAAAGATATCAAATCTCAACATATATGTACTTCAATTCATAAAAAACTGATAAAGCTGCAAACTGCATGGCCCCCGTAATCACTGCTTGCAGTTATATTTTTTATTATCATTATCATTATCATTATCATTATTAGTAATGTAATGTTCAGTATCAGCCAAACCCATCTGTATCCGTATCGGTGACTAAAAAGGTTGGATGGGTGCATCCCTAGGTGTACCCCTGCGCTGCTCATTTCCCCCTTCAGTGCCTTTAACATTGACAATTCAATGAAAATTCATTTCGAAAGCTGACGAAAACATGATTATCAGACTCCTATCTTCTGCAGAATTGGAACAATAGGCTCCATCTTCTCTCCGAAATCCAGCATGTGTTTGTTTTTTGGGGGGTTTTTGGCGGCACCTAAAGCAGCTAGCGTACGTAGCGAGCGCAGAGATCCTCTCCCAGCAAGTCTTGGCATCTCCACAGACGAGAAAAGCCTTTCTTTTCACCTCGGCTATTTCGGCATGTCTCGACAGAAGTCCTCAGTGGCGCGCTCCCCCCGTGGACTGGCATCATTATTATTTACAGTGTGCATTAGTGAATCCGCCGCGCTATTCAGCATCCAGCCAGCAGCCATTCAAAGCCTCGGTCCCCCCTCACAAGAGCTCCCACTCTGTCTTTCTGCCAAGGCCAATTAGCACACCGCTAGGCTAGCGCGCGCTACCGCTACTGACAGCTACTGACAGGGCTTCAAAAAAATCAGCTACATTCACTAGATCAGAAGAATGCAGAGTATAGGGTCTATAAGTGTACGTATATACTGTGGCCAATTCCAGCGTTATGGAGCTGACATTTGGCTCAGAAAAGTTCTGAGAATAAGAGACTTAGCATCAGTAACACAATTGGCTCACATTACCGCTTTGCTTTTTTAAAGAATCCTTCTTGAAATCTCAGATGTAACAATTGGTTAGAGACGTGACATTTTCTGGAACTGTTCAGTTCTTTATAGTCATGTTTAAAATCGTGTTATATCAAAAAATGACATGTCATATCAAAAAAAGTCATTCAAATAAATCCTTTTCAACATTTTTGTGCATGAGTTATGATCAGCTACAAAATATCCTGCTATGGTCTGCATAAATGACATTTAACCTGAACGGCTCAATTTGGAAAATAAACAAAGCAAAACATTCTTGACTGATCAGCCTGGATTTTAAGGGAGTGCATCGGCATAGAACAGGAAAATGCAAAAATGGAAAAACACATTAAACTTGTTTATCCAAGATTCAGAGTAAAGTGTTACATTAAGCGAACTTTTCTTGTAGATTAGTTCTAGAAAATAAGAAGCTGTGAGTTTCCCTTTTGTATCAAGCAGTTGTTTGATCCAATGTGCCTTACACCCGAACATCACTGAGGTGAGTAAAACAAAGACGATGCCGAAACGATATACTGATCAGTCCTAGCATTCAGGCAGCCATGGGTCTGCGTTAGCGCGCTAGTCAACGCCTGTGACTCACAGGGACTGCAGATCGTGCACCGCTGGAAAGGTCTCAGCAAACGCTTTTGCAACTCTCCTAACAGCACTGCTGCACGGTATGTGGTTTTATAACTCGTTTGTGAGCAAAATATCTTTACGTGACTTTCTCGCTTTTTTGTACGAAAGGTATAATTTGCCCACTGCAAAATAAGTGACAACATGTAATTTGGCTTAGGGACAGAAATTTTTACAAGCGTTTTATCCAGTGCTCTGTGAGGCGACGGAATCGCTTTCACACCGAAACAGAACTTTGATAAGCGCCATCATCACAGACTCATAAATATTCTGAACAGACACAAGCTATGAGTGACCCCCGAAACACACTCTCTCTCACACACACACCACCCTTCCCCCTCTGTCTGTATCCACTGCCATGTTTCTTGCTTTATGAGATGCATGCCTTAGCTCTTTGCTTGATGAGTGGAGTTCCACTGCAACTCTCCAGTCAGCAGAATGAATGAATGAAAGGCCCAAAGCCTCCTAAACCTCAGTCACTCTCCCACTTATAGAGCAAGACGGCCTCTTTCTGCCTAATTAACCTCGCCGGGTGTTGACCACTACGCTGTGGGCCTGACACTTCATCTCCTCTTACGTCTGCTCTATGGTTGAGTCATGGAAAGTAATAACACAAAAAATCATATACAGGATACTGACCTGAAGAAAGACAGAGGGGACTGGGTTCAGGTGAGTAGCAGCAGCAGACTGCTTCACTTTTGACTTTCTCATGTTATGAGTCATAGTTCAGTTTCTGTAACGTAGGGCTGAATGATATGATTGCTTGAGAATCGTCATCATGAGACAAACCAAATCAATCACAACTTTTCTGTGACTAGACACAAACGGAAAACTCTTTGGGTTCTCATTTTCCCTCATTAATCCACAAAGAAAGACTGGTTTACTCCAAGTTAAGGGTTATTGGGTGAAGTCAAGATCAAATAGTTCAAAAACAATTATCAGAGAAAGGTATTTTCCAGCTTTTTAAAGTCTTGTTTTAATTTTTCTACGCAGATGCATGACCCTACAAATGACAGCAACAATATTAAACTAATTATTTATTTTCAAACTGAGCTGTTCACCTCATTTGCTGATAACTTCCTATATTTTGTAATATCACAATATACAGTTATACCTCATCTCACATCATTAATTGGTTCCAGAACAAATCCTGTTAAAAACCCTAAAAATTTGACCTAGACCCTCATTACATAGAAATACAAGGTCATTCAGTAATGAAACTCATACTTCATACTATCATACTATTCTATACTGTACTGTATAAAATGTAACTATTATATTAGTATTTTATGTCTTAATCAAGGCTTGTTATTGCATGTTCACACTGTTATACACTTGTTTTAAATGGTGTAAGCCTGATTTTTATAGAATTTTAGCTTTTCCTTTATTATTTTAGAATTAGCAATGTAACTTTGAAAAAGACTCATGTCAAAACAACACAATCCAAGATATTACTGTACACTGAAGAAAAAAAAGATTTTTTTATTTTGCACAAAATACTGTATTTTTAATTGAAATACATAGCAATTAAGAAAGATGCTGCAATACATGTTTTCCTGATATGGTACAACCTAAAAAGCATTCTTATATAAAATCTTATTGATATATTACAGGAAAAAAATATATTGCAATTTGATTTCAATATCAAGGAATCCTACTGTGATTAATAAGTTAATAACTGCACTTGCCTTAATGATTAACTTTACGATTACTAACTTCTTTCAAATGAATCTTACATTTTTCTGAATTATTTTGGTTAAATCTTCAGTAAACATCTACCAGCTTTTCAAATGTGTTCCCTCCACAGTGTAGATATTAAAGTGTTGCTCTGATGAGGCCTGGACAGAACTAGACCCAGACATGGTTTCTGGATATTTGACTAGTAGTCCTTGATACAATCCCCTCATGAAAGCTGTATAAGAGCTCGGTAAAATGCCTTAAATGTAAATGTGAGATGAATATGAGCACATGGAGCTGTAAGCCTTGGGCTGAATGGTAGGAGATCACTGAGGTTAAAGCATGTTATTATGTTGGGGAAAAATACAGATTATGAGATATCATAAATATAGAACAAAAAAAATGGTGTGTGAAAAAATGTGAGCAATGCCTACTGCACACCAGTGTTAAATCAATGCTACAATTGTACACCTGAGGCTTACTCCCATCAAATCATATGCTCCATAGATCTTGCCTAAGGGTGTATTGCCAATTTGAATACATTGCACACACACAAAAACATGCACTTTAACATATGTGCACGCCCCTTTAGGATTATGGCGAGTAGATGTTTTGTTTTTCTTCCTCTCGTTTGTCCCGCCCAGAATATAGCTTGAGCGCTGTGCTCCTTGATATTGATTTTCTTTTTATGTCTTATTTGAGCCAAAGACATTTACACTTCTGAATTCACCACTCTGCAACCCATTTCCAGTAACTGCACTGCATGGGAGTTATTTTTAGTTGGTTTAAGCGACCGAGTAAAAGCTTGAGAAAGAGAGAGAGAGAGAGAGAGAGAGAGAGAGAGAGACATTGTATGGTCTGAATAATGTGATGAGCTCACTAATGGGGCCTCAGACTCTACTTAAATGAATCAAGGTCCTTTACAGTCATCAGGTATGTAACAGATAGCAAGGCGCGCCTCCCACTCGCTGATCTTTGATTCTGACCGAAAATGGGCTGAAACGGGAAAGTTTTAGAGTGACATTTAAAACATGCTGTAACTTTATACTGATTAAAGAAAGTGGGTCATGGGCCTTCGATTCCTTTTTGAGAGAAAGGAAGAGGAGCCTGTTTTTTTTTTTTTTTTTTTATGCTTCATCTCCATTCATTATTTACATTTACAGCATTTAGCAGACACTCCTATCCAGAGCTACTTACATTTTTTTCTAATTTCAGGGACAGTTCCCCTGAGAGCAAGTTAGGGTTGCTCAGGGACCCAGTGTTGATAACGCCAGAGGTCGGACTCAAACCCACAACCTCTTGGTCCAATGGCGAGTGTCCCACCACTAGGCCACCAACACTCCTATGATGTGAAAAGCATATTGGGAAAGCATATTACTCTAACTAAATTAAAAGTATCTTTTCAGTTGATTTCACACTTTGCTCAATTTCATTTTTTCACCCTGAACAGATCCACCAACCCTTATGTTTTACTTCCTGTCATTTACTGTAAATATTTCAAGTAATCTCTAATAGCTAACAGCCCCCGAAGTCATTGGGTATTCTCCGGAAGCCGCATGAATAATGTTCGGTCTCAGCGGTGCTGACTGTACTCCAGCTACGTTCGTCTTATTTAATTTGAGTGCTCGCATTGTAATGCCTTTCGATACTTTACAATAAGGTTAGTGAAGGTTGGGAAAGGGGGGAGGGGGGGTGGATAGGCGGTCCGGGTTTCTCATAACTTATCCGACTTCATTTTTTAATGAAGTGAATGGGCCCGAGGCTACGGACAAGTCATAATGCATTCAGCAAATATTCTTTGGACAAAACATGCATTTATGGAGAGCTGGCCTTTACTGGAGGAATGCATAGAGAGTATGCTTAACAAACAATACACCCACTCAGAGAGAGAGAGAGAGAGAGAGATGTGAGCATGACTAACAACTCAACAGAAAATGAACTGGGTATATGAGAAAGAGAGTTCAGAAGCTTATGGGCTAATGTTCTCAAACTCTCACTCGCCTTACAAGTGATGGGACCTTAACGACATTCTGCAAGTGCGCCGCTGTGTAAAGCGATGACTAATTCTCTCTGCCGGGGCAGCTGGTGAAAAACTGTGATTCTTAAATATAGGCATGCTGATTGAACATGAGATTTTTGAAATAATTCAATCACCTGCTGACAGAATGAAGAACAAAAAACACTGCCGTGTGCATCCACATATAAATCATTTGGCGTGGTTGCGCCTCCAATGTCAGATTTCTAAATTCCATACAGCTTTTTGAGGTATTACTGTGAAGTTATGAAGTTATGTATTTTGATTCAACAAAAGCACTTTAATTAGAAAATATCTTTAGCTGAATTACGCATGAGAAAAGAATGTCAATCTGGATTGAAATTCTCTTCTGATTATTCAAATTTCAACACTGAACCAGAATACATAATCACTTCAAAACTGTGATACTGAAGGCAGGCAAATATTGTAATACTGAATCAAGGTATCTCTTCCCAGCCCCAACTGTCTCAGTTCCATCCTGACTGAAGGTATAATGTAAAAAAAAAAATGGCTTGTACCGCCAATGACACTAAGAGGACTGCAGACTCAGCATATGGCTTGACTCACTATTTCAGTGTGAAATCTCTTTCTCCCTTTAGCACGTTCTAACACACTCTCTCTCTCGTTATACTATCACCAAGAAATCAAGGCTAGTTACTCACTAAGTCGTTAGAGTGCTTGAGGTTACTTGTGAGGTTACATGTGCATGTGTCATTCACATTTACAGTCTATTTCACAAGCCCGGCGGTATGAGATAAAAAACATTGTGCCAAACTGATGTTTAGAACTGTCTGACCTGTCGTTGTAGTCATCACTTCCTCTGTGGGTGCATTTAGGTAGTGTGAGCCTCGTGTAATTCTAAGTATGTTGTACTTGGGCACGTAAAAACTGTGCAATTAGAAAACAGGATCCAGCTTTCTATGTAGAGGCAAGTGGAATGTTTGCAATCTGGTCTGGTTACAAACTGCAAGGTCATCCATAAGCTTCTCTTGTACTGGCAAATTTTCTTCTCTCCTTTTTTGTGTGCAACAGCAAATAGGAGTGTAACAATTCGATAGGGCGAATCATCCGAGGCTCCAAGCTTTGATGCACTCACTGTATATTCAAAGAAGGATCTCAGATTTCTTACTGCTGTCTTCGTAGGCATTTATATGCACCAAAAAGAGCTACTTTCATATCATCTGCTGTTCATGCAGTTGTTCCATTATTCCACAGACTCAATGCAAAAATAAAATCTCTTAACCTAAAGAAGTGCTTTATAAATGAAAAGCATTAATTTCACGCCTCAGTGTACTTCTATACGCCTAACAGCAAATGGAAATATAATGTCATTATTAACACTCTCAACACTGAGTTTCCCAACGCAGACCCATATCTATTCTTTTGTTTGATAAGTGCCTTTTGCCACTCCCATCCATTGAGAAATAAGCCCTTCTTGGCAGGTACACCCAAGTTCCCATAGCAACAAGCAAGCGTGTGCCATTGGGCCGCCATGTTGGCTCTGTAACACCCAGGTGAGTGGGAATGACACACGTCCTACGTCCTTCTTTCAAGTGCCTACCTTTCTGTACGCTTGCCCATCTTATCGCCTTACAAAGACACCTAACATAACTGCAGCAACTAGCTCCTTAGCGTGCTAGCAGCAGGAAGCGAGGGCCGCCCATCAGAGCTGGCCTAGTTTTTCAGAACCATTTCCGGTTCAGGGGACACCGCAGAGCGCCACCGCACATCTAGCTGCTGGTTCTTACTGCGTACACGCGGGTTGGGCTCCTATAGGCCTCCGTGCCATTTTGCAGCATACACGGCTATTAAACCGGGCTTGCATAAAGAGGGCCATTGTGGCCGGGGGAGCAGACGTTTCCCTTCAAATTTGTTGCATAATGCCCACTCGCGCAAGATCGTTTTTCAGCATATGGAACAGGCATACTGTACTCGCGAGCTGATCTTTTCCATATGGTCCGAGCCACAAGCTAAACTCTGTGACACACTTCTATAAACACATATCTCCAAATTATGGCTTACTCGCTGCACAAAGGGGCACGTTCAAGAGCAAAGCCGAGGGTGGAGAGGTGGGCGCAGAGTATCGTGCATCAGGGCCTTCCCTCTACTTAGTACCCTATGTTAGTTCACATATAGTTCACTCGCATGTGCTCACTGCAGCCATTTTCTATTTATTGTTCGCCATTATCTTGTATTCCATCTGCCGTGCTCGGTTTTATGTGCCACTTTGCTGGAGGAAGCCAAAACGCAACTGCTTTGCAGCACAGGTTTTAAAGAAATGCTTGACGGGTGTGTCAGATGCCAGAATGGATGTGTGTATGCTAACGTTAAAGCTAATGACTATCACAAAACAGAAGCAGCTGGTCACTATGGTGATCCACGGGTCATTTAAATCATAGCATTTGTTTTGTAAATGCATCTAATTTTTTACAATCAGTCTCACTTTGATGAGCCCCAGTCACGTCTGTCTCTGTGCAAAATCTACGGAGCTGAAAATGTGGGCTTAAACACATAGTCCAACTAACTCATTTTTACATGTGATTGGTCCTGTGAGAACATAAAAAAGCAAATGAGAAAAATGTCTCAAATCCCTCTAGAGCAATTTCATTCCAAACCAGCACACCAGGCTAAATTGCTCAGGCTGGGTTACGTAAAATGTCATGCTATACAGTCTTATGTGGCTTCCAAAACATTTCCAGAGAAGAAAAGCATTTGTGGATTCATAAGGATTACAAATGATCTGACTTCTATTCAAAACATTTCTGTGAATCATGTTCATTTTCATATCTGCCAAAAATAAAGGCTTCACGTTTCAGACAAATTCCCCTCAAGTCCGACACAAATCTGCGTGGAATTTAAGTGCAATGACAATCGAGTTTCTAAAACGGGACGCGGAGTTCAGCCTAAGCTTGTTTTCGCTTCGCAAAGCCAGTTACATTACATACCGGTGGTAAGCGCGTTATTACTTCTTATTACAACAGAAACAAAAAGACACATTTCAAAGGCAACTCTACACCATCCCGCTAAAGGGGCTTTCATTCGAACGGGGAGCTTTTGTGACAGGTGCAACCATTCACTGTGGGTCAGTAAAATCTCCAGAACCCATCAGGGTTCAAAGAGGACAATTTTCAGAACTTTTTGCAAATCCCGAGATCTAAGAAGACAAAGTTGTAGAGGAGAACTTGCGGCAGCAGAGCCTGTTTATTACTTAAAGTTGTGCGTCGGAATAAAGTGAAGTGCGCGTCTCTGCCTTCCTGCCCAGTCTGAGGAAGCTACAGTAGCAGACTCACGCAAGTTCGAATCCCATCTCAGCCTGTATCTAAATTACTTCCAGCTGTGTGCCCTGCTCGGCTTCAGGGCCCTGCGGCCATACACACTTACAACACACACATCTATTCGCAGTTGATACAGTTGAAATGCATTACGCTTCATGGCTGCTGTATGGAGTCCCGAAGGCATGTGCGAATGCACCGAGCACAGCTCCAGCTACAAGTTTACACCGGGCAGTGTTCGGTTTTAAATGGATCACAATCACCAACAGAAGGTAAAGAATACCGGGGTGTTGTATTAGTGACATTCAAGTCGCACGTTTGGTCAGAAAAAAACTCGTTTTCTGGTCGTAATGACTACAAAGACTAGGATCGAAATGCATCCTGTAACCCCAATGATTTTATTGCGTCCTATTTTTATTGCCACTTTCCCTTAACTCAGAACGCATGTGATTAGTCAAGTCTCCACTCCAGTAAATAGCCGGACTAATTAATGCTGATCCCTCTAACACGTGGAATTGCATCTACGTCACTGTAGCGCCGTTCAGAGGGGTGCAGATGCACCTACAGAGCACAAATCCAACACAATTCCGTAGCAAAAAAATGTGCACAGAAATAAAAATCCGCACGAAACGATTTTCGCGTTTAAGTCCCGCTCGGACGCTTCTCTTCTAGGCAGAGAAAGACACATGTAAAAGAAAAATAATAAACGCAGGGGAGAAATGGCTTTGCGTCTCATGGAGGAGTAAAAAAAGTCTTGCGCCCTTTTTTCTCACACGCCACGTCAAATTTAGCCGCCCATACTCGTGTTATTTTGGGGGGGTTTTTGTCCCATCAATTAGCCAATAGTTAGACACGGAGCAGGCGCTCTCTTTCGCCTCAACAAATTCCCAGGAGATGGAACTAAGTTTGGACATTTTTTTTTCTGCTTCCTCTCCACTCCCGCACTCACTCGTCCCGGCCACGCGTTTTTCTCGTCCTGCTCGGGATGAGCGCGACGAAAGAATTAAGTAGAAATGAAAGTGCGTTGGAAACGGTACGGACATCTTTTCGCGGGTGCGCGTGTAGATGCGGGATGCGTGTTGGATGAGGTACTGGAGGAGGCAAAAACGAAAGAAAGTAACCCGGCGAGTGAAAGAAGCGGTTGTTGAGGGGTAATTTACCTTGTTGCAGTGGTAATAGTCCAGAGAGGCGAGACTGGAGTCGGTAGGTAAAGTACAGGAGCCCACGCTTGAAGGGGGAGCAGGATAAAATCTCACATCCATCGCCCGCTCCGCTAGACTGAAGGCATGAACGCAGGTTCAGCGGCTGTGCGCTCTCTCTCTCTCTCTCTCTCTCTCTCTCTCTCGCTCTCTCTCTCTCTCTCTCGCGCGCGCGCGCGCTCTCTCTCGCGCTCTATTGTTAACCCAAACAAAAAGAAACAGAACGATTGAAAGAAAAGGGGTTGAGTCTCTCTCTCACTCTCTCTCTCACTCTCTCTCTTCAAGCTCACTCTTTCCTCACATCCGTTCGCGGTTTTTTACTTTAGCAAAACAAAAGAGAGGGAAAAGCGTTTGCGGCGACGCGCGTGGATATTTGAAGCGCGCGCAGAAGTTCACTTTTATCGCACGCGCGGACGGTGGAGCTCGCGCAACTTAACAACTGGTGCGTTCGAGCTGCTTCGTTCTGTCTGTCTGTCTGTCTGTCTTTATTTCTTTTCAGTGCAACCCTGATATCCTGTTGTGATCAGTTTGTCTGGCTTAATGCATTTTTTCCCAGATCTCTCCCTCCCTCCCTCGCTCCCTCCCTCGCTGCTTTGTCATGTAGTAGGAGAATGTGAGCAGGGGACCGGCTCGTTCCAGTCCGTGTAAAAACCGCCATGCGACCTCTGCTGTCGGGAAAGGGAACGAGGGGAAAGAGAGATGCGGGGAAAAGAGTTTAGGGAGGTGTGGAGAGAGAGAGAGAGAGAGAGAGAGAGAGAGAGAAGGAGAGAGAGAGAGAGAGAGGAAAGAGAAGGAGAGAGAGAGAGAGAGAGAAGGAGAGAAGAGAGGAGAAGAGGAGAAGGAGAGAGATATAGAAAGAGAAGAGGAGAGAGGATGGAGGATAGAAAGAAGGGAGAGAGAGAGAAGGAGAGGAGGAGATGGGAGCCACTGGAAGATCTTGTGATCAGATAAAGAAACCTTTACAATTATATTGCACAGTCTCTTTTGTACCTCTGACTCTAGAGTTTTTATATTTTTATAGTCTATATGTATATATTTTGCTTACTCTATTGCCTTATTTGTATTTGTATTTATATATAGCTCACTCTATGTGCCTTACTTTGTAGCTGTGCTCTGGAAGCTGGGCCCGCGTCTCATCTATCTGTATGCTTGTATACAGTAGAGATGACAATAAAGTTTACTTTGACTATTTGACTTTGACTTTATCCCACCGCTTAAAAAGTTTCCTCAGCCCTCTATAATTACAAGGTAATTTTTATTCATATAAGCAAATTAGATTTTAGGTATATGATTAACACAAACCAGCAAGAATATAGTGGAAATAAATAATGACAGGCCTGCAGGTTGTCTCTTATCTGATTAAAATTATCGTTGTGTTTCCCAGCCTGGATACTAGGCAGGTATGAAAGCTGCATGTCATTGCTTCTCTGTTAAGCAAAGATGCGTTCCTAGGAGTTTGACAAGTTTAGTAAGAAGAAGAGGAATTAATTCGCAGCGAATGATACACATGGTGAAATTATAAGTTGATCTCAGTAATTGTTAACTGCTTAACTTTACCTACGTTTACTTAAAGGGAAAATGCGAGCCATAATTTTGCCCAGATGGATATATACAAAAGAATATTTTAAGAGGCAGAGTGAACACAGGAGGGTTGGGGTTCAACACACCCGCCAGGCTCGCTGCCCGCCACCTTTCAATCCTAGGGGGCAGTTGATGGTGTAATGGTTGGGCATTGGGCATTCGCCCCGTGATCAGAAGGTCATCGGTTCGAATCCTAAACCGGTAAAGAGATTACCATTGAGGTACTCATGAGCAAGGTTCCACGTCCCCAAGCCCGCTGCATGTGCAGTGCCCATGTCCAAATTGGCCACTGCTGCTTCACCGGATGGGTCAAATACAGAGGTCATTCGTTGTGGTGCACTGTGTGCTGTGGTGTGGTGTGTTCACAATGACAAATCACTCACTTTCACTTTAGTAACGATCCTGCTTTACAGGTCACTAGGTGAAGTCGTCAGGGCCTTTTTCAACTTTCGGTCTGCACGATTATTCTTGAAAAGCATGCATCCGGTTCACGATTGCAAAGTAAAAATGCTTGAGCAGTAAAAAGCCAAATAGACAAAAAAACACTTTAATGTACATTAAATGACAAAATGGTGGCGCAGCTATTGTATCATGGCCCAAAAGTACCTTGAAGTCATAATAAAAAATTATTTACGTGAATAAGTTAACATCAGTGCATCTAAAATCCTGTATACAGTGTATAAATAAATATGACAGTTTAGTAGTATTGGTGATGAAAATATGCATAACTGTTTCCCTAAAAGTTGTGATATAGGTTATACCAAAAGTGGGGAGGAGAGTGTATATGTGTTAAGTGAGAAAGTGAGTGATTATTTGTCATTGTAGACACACCCTGACATGGCACACAGTGCACCACAGCAAATGCTGACCTGCATTTGACCCATCCATGGAAAAGAAGCAGTGGTCAGTACATAGAGGCCAGTGCTTGGGAGCGACACATGTTCATAAAGTACCTCAGTGGGTACCTTTACTGGTTCTTCAGATCACAGGCGAACACCCTAACCACTAATCCACCAACTGCCCCGTGTGTGAGCATGTCTTTAGCATGTGTCTTGATACTTAATATTATCATTGTAATTCTGCATACCTAGTTATACCTTCCTTCACTCCTAGCAATATGCATTTTTATCATATACTCATTTCTCTCCGCAGTGTGGTGTTTGCAATAATGTGTTTATACCCCACAGTGCGTATGTGTCAGTGAGTGGGCTGTCATTATCATCACAGTAGGACATATATTCTCTCCAGGAGCGTTGTGTATCAAGCTGCTTGTTATGTTGCATACTGTGTGTGAAAGAGAGAGAGTTTGTGCCAGGACAGGACAGGGTCCTGGGTGAAACCTGCTTAATAAAAGAACCACAGATGGGTTACTCCACAGGCATATAGATTCCAGTCTGAAAGCAACAGCTCACAAAGCCCGGTATGTGTGTGGGGTGAGAGAGAGATCATGCATATGCGATGCGTGCCTACACAGTTTACATGTTGAATCTTTGCACAGGTTACGCTTGCGTACAACAAGCTCCAGGGATACTATGGCTTCATGGGATTGGAATGTGTAGTGCCTCCTTTCAAACATCCCCCCCTCCAGTTGCGAAAACATTAAAACTTAAAAACTGGCAAAAGCGATTCTCGAAAATTAGTTTTATTTACCGCAATTGATGGGCTGCTGCGGAACAACCACCACAAACCAACTGCAAGCTTTAGTCTGCCTTAATCGCTGCACCACTTAGCCAATTAAACGAACAAATGAAGCTTCCAGCACATAAGTTTTAATGAAAGAAGCGGTTACATTAAGGGACACTAAAACTTTTCAAAATAATTAAAACAGCAATAATTAACTTTTTTTCTTAGATGAATGCAGCTATTTTCTCTCTTACTCTTTTTTTTCTCTCTCTCCCTCTCTCTCTTTCTATCTCACATACAAACACACTCACACAGCTCAGCACAGTTCACTGTAGCTCTCTATGATTTCCTCTTAAATGCAACACACTGCTTCTCACTCCATGCCTTGGAGAGGAGGAGAGGTTTTAGTTTGAGTGTGTTCTCCTCTCTCCAT
Source organism: Distichodus sexfasciatus (assembly GCA_032718565.1). Taxonomy (NCBI): domain Eukaryota; kingdom Metazoa; phylum Chordata; class Actinopteri; order Characiformes; family Distichodontidae; genus Distichodus; species Distichodus sexfasciatus. The sequence goes on along the minus strand of JAVGVS010000101.1, from coordinate 834,529 downwards.
ATTTGTCCATCATGAGCAAGGAAGGATAAATAAAAGACCGGATTACATAAGTGTTATTTAGCGTCACATTGATGGGGCATCAACATTGGACTCCTCTCAGTTTTATCCAGGCTGAGCTTGTCAACTTGAGCTTTAGGTCAGGGTAGCCTCACCGAACAAGCATCCATTATTCGCATTATCACTCATTATGCTTCCAGCATTCTTAGATGCAGTTCACACCCATTCTTTTTGGCTGACCTATGAGTTGACAATAATGGAAAGGTCATACGATGATAAAGGTATGTAAAATAGGCAAAATATACAATATTAGTCAATGTATTTCATAGTATTTTATAATATTTTATACAGTCATGTGTGATTATAAATGAAGTATTAATACATATCATATACACAATGCATATCATATGTATATCCTATACATTACATATTGTATTTTAAGATTATCTTTATATAGTTAGAGTAGTTTGCTCCTTAGACAGTAGTATCTGCTCACTACTCCCTGTCTCCTCCCCACTTGGCAGCTAAAGCCAGACAGACATAAATAGGTTTGTGTGAGCACAACAATATGTGGCATGTTAGCTGTGATTTCTCTACAATTCCATTAAATTACCAATTTAATACTTTTTGCTAAAACTACCCTTAGGTTGAGCCAGTGTGGCGTGTTGTTGGCAAACTGTTGTGTTTAACATTTTTCATTCATGCAGGAAATCTAACTAGTTTTGCATGACAATGGCAGTACTGATGAAAATTGCACAAGAAAAAAACTTTGCATTCAGAGCTGCTCTGTTAACACCCTGTTACCATCTGGCATTCGATCCATTACCCCAGCTCAAACATAATGGAGGATTGAAAGTGTTAAATAGCCAAAAGAATTTTAAATGTAATTTATTAACATTTCTGAATATTTAAATCGGCGAACAATACAAAAGAGTTTTTCTTCAGACTTTAGGATCATTTTTGCAACAACTTGAAACATTGAAGTTAAACCGAGTGATTATTCGTCATTGTGAACACACCACAGCACATTTAGAAACAAACCTTAGTTAATATAGTTCACAAAACTTCAGTTTTAATTATACAAAACACTAACAAAAAAGTGCAGTATAAATTTGGTTATTGTAGTCTAAAATAAAAGTTAAGGAAAATACAAACCAACTTATGTTACCATGTATATAAGATTCTGAATATGGAGAGTGCATTAATTCATTATTTATAGAAGAGATATAGGTATATATATATATATATATATATATATATATATATATATATATAATTTATGTATATGTCTATAGGACAGATGTGATCCTAATGAGATATATAAATATGAGCATTGTAGACTGCATAAATAGGAAATATTACCTATAAAAAATTTTAAAGACCCTTAGCCAAAGACACCACCACAACATATGTGGCAGGCCAATTTACCAAATGTTCTGTCCTCCTAAAACATTCAATCATATTCAGTCTTTCTAGCTTTTTAATCTTGATTTTAGACATCAATAACGACTAATCTTGGTGATCTTCAACATCAACCAATACAAGCCAGGACAAATGTAGGCCTTTTAATATATGAACTACCGAGACATTTAGGTCTAGGAGTAATAGAGTTTTAACCAACAGAACTAAGTAGTGAGGTAATGCATGCAAAAGATTTCTGATGGAATATGTAGATCAAATGAAATTTTAAGCTGCTACACTTGAGAAATCATTGAATATATATTTTTATAATTATATTTAAAATTACATATAAATTTTTCATATACCAATAATCAAAACCACATCAATATCTGTTAAGATCTATCACTAATTTATTATACCAGCACTACAAATTATATAGTAAAACATATTAATAAGACAAAAATATTTATAAAAATGCATAAATTAACATCTTGATGAATTGAATCATTTGTGTAGGCTGACCAGGGAAAACCCTAAACTGTACAGGTGCATAAAAAGTGCCAGTAAAGAATACAATAAAAAGGATAGTGGGGAAGTATTCACTGCTTCACACTACTATCGCAGAATATCTATACTTTTTTAACTCTTTCATACCTATTTTCTGCTTGGGTTTTATGGGTTTCCCCCAAGTTTCCCAAAAGTGTATTGGCATAAATCTAAACGGAAAATTTAACCCTGAGCACAGCTTTGGAAATTCTCAAGGGTCAATAGAGTGACCTGCACTTGTTTTGGTCAAAGCTTGAGAGTAAGCCTTGTTGTAATAAGCAGCATAGAAGTCATTTTGGAGACGCAGCCACTGAACACTTCTTTTGATGAAACCATTTTTTTTTTCATGTGCTCTTGTGCTGATAAGCAGTTGGCCTTCCTCAGAAGCCAGAGTATTGAACAGATTCACACAAGCTGCCAGGCTCGACCGAGATTCCGGGAGCGAGCTGCTTTTTATCATGGGTCGGAAAGCACCTTGCTAACATTGCCGAAAAGCTTCCTTTTCTGCTAAATGTGAACGCTTGCTGGTGGAAAATCAACTGACCTGCCTGCTGCAAACCCGCTGATGTCGGTCTGCTATGCTGAGATTCACCAAATGTCTCTGTGATATTTTCCAAATTCCACAAAGGTAAACAATCATGCGAACTTTATCCAGAGGAAATGCCGTCAAGCGTCCACATTATATTACCCTTCAAAGTCATAGTGCTTAGATTGCTGGGTTGGAAACTTATTCTGAACATATTTGGTCAAAATAGCTCCTACAGGCTGCTATTAGTGATGTGATGTGTAGCTTTGAGTTTAAAAGCGAGAGTCAGTTTGTTCTTGGTGTGGTCTAACAACTGGCACACAGTTCCGAGAAGACGAAACTGATGATGAAGCATTTATACATCTCTACACGTGGTTATGTGGTGTACATAATTACAATAAACATGTATTTAATTGAACAAAACTGCTTACTGTACACTGTGGCTTCCACTATATAGTTTCTTACCGCCATATGCAAAGTGCAATTTATTGTCTGTAGTATAAATATTTATTTAGAACCTGTTTTTCTCTATATATTTATATACACACTTTTATTTTTGCTCTTTAGTTTTGATTCTTTAGCTGCCTTTTTACTTAATCTGTAGGTAGTACTGATTTGTATAATTCTATAATAATTTGCACTTTGTCTTAGGATAGATCAATTAACATTCAGTCCATATTTATCCCAATGCTGCAACATTTGGTCTTCTATAATAAAATATTTAAAAACCATTGTATCAATCAGGTCAATAATAATAATAATAATAATATGTAATAACAACTTCCAACTTCTACTACTACTATTATTATTGTGTGTGCTTATTATTATTATCGTATCTGGATGTAATATTTGTCGATACTTTGTTCAGCACCTGTGAAACTGATGTGAATCCACTCAAGTCCAACATCATCATCATTCTCACAAACTCTCTCCCGACTCTTCTAAATAGCGTTCACACTGTTTGCATTATGAATAATAAATGCCAGGGCTTGCTTACTCGTAATAGCTGTGACATTTAAAAATCAAAATGAGCGTGCTCCACTTGCAGAAAAGTCGAATTTTTTTCTCTCAACAAAAGGGTTGATTCAGAGCCAACGAAATGACTAAGATCAGCAGTTTGCTTGTCTTCGGGCTCGCTGCCATTTTACATTTGCCTTTCATCCAGTCAAGCCTTTTGCACAATCCACTCTGTCAACCTGAGAAAGAGCTGGCTGATTCAGACGGCTAAAAGTGAAAGTGCCTGTTGGACCAAATGTGCATATTCTCTCGATTTCACCCCTCTGTGTCTTCACCTCCCATCTACATGTCTGTCTCTCTCATTTCTTCGCATATTGTCTCTATTATTCTGCGAGCTGCAGCCGAAAATCACCACCTAACCAGCAAGTCTATTTCTCGTAGGTGAGTAGCATTGGAGAGTCAGAGATAGAGAGAGAGGGGGGATGAGAAGAGGGGATTAAGGCTTGCCTTTGACTGACTTAGGCTTTTGGTATTGCAGAAGAACTGATGTATGTCTCTCTCTTTCTCTCCCTCTCCGCAAGCCCCTGTAATTGATTAATGTCTCCCCTCTATTGGGAACATGTGGAGTTTGACAAGGTGCTTTCACACACCAGTCCTCTTGTGTTTAGACTAGAGACGACAGGGGTGAGAAAAGAAAGAAGCGCGAGAAGGGAGAGGTGAATAAAATCCATCTTGTTACAGTCTGTCTGATTATATGTTAGAATCCTTTGTTGAGATCACTGCACTTATAAATAGGTCCTTTGTTTGATGGGAGGGATTTAGTTTTTCATTTAAACACACTGATATAAAAGAGATGATTTCCTAATGCAAGTTAGAATAGCCACACTTTCATATATTCATCTGTTTGTTGTTGTAGTCGCATAAAGTATTGTTTGCTCTTATTCCAGTAATTCCAGCGCTCACTATATTAAATAATTATCACAGACTCATTTTCATCGCCAATAAATCCTTTCCTAGCTGAAGATCCCGAGTGAGGTTTGATCAATAATAATATTAATAAAATAGAGCTTAAAAGCTGAATTCACATGCTGCAGTCTGTGCGACATCAACATAATGTCTGGTTCAGTAGTACTTTTACTTGTAGATTGTTAGAGCGTTCTCAAAGGGAAACAGATGCTGCAATGTAGGAGAGCCCTAACCCCAATCATCTCAAAATAGCTCTTTTGAGGGTGTTAGCAGCCTGCCATAAAGCTCGTATCACAGCATGCGCTCATTATTATATAAATATTTGAATCTTTTTATACGTTTCTTGGATCAGAACGGCAGAAGAGTACAGCATGCATATTCAAGCTGATTTATGGATATTTATTGTCATATGTCAACTTATTTGCGATGCTTATGCCATCTTGATAGGCACTGAAGTTTCTCCTGGCATAACAAATCTCTAGAAATCTCTAAAGAGTCACCAAGCAGGATTTGTTTAATGTGGTGGCAGATCTGTATGACGATAGCTGATGGACTCAGTTTACACCAGCAGTGTGCAGTGCAACATGCATAAATAACACAGCAATGACACATATAGACTATTCTTCAGACAAATTCATATTCTGTTGTAAGGTATTGCATGCTCTTCTCTCAAGCTTGACACATCATCCAGCAGCTGAATGCATATTTAAAATAGTCACTTCATTGCCTCTTGTCACAATAATTAGTTTGTGACAAACCTTTGCCGACTTGCTTAGCAATGCTACACCCACATACAGCAAACACACAGCTTTATGGCGCCGTGAGGTTCAGCAGAAAAGTGTGCTTTACAAATAAGAATGGCCATAAATATTGTGCGGTGGCTTTCTGTTTGTCATTACTAGCTAAAATAATCTCACTGCTCTACACTGAAGTCTGAAAAGCACGAAAGTCGGTGCACTTCTACCATACGCACAATGTGCATCACAGCGTGACAGCATGAAGCTTGTTCTGCCTCTGCTTTTCTCCGACCATTTCAACCCTCCAAACAAAGCTGCATTTAGGTCTCGTTTTGTCTCCCCCAGTCTCAGCTCAGACACAGCTAGCGTGGCAGATTGAGCTGATTGAGATGCAGTGCAGCTCTGCGAGATACGAACCCAACAGATTCGGTGCAAAATATTTAAGTATAATAAATTGTCTTGTCATTTTTGGGGAGTAAATGCAGACAAACAAAATTCCTGCATTGTGAGAGAATGTGGGGAAAACAGAGATGCATTCATAGAAAGCCATAAATCTCATCATGATTATTTGGCCTTTCCGTGTTTGTGACAGCGTCGAGGAAATATTTATACATCACCGCGCTTCTCCCGGCATTTTCAATTGTGCATCAAAATCTGCAGTGAGGAGCCACAACAAGTTTGACCTTTACCAAACATGGAGTATTAAACAGTAAAGGTCACCAGGAGAGGAGAGAGCCACAGAAAGGAAACCACCATCCTGCACCAATAGTCCTTTAGCTTGCAACAGTTGTGCAATTTAGAGGCTCTTTTAATACAATAGAGAGGTCTAACCACATGGATATTTACGGGTAATCCACAGTTTTATCGGAGTTTAGTGTTTTTAATAAAGCTGCACGTTTTGTTACGGTTCTTCAAGCACCGCACAAATGTCACATTCCCTTCTGCGATAGAGCTCGTAAAAAACGTGGAATTCTTAAGGTCTGCCTGGAGTCCTATCCCATTTTTCTATAGATTAAAAAATATCTGATGTTCAGTTTGTTAAAACAGTGACATCAATTTATGAGGCTTCATTTTAGTCAACATACCTAAATTTGTTCTGTGGAGCCACTTGGAGAGCCACAGAAAATAGGAATTGTGATATTTGTAATTGTATTACGGACAGAATGGATGGGACTCCCGGAATTCAATCAAATTAAGAATAGATATCTCAGATTGGATTGCTGGTAAATTAGATTTCCAGCCCTGATCTTATTCAGCCTTGAAAATGTCTAAAAAAATCCTCCTCGATCGTACAAGGCATCACTCTGAGGCCGTATTAAAATTTCAAAGAGGGAAAAAGCTAAAGCCACTAGCAGAGAGCCTTATAACACGGCAGACATAAAAGACCTTGAAACACTCACATGGCCTTATATGAAATACCTTTGTCAAACCATCGTGTGGAAATTTCGAGCTCGGTGACATTATACGATTACACATTTCTCTTAATGTCATTCCCTCCACAGGGCCTCTCATGGCAGGTTACAGAGTTTCAAAAATAAAATGTATTACTTTGACAAACAAACCTTGACTTAACACAGCCCTCCTCCCCTGCTCTCTCGCCTCGCGCATGCGCTCCCTCTATCTCCCTCTCCTCGTCCTCTACAGTAGAGCTTTGCCAAATGAAGACGCAGGACTCGGGTCGTTCTTGTGTCCTTATGTCCCCAGAGGGGAGGCTAAATCATTTAGCCATGGTAAGGACATGAAGAGGAAGCAGCGGAGGCACTTATCAGATGGTGGAGGCGGAGAGGCCTCACGCTGGACACCTCGCTAAAACCAATAAGCTAAATGCAGAGCTCAGCAAAGCATCAGCACCGTGTGCAGATTGGACTGGTCATTACACACGCACACACACGCACACACACATACACACACACACACACACTCTCTCTCTCTCTACATCTTCCTACCCCTCTTTCTCTAGTCTCTGTCTCTCTCTCTGTCTCTCTCTCTCTCTCTCTCACCCCTTCATCATCCTCTTCCTATCTCTCCCCCTCCCTATATGTGTAAACATTACACACACAACCCACACACCTGAGAGCACACACACACCCTCATTTATTCTCTGCCTTCTCTTTTCTTCTGTGTGTTTGTGTGTGTGTATATATAGAACAACTGTGTAGGTATATATATATATATATATATATATACACACACACACACACACTGTACATAAAGGCATTAAGAAGGCAAGAAATTCCATGATTTACCTCTGGACAAGGTACACCTGTCATTTAAAAACCATTCCACAATACGTCATGAATATTATTGAAAGAATGCCAAGAGTGTACAAAGCAGTCACCAAAGTGGAAGGTGGCTACTAAAATATATCTAAAATATGAAACATATTTTGGTTTGTTTAACACTTTGTTTACTGCATAATTTCATATGTATTCTTCATCATTTTGATGTTTTCAATATTAATCTACACCGTAGAAAATAAAGAAAAAACATTGAATGAGAAGGTGTGTCCAAACTTTTGACTGGTAGTGTAGATATGTATGTATGTATGAATATATAAAGATATGTATGTGTCAGGAAGGGCAAGCTGTAACATTTTTCCCAGTTGAAAATGCAGACAGTAAGGTAGTAGATCCACTGTGGTGGCCCTTAACAGAAGAAGCCAAAAAAAGAAGATATTTCACTAACGCATGTTAGAACACACTTTTAACCTGAAATTTAGTGCTGTTTTGTTTTTATTTTACATAATCAACAACACGTTGCAGTGGTTAGCGGTGCCGCCTCACATCGAGAAGGTCCTGGGTTCGAGCTCCATGTCGGTCCACGTCTTGCACACGTAGTTCCTGGGACAGGCTCAGGTCCCCCCACGACCCCAGTTGGGATTAAGCTGTTCAGATAATGAATGAACGAATGAATGAATTAAATAACACAGCAAGACCTTTGGCTACAGAGAAAAATTCAGCGAGTAAGTCCTACTTCTGCACTTATTTTAGAGAAAGTAGCTCAAAAGTAATGCAGGAGCCGTGTAACACATTTCAATTCAGAGACAGTAACATTGTGATGTAGTGAACACTGCAGGCCACAAACACACAGACACACCCAGAGAAAACTCATGCGAACACAGGGAGAGCATGCAAACTC